>JACEGR010000468.1:0-260374 GCA_014170235.1 Listronotus bonariensis | reverse complement strand
AGTATTTAATGACATTTTTCGTGACAAGGAACATGATTGTATTACATTTTTAATGTCCCAATTCAATACTAAATTAAAAACCATGTAAAAAGATAACTGCATCGTTTTCCGATTAATTTCCAGTTTAGGCGAATGGTGCTATCTTCGGCAAAACTATGAATGGAATTTGTTTTGGAAGAGAAAAGGTCGTTAATATGTTGTGTCGTTGTATATGTTATCGGAAACACGTTAATTAATTTATTTTGGGGAAAACAGACTAATAATAAATAATGTTATTCTATGTTTGGAAGTGATATTATATGGCCGCAATTTGTCAGGGCATTTAAAGAACGGAAGCATCCGTACTTGACCAACAGAGACTTGCGGCCGCCCACTTCGGTTACTGAATTCCGTTACACTACCTATACAAAATATAACTCGGGGCGATGAAAAATAATTAAATATTTTATAATATAATACTATACTTAAGTTATACCCGTAGAAATGTCCTGATTTACGATATCTGTCTTTATTAGCCTAGAATGAGCCTATCGACGAGAAATAAATCTTTCATCTTGTTTTGAGGCGAAATGTTAAGTAAATACTGGAAGTAGCATGATTGAAAAATATGATTTTGTCATTAATAATCTCCGGTTGCCATTTTCTTTCGATATACCGGGTGATATTGGAATATTCTCGTTAAGATAGTGTTGTTGTCCACTTTGATAACCAGATTTAACCCCATTTTTTTAACCTCAATGAGCCTATCGACAAAAAATAAATTTTTCATCTTGTTGTGAGGTGAAATGTTAAGTAAATACTAGAAGTTGCATGATTGAAAAATATGATTTTGTCATTAATAATCTCTGGTTGCAATTTTCTTTCGATATACTGGCTGATTTTGAAATAATTTCGTTCAAATAATGTTGTTGTCCAACAAAATTACCAGATTTAGAACTATTTTTTTAGCCTAGAATCTATCGACGAGAAATAAATCTTGCATCCTGTTTTGAGGCGAAACGTTAAGTAAATACTGAAAGTAGCATAATTAAAAATATGATTTTGTCATTATCTAATAATCTCTGGTTGAAATTTCCTTCAATATACCGGGTGATTTTGGAATATTCTCGTTTAGATAGTGTTGTCCACCTAGATTACCAGATTTAAAACCCATTTTTTTAGCATAGAATGAGCCTTATGACGGGAAATAAATCATTTATCTTGTTTGAACCGAAATGTTAAGTAAATACTGGAAGTTTCATAATTGAAAAATATGACTTTGTCATTAATATTCTTTGGTTGCAATTTTCTTTAGATATATCGGGTGATTTTGAAATATTCTCGTTAATTATTGTTGTTGTCCACTTTAGATTACTAGATTTAAACTTATTGTTTTATCCTAGAATATGCCTATCGACGAGAAACAAATCTTTCATCTTATTTTGAGGCGAAATGTTAAATACTGGAAGTAGCATGACTGAAAATTATAATTTTGACATGAATAATCTCTGGTGCAATTTCCTTTTGATATAGTGGGTGATTTTAAAATATTCTTGTTCAGATAGTGCTGTTGTCCACCTACATTACCAGATTTAACCATATTTTTTTAGCCTAGAATAAGTCTATCGACCTAGAAATAAAGCTTTTATCTTGTTTTGAGGCGAAATACTAAGTAAATACTGGAAATAGCATGATTAAAAAATATGATTTGTCATTAATAATCCCTGGTTGCAATTTTCTTTAATATAGGTACCGGGTAATTTTGAAATATTCTCGTTCAGATAGTGTTCTTATCCACCTAGATTACCAGATTTTAAACCCATTTGTTAGCCTAGAATAAGCCTATCGACACAAAATAAATCTTTTATCTTGTGTTAAGTAAATAATGGAATTAGCATGATAATTGCAATTTACTTTCAATATACCGGGTGATTTTGGAATATTCTTGTTCAGATAGTGTTGTTATTCACCTAGATTACCGGATTTAAACCCATTTTTTGCACGAAATATGCAAATAAAACGTCGACAAAGCAGAAACAATAATTTTTACGATTGCTGTTAGCAGTGGGTATATTGTCACAATATTTGGCTTGATCGTAAACTCTAGAGGACGCTACCTGCGATATCTTGAATAATTTAAATGCACACTTTAAAATTAAAAAAAATTCTTAAAAAGTACTGATTTTAACTTTTGTTTAAAAAATCTTAATCTTCAACATTCTTTACCTAAAGAAGGTATACGGGTAAAAGTTGATTTAAGCACCCGTTTTTGAGATGTCTTGTTTTTAAAAATATACTTTCTGTATGGCTATACAGGGTGTTTTAAAAATGCCATTCTCTAAGAGTGTAATTTCTTAGGTGATTTTAAAAAGAAATGTTATGATAACCTAATGTCGTATAAGTCTTAGCTTTTGAGATACCAAGTTTTTTTTCTTAAATTTTACCACTTTATATCTGAAAAGTTAAGCCATTTGGGACATGGCTATATTTAAACTGTTACTCTTAAAATCACCCATTATCTTATATTGCAACATCCTGTATAGTGTAAACAGAAAGTGATTCTTTTTAAATTTATATATGTTTATAACATTTGCTTAAAATAAGTTTTACCACGTATATATTTTATGTAAAATATGTCGAAAAATAAGTTTATTCGAAAGTTACATAAAGGGTGGTTCAAAAGAGGTATTTATTTTTAAATTGTCCAAGATAGTGCACGTGGAGCCCTCTAAAGTTTACGACAAAAATTATAGCAGATTCTGATTTTTCCATTTCCAAAATCCCATCTAGAAAAATATTGTGATAATACACCTGTTATTAACAAAATTATTCATAAAATACTAAAACCAGAATACATTTTGGCACCCTGTATCTCCGAAATCATCCACTTTTGGACATTTTAACAAGTAAAACTTCAGCCTTTCCTACAACCTATATTTTACGCATAAAAATGAAAAAAAAAATAGAATTTTAGTATATTACTGTGAAAACTCCACACCACTGTTTTTTGACCAATCAAATGTGTAGTTTTAATAATTGTATTACCATGACAACACAAGTATTTATCGGAAATTTTTGTCTCCTGCCTGGGGTACCCTGGTGCGAATTATAGTGGAAATTTTTTGACATAATCATTGAATTTGTTTTAACACCATGTCTATCATTCACATACATAATTAAAGAAAATGTTATTTTTCCCAGTTGTAGTATTTCAGACATTACACAATATAAAATAATGTAAGGTTTTAAGACCCTAAATAACAATTTTATACAACTACAGTTAGTAAAATAATATCATAAGACTGAAGTACTAGACATAAGTGAAGAGCAAACGAAAGCAAGGTATGGGTCCAAAAAATTAAAATAAACTATTTTTACCAACTGTAATAATATAAGGTATATATAATATAAAAGAATAAACAATGATAAGCTCTAAAATTACATATATTTGCAACCACAAACGGAAAATATTTATTTTATAGTAAAATTTTAAAGCTCGTGTCAAAGTTAAAAATATTAATTTAAAAGAATAATATTTAACACAAACTTGTGTGAAATTTTCTTACCGAATACCACACGTGCTTAAATTATTCCGGAAACTTTTTTTCTCGGCCACGAGTATTTTAAGAAAATTCTCCCTGGCCTGCTGCTCGGGATAATTTTCAAAATATTCGTGGCCTTGAAAAATTTCCGGAAATAAATTTAGCACTAGTGGTATAACAAGTGATAATACTTTTTCCTAACTTATACTAGGCCTTTAAAAAATGCATTTTTGTAAACTAATATGGCTAAAAATAATTTTTGAGGGGTGTCCTATAGCCTCATTTGTTTAAAAAATATATTTTCTAATACAAATTTCTAATAATATCTAAAATTAATTTTCTTACAAGGGAGTAAAAAAGATTCTAAAAATAATTTTATCTGACACCATTACTCTACTGATGTTATATTCGCCAATTAATAGTGTGATAGGTATAAATAATATGGTGTAATAGGTAACATGCTATAACATGGGAGCCTCGTTTGACGTATAATTTTCATTACCTTCCTGGTTTATACTTAATATGTGGCATATATGAAATTAATTAATATTAAAAAAAAAAGAAGTATAAGCAAGGAGGTCCCTATGCAGAATAAAATAATTTGCTCTCTACTATGACCCTACTGTCATTTTAAATAAGGACAAATTTGTAAGAGAAATTTTATGATAATGACAGTAATTCTTATACGACCAAGTACATTAATATTAAAATGGTAAGCCAAGTTTGGTACTAAATTATGCTTGGCTGTGGGCTTCGCCGCAAAAACTGGAGATCTAAATGAGTGCCAAGTTCTGTACAAAATTGAAATATTTATGAGATTTTAATGTACGTTGGATTTGACTTGGCTAGTTTTCATTACATCAGTTATTTTATATAATTATAGAGGGTGATTCAAAAATCGATCAAGATACTTAAGGGGTGATTCTACTTGACAAAATAAGGGTAGAGCTTCATATAATTTTTTTAAAATGTCATTTGTTTTCGAGTTACAAGCCGTCAACGTTCAATTTTTATTTTGGTTTTTTCGCCATATGCATTTATTTTTTAACCAATCCAGTTGATATTTAACACACAAATGGAGCTTTGCAGATTCTAAAATTTTAAGACAAAAGTAATTTTTTAAATAGCGCCAGAGAGAACAATTCTACAACAAAAATAAGAAAAAAACTTCATATGAACATATGTCCTAAACGTCTTAGTTTTTGAACTACGGTGTGTTAAATATAAAAAAATAATAATAATAATTTTTAACACCCCGTAGTTCAAAAACTAAGACGTTTAGGACATATGTTTATATGAAGTTTTTTTCTTATTTTTTGTTGTAGAATTGTTTGGTTAAGTTTGTCGGTTGAGTTACTGGCCACCCTGAATGTATGTAGGTAATTTGATTGAACTTGATGAAAACTTTGATGTCTATTGGTGCCTAAACGGTGACTTTATCGACTTTAATTAAGAGTACCTTACTTTTTAAGTTTTTGATTGTCTATAAAATGGCGCCCCCAGCTTTGCGATATCTGTCAAAAATTTTAGAATCTGCAAAGCTCGATTTGTGTGCCAAATATCAACTGGATTGGTTAAAAAATAAATGCAATATGGCGAAAAACCAAAATAAAAATTGAACTTTGACGGCTTGTAATTCGAAAACGAATGACATTTTGAAAAAATATATTTGAAGCTCTACCCTTATTTTGTCAAGTAGAATCACCACCTAAGTTATGTGATCGATTTTTGAATCACCCTGTATATTCATATAAATGTTTTTTTTTCTATTTTTCATTCGAAGGTTTACAATGTGAGTCTAGCGACAACTTAAAGTTTGTCGCTAGAGTTTCTGGACACACTGTACATATCGCAAATAACCCATTTTTGGATATCGTGTGAACAAATTGGATTAAAGCTTAAATAGAGCAATAATACACGTTGGTAAATGAAAAGCTATAATGACGGCATAATAACGTATGTACGTTAATTCAAAAAATAATGAAGTCATCACTTACCTTTTTCTTAAATTAATAAAATGATGTTATCGCGTTAACCGGATTAATTTCTTACTTAACTTGTTTCATTACTAAATTTAATAAATATGGAAATTAGATCGTTTTTTTTTCAAATCTATTAGTCATTTTACATGGCTATATTTTATGTTTTAAGATTACAAATAATAAATATTTAATCCATTATAATTAAATAAAGGCATTGACTAAACGACCGCCGGTTTGGTACAATTAAAAGAAGAAAACCGCCGAAAATTTTAATTAATTTGTTATTACCGGCGTTCTTTACTTATTTTATCGGTAGATGCCGCCGTTCGGCGGTTTTGTTTATAAAAACTATTGAAAACCGCCGAATATTAGTTAAAGTTAACCTAACTTTAATAATTATTTGTTTTATTGTTTAATATTTTTTTATCATTGAGTAACAAACAAAAATAAAACTGAAAGACAAGTTTAACACCTACGAAGATCCGGTCGAAGATCTTCAGAAGTTAAAAAAAATGTACATCGTTTTATAGAACTTAAACCAAACTATTACAAACTTTTAAATTCTCAGGAAAATTAAAAAATCTCACAAGATAAAAAATATTTCATAAACACGGTTTGTTTCCTTAATCATATTATTAACATTAAAAACAATAATTTTAGTTGTCCCATAGCTACAGGGTTACGAGTGTTGACACGTAAGCCACAGGTTCTGAGTTCGAATTTTGGAGAAGTATTTTTGGTGTTGTAAAATATTGGGTCCATGTGACAAAATAGTTTTGTAATATGTGTCTTTTTTAATTACAAGCCCTGAATTAAGTGGCAATCTAGCCACAACACGTTAGGATAAATACAATAGTGGTTTTATTTGCCTGTCCCTATCCCGCTATACTACTCCAATTTATTTTTCCAGAGGCTGCTATAAACTAAACTACAATATTAAACAATAAAACCATAAAGGAACTAAATGCTTACGGCACAGATTAACACGATTTTTACAAAACAATAAGGAAATAACGACTTTTTTTTAAAAGGACAACCTTGACGTCACATCTATCGACTGTAAAATAAAAAAGTTAGGTCACCTTGTCTCTGAATACCTTGGGATGAATCCTCTAATACTGTTTTCAATTCAAGCTGTTAGAATAATCCGACCATGTAGAATAGTTTTTAAATGATTACCAATAAGAAAATAGTAAAATGATAGGCCTACTTTAACAGTCAGTGGACTCATCGTTCATTCCTACCACAATTACATAAGTTTATTTTCTTTTGATTTGAGTGAGAGTAAAATTTGTTGTTTTTTTTTTTTATTTGCGGTAAAAACGACGAAAACGATTAGCTCTAAATTTTTTAGTAAGTAGCTAACCTTTTGTTAATAAGAACAGTACATAAACTACAGTGGGAGCTCGTAAGGGCTCTAGGACCGCTTTCCCAGAAAAACTCAGGAAAGTACACTATCTATACAGTGCGGATGTTAAAACTCCTCCCACCCCCTTCATCTTTTGAGCGGAAAAAATATCAGAATCGGAAAAAGCATATTTAAAGCCCTTTGATTCCGCTTTGTTTTAAAAATTTGACCCTGCCGGTTCAGACTTTGAAATCGTTTTATTTGTTTTAATACTGTACAAGTATGGTTTTAATAGCATTGGCTTGTAAGTCAAAAACAAAGTGTTGCGAAAAAAAATAATAAAGTTGCCCCATGGCACTAGGCCAAGTGACCCAAAATATTTTTATGTGAAAAAGTAGTAAGTAGTACTTAAGAGTTTAACTACCTAATAGTGGAAAATGAATATTAAAACCCGCACTGTATGTACAAATTTTAGCTAAATTTCAAAACCTTTGCAACTTTGGAACGGCTAAGCAGATTTTTAAGAACAATGCGGTGGTAAGTAGAGAATCAAACGAAAACAAAGAAAAAAAAAAGGATATTTTATTCGAAGAAAAAGTAGATATCAACCACACAACCTCGCCATTAAAAGTGTCACTTTTTCTTCTGACGAAAATATCTTTTTAATAATCTACAAGAAGAAGCAATATAATTCATATATATAAACAACCACACCCTTCTGTATATTCACTAACCTAAAAACTTCATACCTACACTTCCACGTTGACCTTTTGATTAAACAATAATAATTATAATTCACAAAGATAATCAAAAAGCCGCGCTTAGACAAATAATTTCAAAAATACCTAAAGCTATAAACAATCATAGCTTTTACCCGCGAAATTAACTTTAAACAAACAAATTTCTATGAAGCTAATTTATAGAGAAAAACACGCCCCAAAACATAAACAAAGATGTACACCATCTACACCTCCATACCCTATTAACATATTGACTGGGTTAGACTGGGTTACCTACAGTGTTGCCAATATTACTATAAACAAATACATATAAATTTGTTTTTAAAATAAATAAGCTGTAGCATTTTCTAATGTTTTTATTCACTTTCCAAAACATTTTTAAAAACAAAATATAGGGTCCAGCATTATCATTAAGGGTGCAATTAGAGAAAGGCTGGAGGGGCCTATAAACTATCCTGCCAAAATTTCTGTTCTGACCTTGCAGCAAGTTCTATCTATTTAGCGGCCCAAAATGTGAAATTAAAGGTTTGAAAGCTCAGCTCCGAATCGATCGTGAAATGGTCATATATGTTCACTGAGTGGTCATCCATACACCAACTTTTACAGCGCATCAAATTAATTATGGCTTAGTCAAAAAGGATGCAATTTGTCATAAAATGGTCAACATTGGTCAGTAAGAGTAATTTATTAGTTAGCAAGTTTAACATAGGTAGCACCTCAACGTTAACATTTATTGCCCATTTAATGCTACATAAATTGGTCGCGAATTGGTCATAATTGGTCAGTCGGTCACACTGATTGGTCAGATGTTGAAAAAATATACAGAGGTGGTTTTACACTGTTAAAAAAATATTTATGTAGAGCCCCAATATGAACACTTAGAGCTCATTCTATGCTACAAAGTTGGTCACGATTAGTCAATAGGTCACTAAGACCGACTAACCAATCGTGACCAATTCGTCACCAATTGATATGGCATTGAATGAGCATTAAATGTTAATATTGTTCAAAAAGCCAGTGTAAAACTACCCCTGAATATTTGAAATAACTTCTTATAATTCTATTTTACTTTTAACCAATTACTGTGACTCAATAACCAATTCTGACCAATTCGTGACCAATTGTTACAGCATGAAACGACCTTCGAATGTTAATGTGGACGTGCTAGCAATTAGTGACCTTAAATTTTTTAATTCTTTATATTTATTCTAGTATCTTTGACCAAATATTGACCAATGTCGAATTATTTAACTGTTACTTGCTTTACTAATTTATTTTTAAAATATAATTTTTTTAATTTAAGGCTGCACACAAAATTTTCTCGTCCTTGAATATCTTCATTTAATACAAAAATCGTTTAATCTTGCTGACCAATTTTGACCATTTTGTGACCAATTGCATAATTAATTTGAGGCGCTAAAAATTTTTGATGACCTTAATATTATAAACTCTCTGTAAAAGTTGGTGCATGGATGACCAATTTGTCACACTTAGTGACCATTGATGACCATTTCGTGACTAATTCGAAGCTGTTTTTCAAATCCGTATGAATTAATTTTTAAGATAAAAAAATTGTTGCATTGTCTAGTATTTTTAATTTACTTGCCAAAACATTTTCTGGGGTATACGGCGGCTAATTTAATACTTAGATTTAAACCTGAATCTGTAAGAAAAGTCGTAATTTGGTAGAATTAATATGCAGGGTTATCATTATAGGTACAGTAAGAGGAAGACTGAAAGGGTATTGATTGATACACTTACATTAATAGCCAATAAAACTAAGCGACTTGGCAACCTTGCAAATGCAATTTAGCGCCCTCATAGGAAACTTTTTAAACCCGGGGTATGTAATTTCTTGGCCATATTGTGCCTGCTGTTGTTGCAGTGAGTATCAAATTTTTACACACACATTTTTATGGCTTATTTAATGAAAGCAATAAAAAATTAGGAAAAAAAATAGTTAATCAGAGTACAACTTGTGTTAAGTTTTTTGGTGGTTGTCATTATGGATTCCGTTAAAAAAAATGTAATGAAGGAAAATGTACAAAGTGGGTTTTGTTATGTCTGTAGTTTAAGTCTAAAGAACCAAAAACTTACGTTTCGTAATTTTATCCAAAATTATTCGGAACGCTGATTTTTAACCGGTTTTTCCATAAAAAATAATCGCATAACCCCGGGTTTTTTTAAATCTCATATGTTTAAATAACTTACCAACATTAATATACACTGGCTTAGTAAAAAGTACTGCAACTCCTTAATATCTTCAAAACTGCTAAAGCTATATTTACCGAATTTGGTATCTGAAAGGTATAGGGCATGAAGAATTTAATAATAATATTGGCACCGTTGCCAGATTTTCCTGATTTGTACTACACCTAAATTTTTCGTTTTTAAAAGGGAATAGCCCGTTTATTTTTACTGCAATAAATTGCGCAAGCTAAATTTATTGAGACCACAAATTTTCAACATTCCATTTTTACTAGCTGCTAAAATATGACAACACCACATTTTAGGTAAAAACTTTAGATGCGCTTAAATATCCCTCAAACCACTTAAGCTGCGTTTTACAAATTTTGGCATTTAAGGGTATCTAGGCAAGTAGAATTGAACAGTGATACTGTCATTGTGCCAGATTTTCCAATTTTGCGCTATATGTAATATTTTTGGTATTTTAACTGGAATGTCCAATTATTTTAATGGAAATAAAAAGAGCTCACTATAGTAAGATTTCAAATTTTCAAAATACAATCTTTACCAATTACCGAGATATAACAAAACCGCAATTCTTTTTAAAATTTGGCAACAATACTAATATTACAGTACAATTGAGCATGCCAAAGACCCCTAAATACCAAATTTTGTAAACCTAGCATAAGCGGTTTTAAATTTATATAGGCCCTAAATTACTTTTTTTTTACTTAAAGCATAGTTTATCATATCTCAACAACAAATAGACGCATAATTTTAAAAACTTAGAAACCTAATAGGTTTTAATAAGTTAAATTGACAATAAAATAAATGGAACATTCCATTTAAAAAACAGAAAAATTATGTGTAGCACAAAACTAAAAGTCCGGCAACAATGCCGATTTAATTTCGCATGTTCAAAGCACCTTAGATATAAAATTTGGTAAATGTAGTTTCATCGGTTTTAAAGATATTTAAAAGTTGCAGTACCTTTTACTAGCCCGATATGTAAAGAAAATATTAGAAATAAGTAAGGGTATAATTCAATCACAAATATTGTGATTACTTTCTTTTAACAGCCCATCATACAGATCAATTAAAAATGATTTTTTCCAAAATAATAATGGTTACGCCGAAGTTATACTTTGACCTTTTCGTAAGGGGTTATATTCACTCGCGATTTTAAAATAAGAAAAGATTTTTTTTGTATAAACTTATTTCAGGAATAAGTAAAAGTATATTTCAATCACAAATATTGTGATTACTGCCCTTTAACAGCACATCATACGGACCGATTAAAAATGATTATTATTTTTCCAAAATAATAACGGTTACGTCCAAGTTATACTTTGACCTTTTCATAAGGGGTTATATTTACTCGCGATTTTGAAAAAAGAAAAGGATTTTTTTGTTTAAACTTATTTCAGAAATAAGTAAAAGTATACATTACAAATATTGTGATTACTGCCCTTTAACAACACATCATAAGGACCGATTAAAAATGATTATTATTTTTTCCAAAATAATAACGGTTACGTCGAAGTTATACTTTGACCATTTTGTAAGGGGTTATATTTACTCGCGATTTTGAACAAAGAAAAGGATTTTTTTGTTTAAACTTATTTCAGAAATAAGTAAAAGTATAAGTCAATCACAAATACTGTAATTACTGCCCTTTAATAGCACATAATGCGGACCGATTAAAAATTATTATTATTTTTGCAAAATAATAACGGTTACGCCGAAGTTATACTTTGATCTTTGGGTAAGGGGGTTATATCCACCTGTAGATCTTGAAAAGAAATAGTTTTTTTTAAACATATTTTAAGTGCACATGTATTTAAGTATATTCTCTAAAAATTTAAGAATTAATCTGCAAAATATTTTCGGACAGATGCGCGTATTTGTAAAAAAAATCAACTAAGTGTATGAGTTTTTAACGTTTTAAACGCGTTTTCGAAGACGATCACTACGATTTCTGAAAACTACCGAACCGATCGCTCTCAAATTTTAACACAAGCTTTATGAATATATTATTTGGCAATCAATTAAAGATTCTTCTTTTTGTAATAAATATTTGTTGTTTAATAAGTAATTTAAGTCCTAAAGTTGAGGCTCAAAATTTCAGAAACCACCATTTAGACAATTTTTTTTACTTATTCCTTTGATTTGAATTAATTTATAGATCATAACATTTTTGAAACTAAGATAAGTTTGGTTTTTTTTATTTTCGATAATTCAGTCCAAAATAATATAATAGGTCACCATAAAACGCCTTTTTCTGAGAGCAGCACCCGGCGGACATCGACTACAGAAGCTTTTAAAATAATTTTTCTGACAAATTAAATATGATAAAATATTAATAAAAGTATACAAGAAGATATGTCCAAAATTTTAAATAAATTGATTAAAATGGGCTTTTTCGGTCTTCTAACCTCGATATAACCCCTTAAATTTAATGCTTTGTTTTTAAAAGTGCTTGCTTCTAGCCGGCACACAATTCGGTATTTCTGTAATGTTTCCCCATGTGACCAAAACCGCCGAGAGTCGTGCCGGGCCCCGGTACAAAGTAAAGTTTAGGGGCCCCTTAATAAAAAGATGAGAGTATAAAAAATTAAAGAGCAAAAAACAACAAGAAAAAAGGAAAGGTCCCCATTCTTTCCTTGAAATTAATATTCTTTACATTACTTTTCAAATTTACCCTCAAGAAAGCTAGAAGATAAAAAAGAGGTCCTCATTCTTTCCTCGAAAATATTATTCTTTACATTACTTTTCAAAATTTTCCTTAACACCTTCCTCCTTATTCAGTCCGGGCCATCCCAATCGGTCCGGGACCCGGTAATTTGTACCGCCCTTAACGCCCTCTCGTCGGGCCTGCATGTGACATCTAAATGCCAATTTTTATCAGCTGATTGACCACGTTGCAATATTGTGTTTTTTATCTGAATTGCGTAGTAAAATAAATACGCTCCGCTGGCAACACTGCAAACTATTTAACACTTACTTGTATCTAAGTTTGTAATCACGGGTCTTCGTTTTCCTGGACACCTCTGGGTATGTGTCAAAGGTAACAGAGCGAACTTGAGAAAAATCTTTCAAATAATTTCTAAAACGTGCCCGTGAAGAGAAACAGCTCAATTTAAAGCCCGTAATTTACGGGTTTGCGTCAATGATCAAGTATGCCGATGGAATAGTGAAATTTCTTAGCATGCAGGTTAGAATTATAAACATTTTAATGAAAATATTAAATGACAAATGCGTTTTTCATTTCCTAGTAAATCTTAAGTCGTTTATCTATATATACAGGGTGTCCAGAAAAGTCAACGATAATACTAAAAGGGCTGATGTAACAACCCATAAGCATCCAGAAAAACATAAAATAACCTTGGTAAAAAATAGTTGTTTTTTGGGATATGGGCACTTGAAATTCGGCTAAGGCCGTGTGCTCACTTAGTACCATTTTACAAAAACTTGTTGTTAATACATGTTAAAAAAAAACAAATAACTTTTTTAAAAACATATTAGATATCATTGTTGGTAACAGTGTTGAGTAGCAAACCGCGTCCTCACTTGCTACACAACCCTGTTATCAACAATGTTATCTAAAATAATTCTAACATTTTATAAAAAGCAACAATTTATTTGGTTTTTCAACATGTATCAGCAACAAGTTTTTGTAACATGTTACTAAGTGAGGACACGGCTTTAGGTTTTTGATTGTCACCATGGGCGCCAGCAGGATCAAAATTAAATTCAGACATTTTTTTCTGGGGGGCTTCACTTCCCGGAGGTCCTAAGGTAACCAAAAAAGTATTTCCTCAAAAAAGTTAAAGGTAACAACACATTTCTCCGAGGGGATTTTTTTGCTCCGGGGAGAATATCCCCCCGGGCCAACTGAATTTAACGCTGAACAAAATTACTTCACGGGGTGCATCTATTCCTTTGGTGCCTTTAATACTTTTACTTTAATTCATACCAATGTAAAAATTTTGAACACCAATTAAAAGGTTTCATCTAAAAATGTTATGTCAATTTCACTTTACTTCCCTTCAAATCAACGTAAAAAGAATCAAGGAAACGGCCTTTACCTAAGAGATACCGAGTACCGGGGTGCGTCGCCAAGCAAACATAGGAAACCCCATTTATATTTTTGGGTTAATTAGGTACATGTACATTTTACAAAAAATATGTAAGATAATTTTTTAAAGAGACACTCTGCCAAGTTTTAAAAAAATTTATAAGAGAACCTTGAATTACAGAATGTATTACAAAATTACCAAACTTCCGGTTCAGGTAAAACCAATCAGCAGTCATTGATTTATTGACACTTTTCCCATATCAGCGACAGGTTCATTTTACAGAAGCCTGTATGGTTTTACCTGAACCGAAAATATGGTAACTTGCATTGACATTTTATTAAATATAATTAAAGATTCGCTTATTTAAATTTTTTGAACCGCTTAACAGGTTTTGTCATATTTGTTTCCTCGAAAAATTTATTACTGTAAAATATAGAGGGGCGCCAATAACCCCATTAAAATTTACATGGGATTTCTGTTCCGCTCGGTGACGCACCACACCACAGATATTTCGCTCAATAAAAATATAAGGTTAACATGAATCGTATTCTGCCAAAATGCCAGGGGGAACAAGTGCAAACCCCATACCCCATACCTGTCATAACTAAGGAAATTAATATTTTTGAATTTGAATTTCAGTTTTTATCTAAAATGTTTTACAAATTTTAAAAAAATTGAAAAATAAAAGAATTGTGATTTTTTTTCTAAATTGCACTTTTATTTTTTTCAAAATATCTCAAAAACCAAACAAGATATGGCCGTCATAAAGGTGTGTTTGCACTTAAATGGCCTACAGCACCTATTTAAACTGGAAGAAATTTAAAAAATTTGTTTATCAGAAAATTCCTCCTAATGCCTAGTGGCTGTGTACTTGTACACAATTTCATTAAAAAGATTTGAAGTGGTATCACAAATATTATAAAAAAGTTTTTTAAATTTTGCCCCAAATTAGACATTTAGGACATAAATTTTTTCTGTAAAATGTACAGGGAGCCAATAATTAACTCCCTTTAAATTTACATGGGATTTCCCTGCAGCCGCTGGCGACTCAACACCCGATATGAGCTTACTATGTCCTGGGAGTCTTAACTTTCGGGAGATATATGTTTTTGCTTTTTTTTGGTAATCAAATTATCTTTACAAAAGGGTCTTTAGAACCGCCTGAAGATATTTCTTTTAAATTTTATTACCTTTACATAAATATCCTCCTTAAAGTATTTTACCTCAATTTTAAATCCACACTTTAAATAAATTACAGTAATTACTTCTATCGATTTTCTTGTCACTAGACCCTAAATGATTATCCTTTGTTTAAACCAGAGAAATATTTATGTCTGTTGGCCACCACATATACCAGATTTATCACCAGGTATATCTGCATACGCAACCTCGTATACTGACCAGAACTAACCGAAAGAAGATAACACTCTCAACATGTGGGACAAAACGTCCTTTGGAGGTATAGACGCGTTGGGAAGATCATAACTGTGGGCAATAAATGTAACCTTTTATATAAATATTGTTATAAAATCTAAAATAAACGGCGAGTGCCTTATGTTTCACACGAAGTTAACGGTCCGGTACATATTTTGATATTTATCGTGAAATAAAAGAGCAATATAATGTTTGAAATGGGTTATCGAAGTTGTATTATCTAATTTACTAAATTTGCTGTTGCTTTCTAGGTGGCATCGAGATTTATGCAACATTGCTTATAAGTACTTAACAATATTTAATTTAAAAGAGACCTGCTGCTTTAGCAATGCCTAAAGCTGATAACTAACTTCTATAAATATTTATTAATTGGATACTAAATTTAAAGAAATTATTAGCAATTTAGGTCAAGCGCCTCTATCGGATACTTTTTAAACCCTTTGGGTGCACTCAAGGGTGTCGCCAAGGGGAGCAGATGGGGCAACTGCCCCCTCCCCTCAGATTCTAAAAAAAAATCCAATGTAAAGCACCCAAAGTCTCAATTCTTTTTCTTGGCTTGCTTGATTGATTATTCTCGTACTTACGAAACTCGAATGAAATTACCCATTCCATTCTACCAAATCTAAACAGTTGCTGTGTTAAGCTTCCGTATTTTCCTCACAAAAATGTAAATTGATTTATTTTACTAATAATATAAATTCGAACTTTGCATCGGTTTTTAAATAGCAAAAATTTGGTAACTAGTTACAATATCCGAATCTTAATAGATATTATAGCCGCGTAGTCTATCAATTTAGGTATAGTTCATATGAAAGTAATCGAAACAGCAAAAAAGTGCTTTACTGGCATCTTCTTTCTGAAACATTGACGTGCGGATTATTTTTTCTGTCTGTCTTTAAAGAGCTAGTTTAAAAGAAATGAAATATTTACACTACCACTTTTGCTCAGTTATACAGTGTGCCCAAGATAGTTCTCACAAGAGTACAAATGGACCAAGAATTTTGAAATTTTAAATGTTTAAACGTCCTTTTGGAAGAACTGGTCGCATGGTCAAAACACTAATAAATACAAAATGTTACTTCTATTGGTTTTATACAGGGCGAGTTAATAACTAAAAATAATGAAAAATGACCAAGAGTAAAGTACATTTATTTTTAAAAATAGGACAAAATTCTATAAATAAATTTTGATAAGAACTAAATTTTATGTCAAAATATAAAGTTAAAGAATTAAAGTAAAATATTTTTGTCAATTTTTACGTTATGTATTAACAGTTTTTAAAATACTTGGCTTAAGGCATCGAATTAAAAAAATAAAATAAAATAATTAAATTTTCTCCTAAATTTTACTCCCTCTTGCCCATTATTTAAATTGTTACATTTTCCTTTAGTTTTATGCTTTAACTTCTCAACAACATTTATTTAGTTTAAGCTTGGAGGAAGTTTCATTTTAGGACAATATAATGACATAATAATTGTCATTACAACATTATTAGACTTTCGGAAAAAAATTGTACTGGATTTTAAAACACCCTGTATTATTTACACACAATCTCAGTTTATGTAAAAATGCTCTATTCCCTGTCAATTTTGGCCCCCATACCATCATTTACGGTTTATCCAAGGAGGAAGAATACAAATCCGATAGGTTAGTTTATATTATGGCTTTCTGGAGCTACGTATGCACGAATAGAACTCTGTTACTTCAATATTTATTTGACTCTCGACAATAGAGAAAGAAATGCACCTTACAAGGGTCCGTACAATGGGTGAGATAAGGATGAATAACGATTTACACTGCTGTGAAAACACGCGGACATCGACAGCTGTGCATGGAATCCTCTATTTTATTTCTAATTAAGGTGTTTTCTATGGTGTGTATAGTGTCATGAGGAATTTATATAGCGCTTATATTGGTATTGATATAAAAATGGAATTTCCCAGTGATCCCAGCTCATATGGCGTAAAAAAATATTAATTTTTATACCGCGTGCCTACGAGATTACTAGAAAGCCTGTACTTTCTTAAAAAGTGGTTTTGACGTGACAACGTCTTATAATTCGATTGACCCGGCTGCATGCATCAAAAACATGACCCATGCAGCGTTACCTCGCGCGTATCATTTAAGGCTTGAAGTGCAAGCGAGAGCGCGGAATGAGCGACAAACAGGCACATTCTCCGCGTCGTTCGACATCTGTTTTTCTCCTACTTGAGTGAGCGTGCAGTAAAAAGTGAATGTGGTCTCAATTGTTTATAGCAACGACAATTGCGGCGATAAAGGTAATGATTCTTTCGATATTAAATACATGTTCAGTGACATGATGTCGAATATTCGTGTTTTCATCATTAAAATAAATAGCATCGGTCCGCTATTTTTCTTGATGACGTTGTCATCGTTCAACTATCGTCAGTAAACCGACTTTGCAGACAACCGTTTTTTTACCCCCCTTTTATGTCTTCCCACCTAGGTCCGACCACCACCCCCCTAGGTGGTGCGCTGTAGCCTAGAGGCTTAATTTGCCTTGACCCTACTCCTTCCCATTTACACGCCATTAATTCCATGATGGTTGCTGCTCGGTCCGTCCGCTGACCCCCGAGCAGAACACTGTGTTGCATCTCCCGCCGGCGGTCGCCCATCCAGGTTATGGCCACACTCAACAATGCTTAATTCCGATGATCGATGCTGTCGACCCCACTGGAGCAACAATGAGCGCGGCTTTAAAGTGTTACACGATTTTTAAAATTTTTGTCGGATATATCGTTGGATAGGATGCAGATTTTGTGATACTTTAGATTTAATGTGACACATTTGGTTTTAACCGAAAGTGCTTTGAACTTTGTTATTTTAAATGGAATCCCCTATATATTTTTCTAAAAATCAATTTTAGAGACAATTCCAAGAAAATACATGTACCACATATTTCACCTAACTTAATAAGTTTTTGAGAAAATGGCGTTCGAAAATATCATGAACCCGCCATTTTATCGATTTGTTAAAAAAAAACAAATAATGGCAGAAAAGGGTTAATGCGAATTTTTAACCCATATGATATAATAAATGATCATATCCTATCTTTAAACGTAATATTTTTTGTGATATTTATAGTAAAACGCTTTTTTTTTGACTATTTTTTTTTCTCGGTCCCATCATGGAATTTTGTTGCAAGTACCTAAAAAAATTCCCTGAAAATTTGAGCCCTTAATATTAATATTAAGTACTCGACCAAGGCGTGTAAAGATTTTCCATTTAAATAACACAGAAACTCTGGTTTTTTCCTTTCAAATTTCAATAGCTCAGTGGCATTTTATGGCATCGCTTTGGCCATGGACAGTTTTTCTTCAGAATTGAATGCTCTACAAAAGTGTCCATTGCAGCTAAGCCATATCATGAAGCGGCGAGGTAGTACAGGCCTCTAAACTTAATTTTTTCATGAAATTCGCGTTTTTTTGCATTTATCTTGTAAATGACAAGTGCTACAGAAAAAATGTAAATGACAAACTTATAGGAAATTTAATTTTCTACAAAAAAGTTTTTGTGAATAAAATCGCTAACTTTGATATTTCGTGAGATATTGGGCTTTTTAGATAAAGTAGTATGGAATTTTGATGGTTTTTTCAGCTAAATCGTAAAAATTATTTATTTTTCATTTAGAACCTCAGATTTTCTACGTGAAAATGGATGGTTATTAGAAAAATATCGACACCTAAGTACAATTTTATCACAAAAAAAGTAAACAATTTATTTAACGATGATTTTAATAGATTTTATAAATGTAAGAGACAACGAAATATGAAATCACAGTAAATATATTTACTAATAATACATATATTGTTTTTCAAGAAATTTTTTTCTTTGAGTACGTTGATTTCGTACACAATGGATACTGTGTGCGATGATTTTGTACGGTTTGGAAAATTTTCTGCCTTTCATCTTCATTATGTGTTAAAGCTTCATTGAATTTCTGAGTAAGAGCGACTCCTCTTTCAGCGATATCGTTCACCACTTTTAACTTTTTAAATGTTTCAAGACATTTTTGGTAATGAGGATTTGATTCCCATGTGTGCACTTCAGTATTTAAAAATTCATAAGGAAGGTCAAACTGTTTGAAAATAAACGATGAATTTGGAGTCACAAAATCACTGATGTTTTTATCAGCAAGTGATGAAATGATGTTATATGATACTGAATAATGCTTATTGGATTTCGTGAAAGCTACGTTACTATTGATTTTTTCAACGATTTTTATTTTTTCCTCCGCTAACACTGTATCATCAAAGAGGGCCAAACAAGCTAGATGTTCGTGCAAATACCATAAATGTCTGGATAGTTTTTCAAGTGCTGCATTGGCAATGTCTGGATGAATTTTTCGATACTTGACGAGATCTTTTATTAGTTGTAAGTCTGAATTTGGTGCCCTTATAGCGTTTGGAGCACTGAACCATATTTTTACATAAAATAACACAATAAAAACACATATTTTACGGAGAATATCCAGCACCCCTGCTGATACTTTGAATTGCTTACGAAATAAATATATTTTTAAACAATAAAGAGCTTTTGAGAGCCATCTTGCATGGTGACAAGCACCAGGAGCTTTAAATGTTACATCTTGACAGCTAGCACCACCCAAAAAGATACGACTGAGCACTAAAAATTCTTTATAGTCATCCCTTGGATGATGATTCTAAAAGAAAAAGAGAAATAGAAATGAGAAAGTGAGAAATCAGTAATTACTATTTGCAGTTAATGTAATTCTTTGAGCAGTAACAGAGATTTATGGAGAATACTCTAATTAGTAAATAAATTTCTCAATTTTGCTAAAAAAAAAATAGAATTGACAAATATTTAACCAAAAATAGTTCTTGAAAAAGGTAGAAAATTAAAAAGTCCTTATTTCGTATCTGTTCACAATCGTCCACGCAAAACAATATTAGAAACTAGTTTATGAGTGTTAAGGGCAACTATTTGCTTGTTTAAGTGTAAAATCGTTTATTAGAAATCGCAATTATTTGTACCTTCAATTGATTCTCAATGAAATCAAGAATATCTTCTTTTTGTCGCTCAAGATTGCAGCAATCCGTACATCGTCTGTACCAATTTCGTAAACGGAAGTATCAATTCTATTCCAATTATCTCTGAACCGTTTGAAAATAGGTACATTTGCACCACTAGTAACTGGCCAAGCAACTTCTGCGACATTCCGTAGCATTAGTTCAGAGGTATGATGACGACAAGCAAGATACATATATTGTTTTTCAAGAAATTTTTTTCTTCGAGTACGTTGATTTCGTACACAATGGATACTGTGTGCGATGATTTTGTACGGTTTGGAAAATTTTCTGCCTTTCATCTTCATTATGTGTTAAAGCTTCATTGAATTTCTGAGTAAGAGCGACTCCTCTTTCAGCGATATCGTTCACCACTTTTAACTTTTTAAATGTTTCAAGACATTTTTGGTAATGAGGATTTAATTCCCATGTGTGCACTTCAGTATTTAAAAATTCATAAGGAAGGTCAAACTGTTTGAAAATAAACGATGAATTTGGAGTCACAAAATCACTGATGTTTTTATCAGCAAGTGATGAAATGATGTTATATGATACTGAATAATGCTTATTGGATTTCGTGAAAGCTACGTTACTATTGATTTTTCAACGATTTTTAATTTTTTCCTCCGCTAACACTGTATCATCAAAGAGGGCCAAACAAGCTAGATGTTCGTGCAAATACCATAAATGTCTGGATAGTTTTTCAAGTGCTGCATTGGCAATGTCTGGATGAATTTTTCGATACTTGACGAGATCTTTTATTAGTTGTAAGTCTGAATTTGGTGCCCTTATAGCGTTTGGAGCACTGAACCATATTTTTACATAAAATAACACAATAAAAACACATATTTTACGGAGAATATCCAGCACCCCTGCTGATACTTTGAATTGCTTACGAAATAAATATATTTTTAAACAATAAAGAGCTTTTGAGAGCCATCTTGCATGGTGACAAGCACCAGGAGCTTTAAATGTTACATCTTGACAGCTAGCACCACCCAAAAGATACGACTGAGCACTAAAAATTCTTTATAGTCATCCCTTGGATGATGATTCTAAAAGAAAAAGAGAAATAGAAATGAGAAAGTGAGAAATCTGTAATTACTATTTGCAGTTAATGTAATTCTTTGAGCAGTAACAGAGATTTATGGAGAATACTCTAATTAGTAAATAAATTTCTCTATTTTGCTAAAAAAAAAATAGAATTTATAAATATTTAACCAAAAATAGTTCTTGAAAAAGGTAGAAAATTAAAAAGTCCTTATTTCGTATCTGTTCACAATCCTCCACGCAAAACAATATTAGAAACTAGTTTATGAGTGTTAAGGGCAACTATTTGCTTGTTTAAGTGTAAAATCGTTTATTAGAAATCGCAATTATTTGTACCTTCAATTGATTCTCAATGAAATCAAGAATATCTTCTTTTTGTCGCTCAAGATTGCAGCAATTCGTACATCGTCTGTACCAATTTCGTAAACGGAAGTATCAATTCTATTCCAATTATCTCTGAACCGTTTGAAAATAGGTACATTTGCACCACTAGTAACTGGCCAAGCAACTTCTGCGACATTCCGTAGCATTAGTTCAGAGGTATGATGACGACAAGTAGGCTGCATCTTGAAAATAGCGAAGAAAATATATATATATATATATGTATATATATATATATGTATATATATATATATATATATATATATATATATATATATATATATATATATATATATATATATATATTTATGTTTCACTATTATAACCTAAAAACTATTATGTTTAGAGATAGGATATAATTAAAAAAAAAAAAGATTTAGAAACAGGTGTTAAGTATAAATTTAAAGCTTAATGAGGTGGTTTTCAATTGTGTTACTGAAGTTCTTTACTGCCGAAAGTCAATTCCCGTAGCACTTCCGGAACAAACGGAAATTGTATTTTTACGGTGACAGAACATAAGGCTTATTAAATATGTGTTCGTCTTCATGGGCAATTTTTGCCAATGTGTGGAAATACGAAAAAACAAAACCGACGAGTTATCCTATAGCAGAAAGATTTCCGCATTTTTTAACATATCCATGACCACTTAAAATGTCAAAGTGGCAACTGACCAAACTTTGGAAACATTTTTTAAAATGAAAATGATCATCCAGTAATACGTCATATAGGAGATTCTTTTACAAATGGGAGATTTGACAGTACAAGCCGTTAGGCAAGTGGGGCAATCCCGTGAATAATAAAAAGAGCATGTTATGCATGGGGCGTATACTATATTTTTCTACGACGTACAAAAATTTTCCAAAGTAACATTTTATACATTTTTTACTATACAGTGAGTGTCCAAAATCAGGACCCTCCTTCTAACTTTTGAATTGTTCGGTATATTTTATGAAAAATTTCGACTTTAGCAAGACAACATAAACCAAATTTTAAGCAAGAAATGGCATATATAAATGTCATGTAATTTTTAAAGTACCGCTATTTTGTAGTAGGGAAACATATTGATTTTATATTTTATATAAAACAATTACTTACTGTCCAGAGAAGATTGCAACCCCTAAACATAAGTTCAAGGGCTTTTGGTCGAAATTATTTTATCATATTCCTATAAAATAGGTTCTTAACCAGATTGGCAGACGTAAACTGATCTCTTGGTCGTGTCTCAACTAATAACCTATGTTATTGGATTGTGATGAAATAATTTCGACTGGAAGCCCTTGAACCTATCGTTTGTTTGAATGTGGTAGACAATGATTCTTCATGAATTCTACAAGAATTTCGAAATTCCATTGGTTTTATTTTAACTATTCATACAACGCTTTGGGCAGTCCTATCTCTGTCTGTTTTCAAGTGTAAACTAATGTAGTAACAAGTACATAATTAGTTTACACTTGAAAACGGACAGAGTTAGGACTGTCCGAAAAGTTGTGTGAATAGTTTGTGGCGAGCGTGGTGCAGGGGCTAAAGTGTCAGCCTCTCACCGCAGCGATCCGGGTTCGAATCTCGGAATCAGACGTCGGATTTTAAATTGCTCGTTACCTCACAGTTGACAATGGCAAACAACTGTGTAGTATTTTGCCATTCCTAGATAGTAGGTATTTAAAAATAACGTCTATGGTGGCACTACCGCGTTGTCTAGGGTGCTGTGAAATGCAAAAACTGCATGTTTCGGTGCTTGGATATCGTTGACGGAAAACGGGAAAAAATGGGTTAAACATCCAGTACTCACGGTACACTGGTATTTAGGCATAAGACTTCGTGAGATGTCATAAAGATAAAAAGGTTTAAATAAAGACAATGGAAGTCTGAAATTTTTGTAGTATCATCCCTTGAAACTATGTTTAGGGGTTGCAACCTTCCGTTTTACTATAAATATCACAAAAAATATTACGTTTAAAGATAATAATAATAACCTAAATAAAAATAATTGTTTGATATTAAATAATTCATGAATTTATTTTTCTTAAAGTTATTTTAACTTTTATTATATGATGTAAGGGCAGAATAATGCTTCATAATATATAAAAAGTTTAATTTTCTTAACTTTTTTTTATTAAATATCTTTATTCTTGGGAAAAGCCAAAAAATATTTTGTTTAAATTTAAACCCCCGGTATACCTAATTTTAAATGAATATAAATTTGACCTTTCCATTCAATACAAATGCATATTTATTAAACGTAATACAGAGTGTTTAGCCTTTGCAGACGACACGGTTGGCTTGGTCACAATCGAGGATGTCCAATCAGTCCCTTCCGCGGTGGTCGTCCATGTTCTTTTCAGTTTTTCCGACATTTATACGAGCTTTTAGTCTCTTATTATAGTTTCTCGATAGGCAGATTATATTTTAACAATGTTAACAATGTGGAAAATGTTTACGCGTATTTGTTGGGAATTATTTAAAGCTGCTGTGGAAAGTTTAATAATTGTATTGAATTTAGTTAACGAGAATAAAAAGATATAAATACTTTTTAATTACAAAATATTTTTTTTGCATTTTACAGGGTCTTCGGAATAGTAATGTCGTAAATAATAACGTCGATAGAGTAAGTCAAAATAATGTTTTTACTTCATAAAAAAAGGTCCGTCGCGCTTTATTAGGAAACTATTGACTTTGAATATTAGATTTTAAAAAATATATAATAATTTGAATGGTTGCTTTAGTACCCATGAAACAGGGTGGTCGAGTACATTTTAAATCATTTTGATCACAAATAACTTTATAAAGAATAGGCCCAGCATTGTAGCCGTACAACGGTACAACTATCAGGTAGAAATTAGACAGAGCATGCCGCGTTACTTGCCTATGAACCGTTTAATTTGGCTGAACATGTATACTAACCATTTCAAACATAATTAAAAATATCATTTTATGAACTCAGAGAAAAGGTACAATTATTATAAACGGTATTTATATGGACTTTGAACTTTATGGTACGTGTTGAAAAACGGAAAACATTTGCGGAGCTCCAAATCAAAACGCCGTTTTTAAACGGTTTTACTTAACTTGACCTGTTTATTTGATATTTATTATTTGTTATAATCTAATAATTGAAATATGACCCCCTTCCTGACGAGCGATCGATCTGAAATTTGGTACATACTCTTAATCCTGATGGCAATACCATATAATACATTCTTTCTTTCTGTCCCCAAAGGTTTTATTATTGTCTGATCAATACCCCAGACTAATGAGATGATTGGTGCGTTAGTACAATCAAAACCGTTTAACATAAAAAAATTATATAATTTATCAAAAAACCTATTATGTAGCTATTTAGAATACCTTACAATATTTACTGCGCGTTTTTTATGTATGAATTTTAAAAGTTTTTTAATCCAAATATGTTATAATTATACATACAGGGTGGGCCAAATTAAACTTGCACACTTTTAAGTAATAATAACTTTGTATCTGTTGCGCCTATCTTTTTTATTTTTACAGGTCTAATAGGTAGATATGTTTCTCTAGGTTTATCAATTTTGGTCAAATAGATTTAGCTACAGTGTTGCAAAAGAAATCCGATTTGGCTACAATTGAGCTCTTATCCGTTTTTCTTCTAGACAAACTATGGCAAATAATTCAGTAAAAGCGAATCTGTCAATGATTTGAGGATACAGAAATTATGATTATTCTTGTTAAATAATGCGCCCCAAAAACATGCATTTCTCTCGATTAAAAAAAAATGTGTTTTGAAAATCAAAAGGTGAGGTTACCATGGTTCCTGAGTTGGATGCTGACACAACTTAACTGTAAATTAATTCAAATTAAACGTATTAGCCTAATTGTAGATAAATTTAATTTATTTTGCAACAAAGTTAAATGCATCATTTTGGAAAAAGTTCCGTAAGTCCGGACCTGACTAAATCTATTCGACCAAAATTGAAACACCTAGAGAAAACATATCTGCCTATTAGCCATGTAAAAACAAAAAGTTCGGCGCAACAGATAAAAAGTTATTATTACTTAAAAAGTGTGCAAGTTTAATTTGGCCCACACTGTACATCTAAGTTTATTACAATATATTTCAAATCAATCAAACATAAATAATAAGATACGGAGTAAAAATTGCGAGATATCCTTAAAATTGTGTTTTATCAAAAACTGCGTGCTCCTCATTTATCTGGGCTAATAAAAATAATAAAAAACTTAACACCATTATCGTATTTTTTAAAAAATCGCTTACCACATTTAAAATCGAGCTTAATTAAATTGACAGCAAAAAATTTCTTTATAGAATTGTTACACATAATTTTAAGAATTAGGTGAAAACTGTTTTTGTCGAAAGGTGTTTATAGGTGGAATTAATAAAAAAAACCGTGACAAATTTTAATTAAATATGATCGAAAAGATGCCGTGTCGAATGTATGATGTGTGAATTTGAAAATAGAACTTGGCAAAAGTCCGTTGCAATAATTTACAATAACGCTGGTAACGTACCGCAAAGTTGATTGATTTTTTAGGTATAATACATCTGCTTCTAGGTTATCTACAGCAGTCTGGACGTATACAGGGCCGCCGAGAGCTGTGGCGAGCCCTGGTACAGACCAAACTCTCAGGTGCCCTTAATGGTGAAATAATTAAAAAGTTCTGCCGAAAAGAAACATTTATGGGGTTAGGGGTAAAATCATTTAAAATAATGAAATTATTCGGCATTATCTCTAATATTTTTAGTTTAATTTAATTTAATCTTTAATATACAGGGTGTTACAGAATGTTGTTAAGAAAAATTGGGGACAGATTCTACATTAAAAATATAAAGAAAAGTTTAATAAATATGGATCCGGAAATTTTCGTTATTAAGAAACAGGGTGTTAATTTTTTAAAAAAACTAATAAATTTCAAAAAAACATATTTTAGTAAAAAACTGTAAAACTAGAACCTTATTTCAATTAGTATTTATTGTTACGTTACATAACTGCTAATAAAAATTTACAAAACCTAATTTTAAAAAGAAAAGGTTGCCACAATATTCTAAAAATATGCAATTAGTTGGATTTTATTCTTTTTTTTCTAAACTAAACAAGATAAGAAAAACAAAATAGGAGACAAAATAAGTTTTATTTTTATTTGCTTAATCTAAACTAGTACGATTTTTTGTTAGAAATATTCCTTCAGTTGCTGCTCGAGACGCCACTGGACTTATTTTAATGTAATTAAGTTAGTGATAAATTACCCCTTAATCCCATAAATAAAACTGCCAAATTAGAACAAAATTCGGTGAAGGATATTTAAGATAAAAAAATCGATAGTAGAATCTGCTCTTAAATTTTCTTAACGACATTCTGTAACACTCTGTATGTTTAACACATTTTAAATGCATAATAAGAAAGAAGGATATCTATTACTTGTGTAAGTGTCTAAAAATCCTAAAAAAATCCATGATTTTAACAAATTTCTGCAATTAGCCAAAGATTTGTGGGTGCTGGCGCAAACCTACTACCATAGTTTAAGTATTGTATATGTATAATTCTTTCAACTCTGCTACTACGGATTTGTGTTCAGGACGTAAAAATAAAATAAAAACGAATCCAATGTCTGGGTCAGTACCTTATTCCTCATAAGAAAATATTGCTAAAAATATTCGATCATCATCATGGTGAAAAATTTTAAAAAATATATTTTTTTAACACCCTGTAGTTCGAAAACTAAGACATTAAGGACAAATTTTCATATGAAGTTTTTCATGTTCATGTTTATGTAAAATTTAAAAATAGAAAAAGGTGATTTTTTTTTACTCGAGAATTTGATCGTATTGATACGAAATGACCATGCCGAAAGTCAACAGGTCAAATTTGTTTCAAATCTAATAAGAACTTAAAACAATATTTCTATTTTAGAAAAATGCAGTGGCGTACAATTTTTTTATTAAAAATATTAACTCTAAACCCTTCACGGACGACCCTGGTAATAATTTTTTTCTTGCATGCCAAAAAATTTGTTTTGGTGCATAGAAGACGTCCAACAAATTTTTTTAAAAATATTTTAATTGGTATAAAAGTTATTATAAAAAAAAACAATATTTCTTTTTAAATTCTTAACACCCTGTAGTTTGAAAACTAAGACGTTTAGAATATTGTTTATATGAAGTTTTTTTTCATATTTTTTAATGTAGAATAAGCCCTGAAAGTTTGTCGAATAAGTTGTGAAACACCCTGTATAAACTGGTTTAAAGAGGCTGTTTACTACAAAATATTGTAGTCATTACCCGCAACATAAAGAGATTTGAAACTTTCCGCCCGACGCTCACGCTCTGTATCGTGACCGAGACCTTACTCACCAGACAGGAAACCAAAACATCCATCTTTGACTACCTGGCCCAACGCCTCTAAGGAAGCCAATATAATTTATTTTGTAATGCTGGTTGTCTATCTAGAAAAACCTGTAATTAGGACATAGGGTATTCTAACACTCATTTTCACTTTTTCTTATGATAACAGTTTCCTTATTTTGGTCATAATATTAACACTAAACTTCTTGTATTTAAACAAAAAGCTAAACACAATCAAGCGAAATGGAGAGATAATTAGTAGAACTAATCGAGTTCTAAATGAAGAAGATCGAGAAAAGAAAATAAAACGGAATAGAAGTCTATGTAAATTTAATTTATTTGTGCTAAGTAACAAATAAGTACAAAAGTAAATAAAAAATATTTAAGAAAATAAAAAAAAAATGGTTATACGGCAAACCAGTTTGCACCTAGGTAGGCTTGCTACCCGGTTATTAATGTTAATAGTCTTTTAAAATGTTTAGTAATTAGGATTTTTAATTTATTATAGAATGCAGCTATTAATAATTTTATACAGTTTTAGACAAAAGTCTGAAAGCCGACTTTTTCCTTTTATAAATCATTTAAAATAGAACCAACTTAACACACAAAAAAATGTTGTGTATAGGTCAGACAACTTTTTCTTTGTTCCGATTTTTAAATTTTCATAACTTTATTAACTTTTTTGTAATATTTATTTATTTTGAATAATAGGTAATTATTTCCTTAATCGTAATCTTCAATAAGCAGAGCACAATTTCAACAATAAAACCCGAAAAATCCACATTAGGAAGGTACGTCTTATGTACACAAAATTCAAACCCAAAACAACCAGGATCAAAATTCAAGACCATTACCAACAGAGTCAACAAACTTGTCAATCATGAAGCCATATTACCATATCCAAAGGACAATTAAATTGTCCAATGGACAATAATTCAGTTATTCAAGTGACTGATTTTTCAAGAAACTAGTTTTCCGACGGACATTTTTTAAAATTTAAACTGTACGAAAGAACGTAAACAATTTTTGTTTTTTTATGCTTACAGTTAACTTTTGATTTAACACAAACAATTGAAACAAGTTATCAATTGTTAACGTAAGTTACAACTAAAAGAACTACTTTAAAATACAAATTCCCGCACTTAGCTGGCATAAACACATTGTATCTATAGCCACGGCAGCTTCACAAAAGCTTGGATTTTTTTCGAGCCAAAAGTATTCTTTCCCCTTCTAATTTTAACACTTTTTATGTGTCCCAAATCCGACCTTCCTTGAAATATTATTTTCATATCTAGGGCATGGCGTCCCCCACAACCCTTCGAATTCTTGATTCCATTCAAAGAATAACTGATCCTTTACTAACAGACAGGCTTCCCTATCTTGCCCATTGCCGGGCTGTGGGGGATCTATCGCTTTTTATAGGTACTTCCATGGTTTTTGTTCTAAAGAATTGTCCATTTTAATTCCTCCACTCGCAGTTTCTAACAAAGAGACTCGTAGGGCCGCACGTATGCATCCCTATACGGTACAACTGGAGAGGCCCCGAACTTCCCACTTTGTTCGTTCTTTTGTTCCCAGAGTTTCTAGAATGTTGAACCTGCTGCCAGCGGAGGTCTTTCCTTTTCCCCCAAATCTTCTAGTATTTAAGTCCCGTGTCAACAAACTCCATTTTACCTCGATTAAGACACCCACTGTACGTTAGTATTTCGTGGATTGCCCAAATATTAAAAAAACTATCGCGATTTGTCAGCCTGGCCCCGTATCTCGAAAGCACGAACGTGCAAAAAAACAATTCACATTTAATCATTTATGATAGCCTACCACGCAAACAGTCTTCCATCTTCTTTATAATAGAGCTAGTAGACAAAGACAGAAAGTGACCGTTCGCTTTAGCTTGCATAAACGGATACATGAGACAGGTGTCTGGTGAATATAGTGTATTAGTTTAGTCAAATATGAGTAAAATGTAATATCGAGTAAAAATGTAATATCGGCTAAAATAGGTTAGTTCTTATAGGATATTTATAAAAGTACAGTTTCATTTAATTATTGGCATGACAAAATCCAATACACCTAAACTACCTGGCGGTACTTTTGAAGAATGTAAACAAGTGAAACATCAATGGCATAATTTTATAGAACAGAAAATGTCGCAATGATATTGTGTCGTTTGTTTTTAAAATATCTTTTAAAATAAACAAAAAAAAAACTGTTTTACAAAATTTGATTTTTTTCAGATTATTCCGGAACGGCTGTAAATTTTTAAACTTTTAAAACGGACTATTGTTAATGGTTGGAGATCTTGTGAACCCTTCAAGTAACGTTGGGCCTGTAAGGCTACAAATTTGTATAGTGATAAGTCATAGCATGCTAAGTACGACAATCATCACCTGGCAAGCATCAGCCCTGCACATCATCACCTTGTATATTTTTAAAGGTAAAAAAAAAATAAAAAAAAAACTTGGAGCTGTAAGCTTGATTTTTTTTAGCATTTATTCATTTTATGCCTCATTCAAAAAAAAAAAAAAAAAATTTTTGCCCTGTATATTATCACCAGTATTACCGAAAAAGATCTTTAATAGAGCTTTTGGAAAACACCACATTAGGTACCTGCAACATTTTAGTTTTGGAAATATGGCCAATGGCCATCCAGATCAGCCACAATTTTAGTTCCCTGGCTGGTACTTGTGCTCATCAAAAACGCCCGTTAAATTTTTGTTTAAACCTTACTACTATGAAAGAACGAATGTTGATGTGCAGGGCTGATGCTTACCAGGTGATGATTGTCGTACTTAGCATGCTATGATTCATCACTATACAAATTTCTAGCCAACAGGCCCAACGTTACTCGAAGGGTTCACTAGCTCTGGGACTATAAGAGGAAAAATGCGCACTTTTGCCCCAATTTAACCACTCCTGTATCTCTTACCGTTTCGAGATCCTAAAGTGCCTCAAGAATTTGTAACACCCCTGTATAAATACTTCGATTTCGGTTAAAGTAAATGGTCGGCTTGAAAAAAATTCCACTCCTCCAGGAAACACGTAAGCTTTGCATTCCTCCCAAGTGTTGTAAAGGTTCCCCCATTTATTTTATCGTCCGCCAGCCAAGAACATTACAGGGTTCTCGACGATCAAGTTAACTGTGTTCTGCGTATGCAGTCAGTTGTTATTCAAACCACAAATACGAATTAATTTTTTTAATTATACCAGTTTGCTTCCTGATCTGGTATTATAATTTTGATTTTAATTGTTACATAGAACCATACAAAGGTATGTAGATTTATAGATATGTACGTAAGAGATCCACCGTTTGTGCGGAAGTTATTTTTATAAGGATTATTGTATTTTCCTTGTGAATAAACTTGGAACTGAAATTAACGGATTTTTAAAGACATTGACGTTGATATAATACAGAAATATGGCACAACTAAATAAGATCAGACACTATTATTATAAACTGGAAACAAAAGAGACGTTTACATGTTTATTTAAAATGTTACCTAAATAAACATAACCTTAACCCTTAAAAATGAATCGTTTATTTACAAAAAAATATTTTTTTTTAATTTTTTATGCGTAACGATGAAAGTTAAATTTTTACATTAGTGAGAATACTTATTTTAAAGTGTAATATATAAAGGAAGCTTAAGAACTGTAAAACAGCAAAAAGTCACAGAAACGCTCGTTATCACATAAAAAATTTAAAAAACTTGAAGTTTGCATATTTGAGAAGTTATTTTTATTTCTAAACATTTTTTTTTTAATAAAAATTTTTAATACTGTCAAAAATAAGGGTACTTTTTCCTTAAACAAAATTAATATCTTTTGAGATACCTCGTATACTACTGAAAAAAATCAAGAATTGGATTTTAGGTTTTAGACCATGCAAAACTTTTTAAAGAATAACTTTTTTGGAAAATAAATAATAAAATAGTTTCCCATATGTAGACAACTTAGGCGGACACGCAGTATATTACGAAATAGTCTAAGATCCGAATAGGAAGCGACCGACACCCATCTGTATTGTCAAAGGCCATATTTAAATTAAAAAAATAACCTCAAAATATTTGACACCCTCTGTACATAGAGATGTCAAATTTTAAAAGAACATCGATGTATCGATATTGTTAAATATCGTTTTTGGCTAATATCGATTATTCGATATATCGAGGAGCAATATATCGATATTTGGGAGAGAAAAAATATTGATAAATTATCTAATTTTACCTAACAGGTAGTGGGTAAATAAATACGGCATAATATTAAAAATACCTTGACACTATGGTTTTTCTTTTTATTTTACTGTAACATTTGTAACAGTTGCTTGTTTTTTATGCAACATCCCTTGTAACCAATTATTTTTTTTTACCTAAACACACCTAATTGCAAATATGGGCATTTAATAATAATTTTATTATGGCCCCCTCGAAAAGTTGATATGACCACCCCTGATTTCTGCTGGGTTGTCTTTAATTTAACCAAACTACTTAACTTAGGTATAGACTAACCCTAAAAAATGTAAAAATATTAAAGGTCCTAAGAATGATCAAAGAAAATACCCCATTAAAAGTTAGTTTTTTCTTGAAAAAAAAAATATTGCAAAAAGTACTTGAGAAAATGTACAGGTATTAAAAGCCCTGAACCAATCATAAAAGGAGATATCAGGTGTTCAATTTAAAATCAATTTTTAAAGTAAGTTTTGGAGGTTTTAATTTTTCCAAGTTTACCACTGTTTCCTTGACACCCCGTATAATCAAAATACAGTTTATTAATTAAATATACAAATATGCCCAGGCAACTTAAAAAAATCAAAATTGGAAAAATAATAACGGTATAAAAAAATGCCCTGAATTTTCAATTTTTTAAAAGAAACTACAGTGTGGGCCAAATTAAACTTGTACACTTTTTAACTAATGATAACTTTTTATCTGTTGCGCCTATCTGTTTTATTTTTAAAGGGCTAATAGGTAAATAGTTACGTTTTTTCTAGGTTTGTCAATTTTGGTCGAATAGATTTCGTCAGCACCGGATTTACGGGACTTTTTCCAAAATGATGCATTTAACTTTGTTGCAAAATAAATCGAATTAATCTACAAATAAGCTAATACGTTTAATTTTAATTAATTTATTGTTAAGTTCTGTCAGGATCTAACTTAGGAACCATGGTCACCTCACATTTTTAATTTTCAAAACACTCTAAAAAAAGGTCCTTGGTAAAATCGAGAGAAATGCTTTGGGGCGCATCATTTATCATAATTTCTGTATCATCAAATTAATTATTGACAGATTCGCTTTTACGAATTCATTTCCAATGGTTTCTCTACAAGAAAAACGTATTAGCTCAATTGTAGCTAAATCCGCTTTCTTTTTGCAACGAGGGTTAAATTTATTATTTAAAAAAAAGTTCCGTAAGTCCGGTCCTGACTAAATCTATTCGACAAAAACTGACAAACCTAGAGAAAACATATCTAACTATTAGCTCTGCAAAAATAGAAAAGATAGGCGCAACAGATAAAAAGTTATTTTTACTAAAAAGTGTGCAAGTTTAATTTGGCCCATCTTGTACAACATTTCCTAAATTTGAAGATTTAACCCCATATAACTAACATCAAAAAAGTGTTAAAATCTAAAAGGAATTAAATTAAAATATAAAATACAGGATAGCTATTAAAAAAACCTAACTTTATACTGTCACGCTTTTTGTGAGCAGCCGTGTATACATCAAAATATCTTTTAAAATATGCCTGGCTATATACCTACGAAAAGAAATTTAAAAGTTTTATGGATAACGAGTAAGTAAGCTTACTCGGACTTTGGATCCACCCTATATATAATTTTCGTTTTCCTCGAATTATTTTTTTATATAAAAAAATAGCCACGCTCTAGAATGTCAATATGACCCTTTTTACAACTTTGTAGCCCTCCGCTTTCTTTACGTCACTCTTAAATTAGCAGATTAGTGGAATATACACGGTTAGGTATGTGAATTAACTTACTCCTATCTTAATTTGACGCGCTTGAAAATGTCTGGTGGGTATATTTTTGCTTTTTACGATCGGCCCTGTATATGAGGTTCATATTTGGTGGAGGTATTTAACTGGGTACAAGGTATCCTTCTGTATAATAATCCGCCCCGCTATAGTAAATTCCGAAATCCCCTCTTGGGCTTCCCTACCATTAATATTTGTAGCAGTAGGAACAATCCAAACTCAAAAATAAAATTGAAAAAATAGTTCAATGTTTAAAGCCCGATTACATAGACAACAGCCTATTTGACGAGCAATTTACAAAGAGATATTTTTTATAGGGAATTTATTTATTTTTAGAGTCTGTATTGGCAAAATTTCTTAGATTACCAATTTGAGAGTTTTGCATAAAAAAAAGATTATTGTCAGAAAACTGTTAGTCGCGAACATTTACCTCTTAACAAATGTTAAGGGCTTAAACCTTCATGGATATTTTTATTTGTCACCTTAAACAATACTTTCGATATATTTTTCAAAAGAAAAAAGTCTGTTTTTTCTTGGCTCAGTCCTCTGTATATTGTATAGGGATGGCAACGATATATCGATTATTTTCCAATATCGATATATCGAAAATCAAATCTCGATATTTAACTTCATCGATATATAAATACATCGATATCAAATATTTTCGATATTTGTGGTAAATGAGTTAAAATTGAAAAGAGATTTTTTCACTTAAATTTTTAAAACTGTTAAAAATGTTGTACAGTCAAATAAAAATAAAAATTAAACTGTCAAGGTGATTTTCAATATTATGCCGTATTTATTTATCCACTACCTGTTAAGAAAAAAATATGTAAAATTAGATAATTTATTGATATTTTTTCTTTCCAAAATATCGATATATTGCTCTTCGATATATCAAATAAGATTAATGATATTAGCCAAAACGATATTTAACAATATCGATACATCCATGTTCTTTTAAAATTTGACATCTCTAATACTCTAATAAAATATTTTAAATTGGCCGACAGGCCATTAATTTTATAATTTATTACGATCTTTCACAAAGTTTAAACAAGCACATTATTAAATTTAATTTTATACACTTCTTTATACACAGCAATAAAAAAATTATACAATAACAAATTAGCGTAATTGTTTGCCGAAAATGTAATGCGGGTGATAATTAAGGTAATTTGTTTTATGTACTGTGTTTTGGCAGCATATCTGGTGTTTTAATTGGGTTGGTATTTCCGCGCTAGATATTAAGAGTCTTAAAGTTTAGTTCATACAGACGCAAAATGAGAATTGCAAAAGCGAATATTTAGCCAGAAAATCCGCGTTTTGTTTTTATGTTCATACAGCTGCGAAAGTTTGCCAATATTCTAGGTATATTTTATTTCCACTACGCAACAACATAACCTACAAAATTTCTATATTGTTTTAACTTCGCTCTAATGCTACGCTTGTGTGCTTTTGAGATTATCTTAGTTTTATCTTTTATTAATATAACACATCTCTTAGATGAATAATAAAGAATACAGCACATTCATTTGACAATGAAGACGTAGAATCGCTGCAAATTTATTATAAACAGAAAAGGATAAAAAAATTATATTAATTTAAATAAAAAAACACAAAATACTTAAAGTTAGGTCATACAGACGCGAAAAGCGAATTATGAAACGCGAATTTCATTCTCATTGGTCAATTTCACATAAAATTAAAGGCGGGTAATTCAAAATAAAGGTAGTTTAACGATGTTGCGAATTCGCAAAATTTAAAATCTAGTAGGCGGGACACTTCAGGTAATTTTAATTTCTGGCGAATATTTGCGTGCGCACATGCGTAGAAACAAGAGGTTATTTGTCATATGTCATTTCAAAAACAATTATTTTGTTATTGTTATTTTTATGTCATTCTTAGCTGTTTGGATCGTTATTTTTGTGTTCATTTTCTTAAGTATTTTGTGTTTTTTGATTTGAATTTATATTAACTTTTTTAGCCCTTTTCATTTATAACAAATTTGCAGCGTTTCTACGTCTTAGTTGCCAAATACATGTGCTATATTTATTATTCATCACATCAGATAATTGTTATATTAATAAAGGGAAAAACTAAAAAAATCTCAAATGAACCCAAGCGTAGCGTCACCACCAAAATGAAAACAATATAGACATTTTTAGGTTATGTTGTTGCCTAAAATTTCGGCGAATTTCGCAGCTGTATGAACATACCAAAAACGCGAATTTTTGGGCCACATATTCGCTTTCGCAATTCGCTTTTCGCGTCTGTATGAACTAGCTTTTAAGAAAATAAACACAAAAAAATAACGTTCCTAACAGCTAAAAGAATGACACATAATATTAGGAGTAACAAAATTGTTTCTAAAAATGCCATATGACAAATAACCTCTTGTTTCTGGGCGAATATCTTCGCCAGGAAATTGAAATGATTTTAAGTTTCCCCGCCCAATAGAGATTTTAAATCTTGGGAATTCTGCAAGTTTAAACTAGTTTTAACTTTAAATTACCCGCTACCAATTTTATTTCTTAATTGACCAAGACTGAAATTGCGTTATTGGCTGCTCCGCTTTAGCCTCTGCATGAACTAGGTCCCAGACTATATTTTAGACCTCTGTGATCGAGGAACTAGGTCCCAGACTATATTTTGACTCATTTTGCTCGAGAGTAACTTGAGAAAAAAGAAGTTATCAAGATGCGATTTTCGCAGAGAGCCTGGGATTCTTTTTAATTTTTTTCTATCATACCCTTTCCATTTGGTTTACCAATTCGTTAACACAAAAACAAAATGGCCAATTTTCCGATATAGAGCAACTATAATATTTTAAATGGAACACCATCTTCATTTTTGTATAGTCCTAAAATTGAATCTTTCTCGTTTAGAAAAATGTAACAGAAGCAATGGAAATTTTAAAAAAATATTTGGATTTATGCAATTTCAATAAAAAAATTGACCTTATGGCAATTAAGAGAATTATTTGACAACAAAAATGCTATAAACAAGGTTACAAATAGGGCATTCCACAGTGACTGGTGGGACATTTAACTCATTATAAGCTATAATAATGTGATTAAAACTTATACCATACTAAAATGTATCTTATAATATAAAATAATAGCTAATTAACAACAATCCTTTGTAAAAAACCTTAAATACTTTTTAAGTTTTCCAAAATTATCACTTGACTGAGTGTGACTGGTGGGACATCGAAAAATCCTTCTCTCTCACCGCGGCATACTTAAAGTCGAATTTTAGTTCGGCCACTGAACTTTTAAGAAATATTCCCTTCTTAATAAAAAATTTATCCTATATAATGTTTTTATTAAAATGAACTAGACTGATTACTTACGTAGAAGCAATATTTTTTTTATTATTTTGTTTTTAGTTGTGACTGGTGGGACAGGCATTTGTCGCACTGGTGGGACAAGTACAAAATGTGTACATAAAGTTGTTTATTAAGAACACCTTTATATTATTTTTACTGTAGAAACATTTTTATTTATGTATTTAACTATTAATTATTTAGAATAAATAAGAAAAAAATATTGTAATAAATACAGGGTGGTCCTATGAAAACAAAACAGAGCTAATTTTTTGGGCACTTCAGGTCATATGAGAAAAAACGCCCAGACACGTCAATTTGTGATTTGAGCGAGAAACGTTTTTTTACACTTTTACTCTCTAAACTGCAACCCTCTAGCAGGGGTGAGACCCAAAAAAAAAAGGTGCCGAGTAATACCTTATTTTAAAGGTCTCTTGACACTGATTATAACGGCCAAGTTTAAAGTATCTGCTATTATTTTTGTTGATATAACAGCTTTTAGAAAATTTTAGTCGTTTTCCCATTTCGCGTAAAATGCCAAAAAAATTACAACAACTAGTATATACGTTATTTAAAATAATAAAGGTTTTAAGAAGTAACCTAGCCCTACTGCAAATATTATTTTGAAAATAACGTATAGCTTTGTTGCTGTATTTTTTTGTGTAATCTTGAAAGTTTCATTGTCTAATAATATCTTAATTGCCATGCAGTCATCCATTTTTTTAATAACAACCTATGTTACTTTTTTTAACGGGAAATTATTAAAATATGGTTCTCATATCTAAGGCATGGCGTCGTCCACAACCCTTAGCATTCTTGATTACATTCAAATAAGAGCTGTTCGTTTTTTAATGATCTTTCACGAATAGAAAGGCTTCCTTCTCTCGCTCTCTGTTGTTTATTTATTACAACATTAATTATACATTAAAAAATTATACATACATTTTACACCTCAACTTTTGAAATAATTCTGTAAACTCAAGTTTTACTTTGTTCTTATACATGCTAACTTGTTTTTATGGTTTGGAGTCTTAAGGTAATCTGCAACATTAAAGAGATACATTAAAAATGAAATAAATAATGTTCCGCCTAATAATTATACTTATAGCTTATACATAATCTCCATCAGGTTATTCAACTATTTTTAGTGATACTTGCATATATTTTATTATTTTTTTAAAAAGTAAAATTGTTTGTAAAGTCTTTATTTTATTTTAAATTATGTTTTTTTTTAATAAAAAAAACTGTCAGTTCCCATTCGAACCACCGCATCGTCTCGTTGCTATGGCGTGTTACATATTTAAGGGTTTTTACGGCTTTATTATCCACGGGCGTTGATTAAGTACAAAGATTGCGCAGTAAGAAGATAGAGAATTAGTGAAGTATAATTTGTTTAAACTATTTGTTTTCTTTTTAAATTAACCTAACAAACATATTTTTTAAAAGCTATTTTTAATTCTAAACATATCTCCTTTATAACAATTTTTGTTATTAACAAAAATACAGGTATTTTACTCTTGAGCAAAAAATTACATCCGTTGGATGCCTTTTAGGTTTTGGACCGTGTAAAACTTGTAATAAACAATATCTTGTTGTCGGTATATTACTAATAAAAAAAAATGTACGCTAATGATTTTTTTAAGAGACGACACACTATAGGATGTTTGAGAAAATTTTGGAGAAAATTAAATATCTCAGGAATGAGGGCTCGTAGATAATCGATTTACAAAAAAAAAAAAAAAATAGTCTCCAAAAAATTCATAAGTGCACTGTGGTTATATCTTATGAAAATATAAAATTTAAAAAAACTTATATTGCTCAACAAGCACTAAAACATCTAAAAAATATTATTAATGTTGTCAAATCAACAGCTGGCTTTAAAACCTTTTGAACAATACTTTTTTTTTAACGATTTTTGGTCCAACAGTGAGGCGACAAAACTAGACTGGTTATCATTTTTTTTAATATACATAATTATTTTTAAGTTGGCTTTCCTTTTAACACTGTATAAAATACAAGATTCTTTTAAAACCATTTTTAAATAAAGTAATGTTCGAAAAGGGTTTTTATTTCGAAATACAGGGTGTCAAAGTTTTAAGAAAAAAAATCTTTTTATCATAACTCTCTTACCATTCCACGTATTTATACAAAATTTGGTACTCTTCTTTTAACCGTTGCAATACATTGTTTGCTGTAAAGGTAAAAACAATATCCGTGGCGTTCGAAAAGATTTTAATTTAATTTTTTTAAAGAAAAAAAATAGTACGCCACTGCTTTCTCTCCGACTTAATAATATTTTTGAAATACTTATTTTATTTTGGGGTAAATTTTCTCTTGATATGATTTCGTGCGACAAACGGTTTTTGTTTAAAAATAAAAAGGATTTTAATGCATGGCAAAATCGCTAAAATCTGATATGGTGTTTAGTAGGTAAAATTCGTTTTTGTCCAATTTGTTAACGTTAGGTTAGATATTAAGATTACTACAATTTTATTGTCATTAAAAAGTTGTTGCTCTTAGGAAGCTATTACACAGTCAAAAACCTAACTTACAATTAGAAACAAAACACCATATCAGATTTTAGCAATTTTGCCATGCATCAAAATGAATTTAATTTTTTTAAACGAAAACCGTTTGTCGCGTCGCGTCGTACGAAAAAGTATCAACCCACTAAAAAATTTCTTCTTCATTTAATAGCAGAAGTTTGAAATGTTGCCCAACAGATGGCAACCTAGGTGTTGTTTTTATAATATAATGGAATTTTTTTTCCTGGCGATCCAAAAAAGATAACGGGATACTGTTTGCAGATTATTGCATTGTATTGTTTCCTTAATACGTGTGCAAAGTTTCAAAGAAATCGGAATAGCTGGAACTTGGTTAAAATTAGGCTCAAAGATTCCGTTACATAGCCAGATAGTTACAACCCAAGTTAATAAAAGCGTGTTAAAAAATATTGTACGCTAATGATTTTTTTAAGAGCTACGCATTCTTGAGAAAAATTTTAAAAGAAAATTAAATATCTCAGGAGATGATCGATCGTAGATAATCGATTTTTATCCAAGAAAAATAGTCTCCAAAAAAAATCATAAGTCCACTGTGGTTATATATCATGAAAGTATACAATTTTAAAAAACTTATATTGCTCAACAAGCAATAAAACAACAATAAATATGAATTTTTTTTTTTCAATGGTTTTTGGTCCAACAACGAGGCGACAAAACTAGACTGGTTATCATAATTTTTTTTTAATATACGTAATTATTTTTAAATTGCCGCCTTTTCTTTAACACTGTATAAAATACAAGATGTTTTTAAACCATTTTTCAAAAAAGTTATGTTCGAAAAGGCTTTCTTTTGAAATAGAGGGTGTCAAAATTTTAAGAAAAAAATCCTTTTCATTAAAACTCTTCTACCATTCCACGTATTTATAGAAAAATTGGAACACTTCTTTTAACCGTTGCAATACATTGTTTGCTGTAATAGTTAAAAAAATACCCGTGGTGTTCGAACAAGATTTTTAATTGAATCTTTTTAAAGAAAAATAATAGTACGCCACTGCTTTCTCTCCGAATTAATATTATTTTTTGAAATACTTATTTACTTTGGAGTTAATTTTCTCTTGATATATTTCGTGCGACAAACGGTTTTTGTTTAAAAATCAAAAGTTATTTAATCGCATGGCAAAATCGCTAAAATCTGATATGGTGTTTAGTAAGGTGGAAAATTCGTTTTTGTCCAATTTGTTAACGTTAGGTTAAATATTAAGATTACTACAATTTTATTGTCATTAAAAAGTTGTTGCTCTTAGGAAGCTATTACACAGTCAAAAACCTAACTTACAATTAGAAACAAAACACCATATCAGATTTTAAGCAATTTTGCCATGCATCAAATGGATTTAATTTTTTTAAACGAAAACCGTTTGTCACGTCGCGTCGTACGGAAAACTATCAAGGAACCAAATTAGCAAACTAAACAAATATTAAATTATTATTAGTAAAATAATATTGAATTAAAAAAATGCAGTAGCGTACTACTTCTTTCTTTAAAAAAATTCAAATCAAATTTTGTTCCAAAGCCCCTAGTATTTTTTTACTTTTACAGCAAAAAATGTAATATAATGGTCCAAATAAGTGTACCAAATTTCGTTGGAAATATCTGGAGAGTGGTAGGAAAGTTATGATAAAAAAAAGGCATTTCTTTCTTAAAACTTTAATATGTTATTGAGAGATAACCACAGTGCACATGCGATTTTTTAGAGAGTAATTTTAAACAAAATATTATTGGGCTTCTCTCCAAAATACAATTAAAAAGTTTATTAAAAGATTTTAAGAAAATTAAAACTTTTATGCATTATGAAGAACTTCTCTGCTCTTACACAATATAATAAAAGTTATGATTACTTTAAAAGAAATAAAATAATGAAATATTTAATATTAAGTTACTTACAATACAAAGGTTTCAATTTATAAACAAAGGTTCATTAGCACTCGCTTAAAATTATTTTAATCCAATAAAATAAAATCTTAACAAGACGCCAGACGAGAACTGGGCCAATGGTTGCGTCTTAAAAATGTGGTAAATAGTTTACCAAAAATGTGGTAAACAGTTTACCTAAAAACTTACTGATAAACTTGTTGGAAAACTGAAAAAAATTAAAATGGAATGTCTGATGGACATTTTAGAGTTTGACATTACTTTTGAAAAAATTAATTGGTAAAAGATACACCTATTAGGTATCTTAACCGGATACAAAAAGAAGAGTAAAAATGTTTAGCCATATAATAAAGTTTTTATGCTTTATTTGTTTTCTGGGAAATTAACTTTAAACAAAATTATTATTTGGCTTTTCTCCAGAATAAAATTAAAAAGTTTATTTATTATATTTTCTTTATTATTTTTGAGTCGCATCATTGGAGTTCCCGTCTGGCGTTTTGTTAAGATTTTATTTTATTAGATTAAAATAATTTCAGCCGAGTGCTAAAGAACATTTGTTCGTAGATTGAAACCTTTGTATGGTAAGTAACTTAATATTAAATATTTCATTATTTTATTTCTTTTAAAGTAATCATAACTTTTATTAAATTGTGTAAGAGCAGAATAGTTCTTCATAAAAGTATTAATTTTCCTAAAATCTTAAATATACTTTTTAATTTTGTTCTGGAGAAAAGCCAAATAATATTTTGTTTAAATTAATTTAATCTTCCAGAAAACAATAAAGCATTAAATGAGAGTAGTTTTCTTGGATAGGTAATTACATGAACTTGATTTTCGTACAAAAATCGAATATCTACGAGTCATTCTTCCTGAGATATCTAATTTTGTAAAAATTTTTCCTAAACATCCTATAGTGCTGCGCCCCAGTGTCTCGATCACAAGCCGCCAGTAACGCCAGTACGGAGATAGGTGGAAGAAATACGCGAAAATGAGAAAATGCGGACGGTCTTGGAGGTCCGAAAATTGTAAATCAGGGGCCGCGCAAAAGTGTAGAACGCGTTAAACAAAGAAAGAAATGTCAGACCTCTTTTTTTATTTTTTTTGTCGTCAAATTTCCAATTCCACAGATAAAAGGGGCCTCGCGGACACTAACTTCGCCTAATTTTGGTCACGCAACGCCACTGCAAGCCGCCACTGTCTTGAAACAATACACCAGCAAACTACTAAAGAAATAAAATATTTTACGTACTTGTTACATTATTAAATAACTCTTAAACAGTACTTCCGCCAAACTATTAAAGTAAAATTACAAGTCAATAATTTCTGGCGCCTCACTTGATATTATTGTTCTTCTCTAGCTGCGTACTGGCCTGCTGCATATTAAATAATAGTACTGTATGTGTGTGTCGGCACTGTCTCAAACAATGGCTTCCTTGTGTCCCTAACTCATCGGTACGACACCGCCTCGAATGGCAGACTTATTTGTGAGATACAGTACTTTCAATGTTAGTTCTGCTTGCATATAAAAGTGAATTCTGTAAGTATAGCTATTTTACAACACAGTAAAAATAGAGGGATTTTAATTAACAAAATTGTTTTGATAGTGTAAGTTAATTTATTATTATTATAATATAATATATACAGGGTGTTCGAAATTCATGCATGAAATTTCAATGGCTTATTTTACGTCAAAATAGGCACTAGTTTCCCCATATAAACATATACTTGAAAACGCTTTCTTTTAGAGATACAGCATTTTAAAATTCTAAAAAAAAACATTTCTTTAACATAATTGTTAAACTTCTCTGGATATTTAATTGGTATATGATAAATTGCTTAACAGCAGCAGACATTTCTTTCTATGTAAAATAATAAAAAAATACCAGTCGACTATTTTTGAAAGAAAAAAATGGCACGCTACTGATTCTTTTAAAAATTAAAATTATTTTAAAATCCTCATTAAATTTAAAACAAATTTAATTTTTTGACTTTTTCCAAAAATGCATACTTTTCAAAGAAAAAAATCAAAACCAGTAGCTACCGCCATATCAGCCGTATCAATGATACTGGGGCCCCCGAGCTACAGGGACCCCCAAACGTGTGTAAGCAAAAATGAGGTGCTAAAAAGAAAACTGTAGTGTCAATTAAATTGGGAAAATAGAAAACTCCCGTTTTTTTGTTGGTCTTCAATTTTTTTCTATTTGTCCCCTAACTCATTTGCGATAAGGAGGCCCCTCAAGGCACGCTACGCCACTGTTTGATGCATCACGAATTTGCAAAAATAATGACTGACAAAATGTTAAACATTGAGGGGCCCAGCTGGCACAAAGCAGGTTTAAACTCAGTTCTGCTAAAGGCTGGGGTCAGGCCTTTCTGAACTTTTCGTTAAATCTCTTTACGGAAAGTTTAAAGACCACAATATGATCCAACAAGTTCAACTAGAACTAAGCTACTTGCTTTGTACAACTGGGCCTTAACACAAAATTTCAATTATTTTTGTGAAGTTTTTATAAAACAAATTCGTCATTACTTCTTCAGAAAACTATGCATAGTTCGGGGAAAAAATCAGAAGATCAGAATTTGTTCCAAATTCAATAAGAAATTTTAAAAATAATTTTTATATTAGGAGAAAGCAGTAGCGCACCATTTTTTCTTGAAAAATAATTCATACAAATAGGAGTACGGACGTCCAGTAGTATTTTTTTTACAGATTTTACATAAAGAAACCCATCTCTTTGCTGCTGTTTAAGTAATGTAAATATCTAAGAGACGGTTTAAAAATTATGATAAAAGAAATTTTTTTTTTTTTTGTTGGAACTCACAAGAAACTACTGTATCTCTTAAAAAACATGTTTTTCGGACATATGTTTATAAAAAAGAAACTAGACCTATTTTTGACGTAGAAGATAGCTCCATCACAACATTGATGCATAAATTTCCGGAACACCTGTATACTATGATATTTACAATATTAACACACTGTTATTTGTGAATACCGTAAAGCTTGGTTGCCCCATTTTTTGTAGAGATAAATGTGTAAATGATAATTTTTGAAATAACCATAGCTCTATTTTACACAATAAAGGAAAATACTTATATTTTAGATGGTAGAAGAGTATAAATGTTCCATTTAAAGTAACCATTTGCTCACACGAATAATCAACATTTCCAGCTTTTGTGCTGGACGAGATGGAACAAAAATCTGGGGCTTTCCATGACAACTTCACATCTTGATAACTTTATTTGTAAAAAGTTTTTCGCGTTCAAAATGGATCAAAATATAGTCGTGCACCCTTAACACTGGTAACAGGTGTTGCTTTTGTTTTATGTATTAGCAATAAAGAGAATAGCGTTGAGGTCTAGGTAAGCAGACGATCATTTAAAAACAGATCATTTAAAAGGTGCAGTGGAACTTTCAAAAGATGCTGAATTTAGCTTCAATATATAGATATTTCCTCAAGTTAATTTTTTATATACATTTCTATTTATTTTCCTTTGATCATCATATATTTTGTTAAACATTGTATCTTAAAACTACTAGTTTAACTAATCTATAGAAAGTCTAACATCACAACATTTAAAAATAAATAAATTAAATTAAACATTTCCTTACCTAACGTAAGATAACTTAGCAAAACAATATACGAAGCATAGGTATTCCGGAACTTCATCTAAAAAAGAAAAATACAATAAAACTCGCTTGCAAACCTTTAAAAACATTATAGTTTTGTATGTGATGACGAATATCATAACGTATGATTTGATGACCATATTTCCGAAACTTACAAGATATAAATATCAATGTAGTATTTTTAAGGCTCTTAAATCATTTGTTTTGTTCTACCCTGTATATTTGGAGAGATATTAAAATTTTTAATTACACCGGCATACAAAAGCAAAGTTTGATTGCGCTGATCTCTGAATCCGAATTTCAGCCAAGACGACACCTCCTACTCCCAAATAAAGGCAAAAACCGTACAAATGGGTAGCACTTGTTATTTCTTACGATTTTTTTGCAATTTACCCAAAATTGAAGCGTACGGCCTAAACTAATTGAAATTCGGATTCTAGCGGATCAAAAAACATGTCCCTAGATAGGTCGCCTGGTACAGAAAACTCTTTATAAACAGTGTGGTCCATTAGTGTAATCAATGGAAAACTTTTATTTGAATTCGTCAAAAAATATTTTTTCTATATAAAGTTGGTGCATAGTCCGGAAACTGTATTAGCAGTAGTCATATTTAAAAGTCTCATGGGATACAGGATAGGTTCGAAGGATTTTAAAACTACTTAAGAGTAAAGTACCTTATTTCTGCAGAAAATGTTAAATAAAGTTATTTAAAATTAAAATTATGCCTAAACACCAACTCATGGCCTCCTATGTTATTTAAGTTTTTATTTATTTATTTTTTAATTTTATTTATGGTAAGAAATATATAAAATTTAAACATTTTTTATGTTTCTTACAATTTACTCGAAATTGGGACCTATACGCCAAAACTGACTTGAAATTCCGATTAAGAGGGTCAAAAACGTACCTGTAGATAGGTCGCGTCCGGTGCACATCCAAACTTGGTGCCGGTGTTATTTATTCAGAAAACTACAGAATTACACACAACAAAGTGATATTTTGTTAGGCATTAATAATGGGGTGGGGTAAATTTATAACTTGACCCCCGGTACACTCAGTACAGTCATTGCACAAATCTATAAAATAAAAGTTTTGCTGTATTTATCTCGTCAACATAAATCTGTGGTCCCAATTTGGCTATTAAGTCATAATTTCTTGCCAATTACAAAACAAGAAAAATGGAATAAGACTAACCACTGATTTGTGTTTGAGCTAAACAAATATACCGCAAATCATATATACTTTTTTTCTTATAAAGTGTTACTGTTTTCTTCTATCGGTACTCTGCTTTACATTTTAGTAAATTTTGAATATATTTATGTCATATTATTAGTTTAGAAAAAAGAAGGGAACATTTGAATTGCAAGCTACAATGTTTTTCTTCAGTTTTCTGAACATTCTTTCTTAAAAAAGAAAGTATTGCTGGATACGCAATTTATATTTTCTGGTGTATATTAAGGTCACCAATACAAATCCGTAATCAGTTTTGCTTCCAGTCCCTTAGGTTTCATAGACGAGGGCGAAGTCGCATTACCGAGGCCCCTTTCTTTTATTGCTAAGATCTATCCAATAAATTTATCTTACTAAACATACTTTGACACAACACACTTACTCATGATAGTAAAAAAGTATAATTGCGTGATGGAAAAATAATAAATTTGAAAAAACAAAACAAAAATAGAATGTGGAACCTGCTGCAAGCGGAGGTCTTTCTTTCTCTTCTAAATCTTTAAATTAAGTCGCGTGTTTACAAACTTTCTCTTACCTCGCTTAAGACACCTACGGTACGTTAGTTTATTTGCATCCTTCTTGGATTGGCCGAAGATAAAAATAGTCACTGTCACGCCGAGCTACGCCACTGTTCGCTACAACCAATAGTCAGTAAAATTCAGAAAACCATGAAAATTGCTAACTTTTTCGGATTTTTAACCCTTAACCACAGAGGTTCCTGTTTCTGAACGTAACCATACCACCGGTCATATTGACCGTTGTCTTTTTTACTATACATGAACAACAAGAGTTTTGTTTTATTATTATTGTATACGAATTGTTTTTACATATTTTTTATTTGCATTTTTAATTCAGTTTTAAGGATTTTTAATAAAACAACAGTAGATATTTATAGAATTATTTTTTATTTTTGTAATATACATTAAAACATTTATAGACATAAAGGGCCTTGCAAATTCGCGTTTTTAATCACAGAAATAAAAAAATACCCTTCTAAACAAAACACATCAAAAAGTTATAAAAGATATGGTTTATAAGAGTTTCTGTGCTGGTATGTTTTAACGTGAGTGTATTAATAGGAAATAAAGAAGACGGTAGTTGCCAAAATATGTTTTACTTGTCTTATTCGTTGACCTCGATCTCTAAGTCAGTGTCATGTATAGAGTCGACATCTTTTTCGATATACGTTAATTACAATCAGGCTCCACTTCTTACGCCCATTTTATAAGTATTCTCATGATGGTAATTCTACTAGTTTTCTCTTATTGAGGGCCCATACGCAATTTATAAATGTAAAAATATCAGAAATAAAAAAATTGTATGTTTCAAAATTGGTACGCAAACACAGACTACCGGTAAATTTGACCGCTGTCATACTTCCAGTTCCAGAAAGGTACATAGACGCATATAAGCGCAAATGATGGGGATGCCATGATCTTGACAAATCGGTCAGCCCCTCCGGTAAAAATGACCGGATCATTGTGGTTAAGGGTTAAGATCATTAAAAATCTGTAACAAATTTTGACATGAGATAAAAATATGAGTTTAGAATCTTTAAACCAGTCTTTTTGCAGACAAGAATAATCTGAAAAAAATTTCCCGATAAAATTATACATATAAACGGATGTCATGATATCTATTATGTACTAATTATTACAGACAGTGCAATTTTTTTTAACTCATGGATATTACATGAACAAAAACCATAATATCCGAGTAATATTAAAGTAGAGATACATAATATTAAATAATCGTAAACAAATTGTCGATTGTATGAAGCCTAATGTGGAAAAAATGCGAATTACAAAGATCTTCAAATCAAAAGTGTAATCTTATACACACGGAAACAATCAGCCGGCATGTAAAGGAGGAATCGTTATGAGTTATATTATTTCCCATTCTTAAACTTTACTCTCCATTCTATTGTTTCAGACGTAAATGACTTTATCACGACATGTACAGGGTGTCCGGAATTCGTTGCAATTCCGGTTTTCGCGAACTGTTTCGCAACTTTTTGATGAAACAAAAGATGACACCAAAAGATTTTCCATGGCCCCCTTCGTTTCTGGCATACAGGGCAAAATTCATTTTTTCCATTTTCGGACCCTCCTCGTATTTCAGTTGTCTTGTAACTTACAACAAAAGTAAAAACTGATATTAGTAGATATTTTTAAGTAGAATTCAGTGTTGTGAATGTTTTTAAGAGACCCTTAATTGACGTTTATTATTTTAACTTCATTTCATAACAAAAAAATAAAGTGAGCCCTTAGTTCCTTAAGTTTGTTCACTTATTAATTGATTGATTAGATCAACGCCAATGTTTTTATACTTAAAACAGTATCCAAAATCAATATGTATCCATAATTTTTTGAAAAATATTTGATTTAAAACAAAATAGTAGAAAACCGTGCATAATCCTGTAACCAAAATTATTACTACGGTTTGAATTTTGAAGGTATCAGTTTCATACATGGTTTTCTATTGTTTTGTTTTAAATTGAATGTTTTTCTAAATAAAAGTATGAATACATACTGAGTTTGAATACTGCTTTTAGTATAAACACATTGGCGCTTGATCTATATCATATCTTGGTCGACCATGCAAAATTCAATTTCAAAATAAAAAACATCAATTTAGGATCTATTAGTATAAAATGATTAAAAGTACAAGTATTATAAATTTTTAAAAAGTTCTTATTCGCTATAATTTAATGAATAAAGAATATACAAGGTGTTCCATAAAAAAAATCATATATTTGATTTATATCTCAAAAATATAAAATTTAAAAAATTCTAAAAACACCACTAGATTTTAGGTAAAAATATCTACGAATATTAGGTTTTAGTTTTTGTTGTAAGTTACATGACAACTGAAATACGAGATGGGTCGAAAATGGTAAAAATGAATTTCGCCCTATATATCAAAAAGTGGCAACAGTTCGCGAAAACTGCAAGTCTCTATATCTAATAATAACCAAGATACCCTGCAATTGCAAGAAAATCTGGACACGCTGTACTGGTTTAGGAACAGTAAACTAGATCTAGAATTAAAAAGTTAGGTGTTTTAGAAGTCGCCTGTCAATGTAACTTTACTAAATGCCCTTGATATTATTCTTTTTTTTATCAAAATACAGCAATTTCACTTTCTAACTTGAAAACACGTTTGACATTTTTTTCTAATCTTTTATCTTAAGATGCGATCTTAAAAACGCGACAGTTTGCCAGTCAATAGCTTATATGGGCAAATCTACTGTTTTTGCCGATGTTTTAATTGTTTAATATTTTGATCAGCTTATTTATTTATTCTAAATCGTAGTTTATTACTTCCCTAATTGTAATCTGCAATAAGCAGGGTAATTTAAACAGTTTAAACGATAAAACCAGAAAAATTCATATTAGATACGTCTTATGGTCACATAATTCGAACTAACAACACCAGGATAAAAAAGCAGGGTCACTACTCACAGAGCTAACTAACTTTATATACTACTACTATATACTACCCAAAACACCATAATTAATTAAAAAATTATTCAAGTAACTGGTTTTCCAAGAGACTGCCTGTCCGACGGACATTATGAAAAACTGAGTAATTTTTAAAAAACAGCATATTTTTTTTAAGTGGTATATCCATACATACATATATTAATTTTTAAAATTGCAGTTATTTAAATAGAAGGGTTTTTAGTAATATGAAGTTTTATATGTATACTATTGTTACATGGGGACCAAGAGTAACCTCAAAAGACAAGTTAATTTGAATCTTTTGAAGAACTCATAAAAAAGATACAGTGTGTCTAAGTAAGTTGGCGTCATATGGGAAACTTTTTTTATTAATTTTAGAAATAAAAGTTCGCAGGGTCTAAAACCTAAAAAGCAACCATCAAATATTAAATTATATCAGTTATTTACGAGGTTTGGCCAACAATACAATTTTTGCTTAAGAGTAAAGTACCTTTATTTTTGCTGATATCAAAAATTGTTAGATAAAAAGATGTTTAGAATTAAAAATTACTTCTTAATATCCAATTTTGTTTATTTACAGAAAAATTCTATTTTTGCTTTTTTTCTGCGATAATGGTAAAAATTTAGGTTTGTACATTCGCATTGGTGCAATACATTTCATGATTATAAATGTCACAGGACAGTTTTAAATAAACTATTTAAACTTAGTGATACCAAAACAAGAAAAAAGTACAATGCACCAATGTACAAACTAAAATTATCCCGATTATTGCAGAAAACGAGTTTTTATTTTTATAAAAATAAACACACATGCATATTTGAAAGTAATTTTAAATTCCAAACATCTTTCCTTTATAACAATTTGAAATAATGGCAAAATTCAGGTACTTTACTCCTGAGCATTACATTTTTGGCCAAGCTTCGTAGATGACTCACACAATTCGATATCTGATGATTTTATTTTAGGTTTTGGACCATGCAGAACTTTTATAAAGAATAACCTTTTTCGTACCATTAATAGTTAAAAAAGTTTCCCATATGACGCCAACTTACGTAGACACACTGTATAAATTGCAGAAATAATAACAATAAATTATTATTAGTTCTGAATTTGTTTTTTTTAATTTAATAAAATAGTGACTAATAAAACACTTGCATTCAAATATATGTTCCGTTTTTACCAGAGAACGAGTGATTTCGAGCTTGGACAAATAAAAGTTGATTGACCCATATGCTCGCTTCGCAGATTGCTTTAAAGAAAAAAACAAATTAAAACTTTTCTCCGACCTACGTATGTAATAAAACAAGCTACACCCTGTATAATCCATCCGTGAGATACAATTACAGTCTGTGTGAACAGAGGTTACGTGTGATTTTGCGTACTTATACCTTTTCTTAATTATTGTAAGACGCAAGACCGCAAATCAGGTAGATATAGTAACTTAAACCCGCTATTAATTCAGCATTATTCCCTAATGTATGAGATTGCCAGGTTTATTGGTCTTTATCAAATTTATTACAGGGATAAAACATGGTATTGTTCTAGTTATTAAGATGGTGTGAATCTGATTTTATTGCGGTGAAATCTTTTCTACAAGAAATCGATGATATACAGGATGTGAATCTTGTAAGCCAAAAAAACGAGTGTTGATTTTTAACTATAAGTAATATTAGGTGAAAATAGGTTTTCTCCTAACGGACCAACTGGTTTTAGGTGCGTTTCCGTCTTACTTTCTCCCAGTTGTAATTCAAAAGGTTCTTTGTAAAGTATGCCTCTATAATTGTTTAAAACTGGCGCTGTCCCGGTGTTCTTAACTAACTGATAATCTGTGATCTAATAGATGACTTGGTATGACGTAATACCACTGTAGGGCTCGGGACCTACCATTGCTTGTTGGGAGCACCCACCACTTCCAGGACAACTACACAGTCTGGCACCAGCTTGGAGCTGATCCTACTGAAACTGATCGCCCTGATGGCTGTCTGACTGTCCGAACCCTCTAGGATGTAGTACAAGATCCATGTTTATTTTCATCCTTGGTTTCACTCCAAATATACCTGCTCCACCTCCTTGGTCTGTTTTGAAGCCGTTTGTATACCAGATTAGATCGGCTTTAGCGGGAGGGACTGCCTTTCAGTCCATTTTATCTGGTATAATGGTTTGAATAGCTTTGTTTAGCCAGTAGTTTGGTACTCATTTATCCAAAGGCATCTCACACAGTAAGTTGACTTGTTGGCCCTCGATGAATCTTTATTAGTTGGCATTTTCTTGTCTTATGATAGGTCTTGTTTGAGACGGTACTGTACCATTGTCATTTTACCCTCTATGAATATGTGAAGTGGTTGTAGCTTTGGCAGCACCTTCAAGCTGCATTAAGGAATCATTTTCATTGCCCCCGTTGTTCCTAGACAAGCAAGTCTTCAACGCCCATCGGCATAAAAGCTCTTGAGCATCAATGAAATAAATGTATTGAGCTAATACATGGAAACAAGAAGCTCCAGTACCTGGGCCACATTACACGAAATGATAAGTTCCAATTGCTTCAATTGATTATGCAGGGAAAGATTCAGAGCAAACGTAGCATTGGGAGAAGAAGAATGTCATGGTTGAGAAACCTTAGGGAATGGTTCGCCTGCAGTTCTATTCAACTTTTTCGGCGGCAGCCTCAATGATTAGAATTGACATGATGATAGCCAACCTTCGCAATGGAGATGGCACTTGAAGAAAAAAGAAAATACATAAAGACTATGTAGAAAAAGAAAACTCTTTTCTTACTTAGGCTAAAAATTTTTCATTCAATCCGTATTATTAAAACTGTAAATCAATTTTTATTACTTTTGTAATCCACTGTAAAAGTGTGGATTCCAATAAAAAAACAACACGTCCGCTTCCGCGTATAATTAAGTCTTCGCAAACAATCACATAAACAACGCGATGCTCTTAAGAAGTTATTCGTCCTATTTTCAGCAGGATAAATCGTCCCATCCGAACTACACTTATTCACTGATGTTCACGACTGCAGTACATTATCAGATTTCTAATTTTGCCTAGAGACAACCACATGTTATTTCTAACAAGACTGAAATAGTACTGCTGACACAGATATATAAGATTTTTTAGGTTTCCTGTAATTGAAGATTAATCGCGGCAGGAATTAAACAGATTGGTTCACGACGAATCAATTACTAGTTTCCGGATAAGCTTTTTGTAAATAGTGTAAATACGGAAATATCTATTAGGTGTATGCTTTATTTTAATGTAAAATAGGCTCAGTTTATTGCAATGGCTAACGTCGTTGCTAGAAAGTAATTCTCACGCTCTTCATCTTTTTTATTTAACAAAACGCGCAATGATCCGGAGGAGCTAAGTCAGGCTAAACAGGAGGAAGTAGAAAATACAAATTTGATTTAATTAGATTAGGTACTGGGGTTACGGTGTATTTTTCTAGAAAGACAATGCACTTCTGGTTACCGTTCTGTGTCCCTGGTTTTTAACATTTTTTTAAAGCTCTAAGCAGGTATTGCATTGGCTAGTAATGAGTGAGCCTCCTTCACTGCCGGACAAACAACAAAATTTTGTTAAAATTCAATATTAAATATTTTTTTGGTTTTCTGACCAATTTAAATTATTTTTTGGTTCAGTTGTAGCTCCTTCCATAAAGATTTTTATTTGTTATGGGCATTGCAAATAGTTTTATAGAATTAGGTGTTATACAAGAAAGAACCAAATGTTGCATTTTAACCCAAATTTTCAAACACCCTGTGAAATAATTTAATGTCACAATTTTTGACTTTGTATTAAATTCTACATTAAAAATGTATAGCACACTATATGTCAATTATTACTGGTTTCTGAGATATCAACCGTATGCTGATATACCCAATAACGATTAAAAGTAAAGAAATAAAATAATATTTTGGTTTTAATAATTTTTAAATAATTCTGTCAATGTCAAAGTGACAAATATTATAATAACATGTATTTAATTACCTTCCAATGAAGAACTACTGATAGGTATATCAGAAAATTAGTTTATTTTCGATACATATTTACTTAATTGCACTAAAAACAGCAATAGGTACGTCAATTATTTCTGGTTTTAAGGTTAATCAAGTAAATATGTACCTAAGATAAACAAAATAACTGACTTACCTATGAGTAGTTCTAACAATAAAAGGTAATTAAATACATGTTATTATATTTGTAACTCTGACAGTGACAGAACTATTTAAAGATAATTAAAACCAAAATATTGCCTTTTTTACTTTTAACCGTTATTGGGTATGTCAGCATACTGTTAATATCTCAGAAACCAGCAATAATTGACGTATAGTGTGTCATACATTTTGATGAAGAATTTAATACAGAGTCAAAATTTGTTAAAATATATAGGGTATTCCATTAAAAGAACCTGCTTGCTATTAAAATGTCTGTTTTTAAGACATCTTGTATATTAACTGGTACCGTCAATAAAAAAGTGTATCCAAATAAACATTTTTTAATTTAAGTTTATTTTTGTATCTTGTACAGGGGCGAAGTTATTTCTCGTATAAATAGAGTTGGGATACCCTGTATAGTCGTCCCCCTTCTAACTTCTGAATTGTTCGGAATATTTTGATGAAACTTGGGACGATAATATTGCATGCATTTTTTAACATATCAGTGACAGCTCTAAATGTCAAGGTAACAAGTTTAAATGTCAAAGGTCACATCTGGGCGCCAACGCAACCGATACCGTCAGCCAGACAACCGAAGATCTTGCCGAAAGAGGAGGAATAACAACATCAAAAAATTAGCCAACCTAAATTTCGACGTTGCTACCTCCTGGACTACAACGTGTCTTAAGTTAAGCAAACTGTTTTGAATAAGGACATTTGTTTTTTTCTAGCAAAAATTCATAAACTTCTAATTAGACTTGTCCAAAGACAATGAAAAAAAACCTGCAAGATAAAGCTTAAATACGTTCTCAAAAATAACTTTTCTTAGGATTTTTTAAGTTTAAAGACACATACTTATAAGTAACAAATTGGAGTCGTATAGCGGGATAAGGGCAGGCAAATAAAAACCACTATTGTATTTATTCCAACGTTTCGTGGCTAGATTACCACTTTATCAAGGGCCAATACTTTACGAGGTCTCACTGCCTTTAGAAATTCTATTGTCTAACAAAAATATATAAGAAAGTTCCATACTCTCGAAAAAGCCACCCTGAGCAGCACAAAATTTTTGTCATGTCTTTTAATTGAGTTATTATTTAGCTTGAAATTGCAAAAAACAATTTTACCCTTAGAAACCACCCCTCCTTCACCCCCTAACGCATTATTTTGGTCCGGAAGTGTTTTTCTTACATAGTCAGGATGCACTTAACAAAACTATACCATTAGTTTGCTGCAAGGCAATTTTTTTGCAATCAGGTATTCCGTCTGGACTATTATTAATTTTATCACTTATTTTTCTTTTTGAACAAATCTGCCATTCTTTAATTACGAAGTCATTATTGTAAATTATTTAAAAGTAAATATATAACCTCAAAAACTTTTCAAAACAAATTTATTCTATACAATACGAGGAGAAAAAAATTACAACTAACTTAGACATGTGTCGACGCCTCCAAAGACTTTTAGTACGATCGAGCGTAAAAGACAATTTTACGCCTTTATTTGAGGGCAAAAAAATCGCACTTTTACGCCCTAGGGGCAAAAAGTATCAAAAACGCCCGCTTTTTATAAAACAATAATAAAATTAAATAATGCCCTTTTTTTTGATAAACAACAATTTATTTAATTAAACATATGTTAAAAGTATACTTATTACAATTTGAAACATTAAAAGCTGGGAATTTTTCTCCTAACTACAGACAATGCTTGTATATTAATTTCAGTCGTAAAAAAAATATTGTTTGCACCTCTGGCGTAAAGCACGGGCAATAACTTACAGCCACGGGCGTAAAAGTGCTATTTAAGGCCCTTGGTACAAAAATAACTATAATGGTCGCAGTACTCCTTGGGAACGTCCTTAAAATAAAATTACTTTTTATTGGACTAAAAAAAATTCCATGCAGTATAAATACTAAATTTTTATCTTTTGTAGTCACTTAATATAATTGAAATTGCAGAAACCCGCCAAATGAAATTTTTGGCGAAAATGTAGATTTTTAGCGATTTTTAATTTTATAAAAACTTAAGTTTTTATGTAAAAATCAGTCATTTATTATGCGCCCGTGTGTGTTTAATTCTACAGGGTGTCCCCAAAAAAATTCCCCCACCATTTGGGGTTAGACTCTACGACCAAAAATAAGACAAAAATCACTTATGTCAAAATTTCGAAAAATGTCTCCTAATGAAATTATGGCCATCTTAAATGATAAAATGAAGCAATTTTCGAAAATCAAATCAAATGTTCAAATTCAAATCATTTATTAACTAAACATAATAATAAAACAAAAACATTTAAATTTACAAAGGCAACTGTTCGAAATGCTCACCATTTTGTTCAATGCATGCGTGCAAACGGCGAATAAAACTGTGTTTTCTACACGTCTTATTGTTTCGTTTTTCAATTTGTGCTAAAGCTCCATAAATGCGTACAATAACATCATCTTCACTGTTGGGTAGGACATGGTAAACCGTATTTTTCAGATAACCCCAAAGCCATAAGTCTATTGGGAGGCCAAGAAATAGGTCCTCCACGATCGATCCATTGGTTTGGAAAACGTCGACTTAATATCTCTCGAACATTTCGAGAATAATGGGCAGGTGCACCATCATGTTGGAACACAATATTTTGACGATGTGCTAAAGGAACATCTTCCAGAAAGGTAATATGTTTTCGCAAAAATTGGCATAATTTTCGGCGTTTAGTATCCTCAGGAAAAATGTGGTCCTATTATCCCATGCCCAATAGACCAATCCACACATTTAAGCTCCAGCGTGCTTGCTTATGCGATTCTCTAATTTGGTGCGGATTTTCGTAATTCCAACAATGCAAGTTGTGCTGATTGAACACTCCTTGCTGGTTAAAATGAGCTTCGTCACTCCATAGTACTTGTTTAAAAGTCTTCATTTGCGTCCAGACAATTTAAAAGATCTACAAAATCGTAAGCTCAAGTCACTATCTCCAGGATGCAATTTTGAACCGGCTGTAGATGATAAGGATGCAGATTTTCTCTTGCATGAATCCCATGTATGGAACTACGTGAATGAAGTGTCGATTACTTTGCAGAATTCTGTGCTCATGGAAGGATCTTGTTCAATGTCGTGGAGCAATTGGTATTCCCTCTTGCCATCTGAGTTTTCTAGGGCGACCTGAATTAATCTTCCGTGGCGCAAAGCACCCAGTTTCAAGAAGGCGATTTTTCAACAGCACTTATTGTCTTATGATCTGGGTGTCGCCTAGTTGGAAAACGTTCGCGGTACAGATCGTTCTGCGGCACGGGCGTTATTGTTACAAACTCCAAGTACTTTAATCATGTCTAAATATTCTTGATTACTGTCACGCTTCTTGCCATACTTGAATATTACTTCTTCTGACTTTTCACTCCTTTACGATTTATGTGACAACTAAACTTTGACATTCGAAATTTACTATTCTGTCTTTATCAGGATGACTAGATTTAAAGTAATAATTTCAAGTGAAATATTTGGCGAAAATTGCCTGATTTTAGTATTCAAAATGGCCATAATTTCATTAGGGAGACATTTTTCGAAATTTTGACATAAGTGATTTTTGTCTTATTTTTGGTCGTAGAGTCTAACCCCAAATGGTGGGGAATTTTTTTGGGACACCCTGTATAAGAAAATTGTGTTTACTGCAAAAACCTGTTCAGTGACGGTTCATAATGTGTTTCTGTAGTAAATTTTATGGACAATCATTGGTAACCCTGTATGTTTACTTCATCAAACACGTCTTGTTGTAGTAAGCATACGAGAGTTATACTAGAAGTTAGTAAAACAAACCTTTTTACTGACGAAATATATATTTTTTAACCACTGTGTATGTTAAAAGTTAAGACATGTATGACATACGTTTATTTGCACTTTTCTAAAATAAAGGAATCAATTAATAATTAATTTAGTAACTATTTTCTTCATAATGAATCTACCTAATAAGATAGATGCAATATCAGTATAGGTATGTGACCATACCGTTAGACCTTCCTGACTCCATGTGCTATTCTGGGCGTTATCACCGCTCAATTTATTAGTTTGCGTTGCTATTTGAAAATTATAATCCTCCGATTTATCGTTTTTTGTCGTTTGCCTTGTATGCTGTGTCCACCCTCCGTATGACAAGCTTTTCAATAGCAAATATACGATTTAACTCGTTTGCGAGATATACGGGTTTCTTGAAAAATGCGGTAAAAAGATGGCCGCTTATTGCTTGCAAAAAATGTTTTTATTTTACCGTTTAACAAAAAATGCGGTTATTTTGATTTGTATCATGAATATAAAATAGCTTTGTTCGCGGGTCTGATTCTGAACCAGTTCCGGAACTATTCGCATGCGCACTAAAAAGAAGCGTTCGCGGTTAGTAAAATCCTGAATTTTGAGTAACAGTTCTGTTTTCGCGGGTCGTAATGCGATTAGGTCTTTACTGGTTCGTAACCGGATTAGCAGTCCTGGGATTTTTTGGAACTAAAAGTTCAGTTCGGGATTTCATGCGCATTATCGACATGGTATGCTGTTTTCTGTTTTTGTGATAGAGATATTCACCGGTCTATTACAGTTTATTTGTTTACGTCACCATTTTTTCTGCAGGATATTATACCCGTTGAATAATTAAAAAAAAATGTTTGTGATTGTGAGCGTATACGTACGTAAACGGTGGATTTTTAATTGTATTCCGTATAAATGTATGTATGCAATGAAATATTTAGAGATTAAATCAAAAAATATGAACAATATTATAAGACCAACAGGTATATAATTATTTTGCCATTTTTTGTTGTTTAAATTTCATTTTTAGTTAAATACAGGGCCTGTATTAACTGTTTGAGGCGCCCTAGGCTACAATTCCGGGAGCGCCTATTTTTCACCTTTGAAGAGCAAAAACAAGGTCATTCCTTCCTGTTGCGCCTAGTTTATCTACAGCAACCTATTCACAGAGAAATTATTCAATTATTCACCAAAAATCCCCACTCAACCTAAAACTTTTTTAAATTTCCCCTGTCTAGCGCCTATTACTCCCCTGTCTGGCGCCTATTTTTTCATGGCGCTCTAGCCTAATGGATAATACGGCCCTGGTTAAATACACATATGATAAACACAAGACGAGGCTGAAAATCTCTCGTCTCCCACCGATATCCCTTCGAGTGGCTTTTGACAGCATAACGATTTACCTTTTTGATTGGATTTTTTTATAGTATAGTATCTAATTTAACCATAAAAATATACTAAGCACAAAGCTAGGTTAAAAACATCCTCAGCTGCAGAAAGTCGTTCGCGGTAAATGAAAATTCCGAACTAATGAATAACTGGACATGCGCTTTAAAACAATCCCAAACCAGTTAGGTTCTAGTTCAGAATCAGTTCATTACTTAACCCGCGAACAAAGCTAATATTCCATTTTAGTATGGTACGTACATAAACTTAAAAAACATTTTTTAAGAGTTTGGCGCATTTTTACACTTCTTCACAAGTAGTGTTTAGTTTCAATGCCTACTAAAATTTATTTTAACATGAATTATTATAATTTAGTAAATACCGTGGGTGTTGGGTTTTCTAATGTTTAACTCATCTTTTCCCCTGTTCCGTTAAGATTGTTTAATAACTACTATCTACCTAAAAATGTTTCCCTGGCTGGGGATCAGATTCTGGGTTAGAAATCACAGACTCTGTTAGTATAGTGTGTATAAGACTGGGCCGAGTATCCGATTTTAATAAAATTTGGTTGTATTATTTGTTAAAATAAAAAGGTAATTAGGCCCTAAACAAATTTTAATTAGTAAAACCAGTGGCGGGGCAGGACGCATCTCAGCTAATTTTTGACAAAAAAAATGTACGCCGCACTGACTTTTTGCAAATTTTATAATTTTCCTGAAGAAATACAGCTAGTTTTTTGAAAAAAACATCCGCCAAAACTATATAATTTAATTGATATATAGGGTGTTATCTGACTCTCAATCGTTAGTCTTGAATGCAGACATGATTTGAGAAAACGCTGAAACACGTCAAGATATTTATTGAGGGGGAACAGCTACAGTAATTGACTGGGTGCCCCTTAACTAAAATCAGATTATCAACCCGTGTACTCTAAATGAGAAGGCGGGTCGAGTGATACATCATTTTAAAGTCTCTGATAAGCACTTTATAATATAATATAATTGCATAGGTGGATATATTGACTTCATATTCTAGGGTTATAAAGTACCTGTCAGGAGCTTTAAAATGATGTATTACTCGACCTGCCTTCTTTCATTTAAGAATTTTGGGGGTGGTGGCCCTGGTGGTTATAGGGGTTAAAGGGACGCTGTCCAATCTTTTTGTAAAACGTTCCCCTCAATAAATATCTTGACGTGTTTCAAGCGATTTCCTCTCAAATCTGTCCCTGTTTCGAAGATAACTTGAGTGGAAAGTTTTCAAATGAACACCCTGTATATAGAAAATATTTTTTTTTAAAAACGGGGTGTTATAACTTCTTATTTGCAAGTTTGAACAACAACAACAAACACTTAACCGAATAACCTTTATATCTAGTCTAACATATTTTACTAAAAAAGTGTTTTAGATTTTTTTAGAGTGCTTGAAAAGGTATAACACCCTGTATCTTGAGAACAAAAAGTTTGAGGACCCATGTTTATATAAACTTTTTTCCTTTGCCCTTGAATTTTCTTACCGCAATTAGAAAAAACCCTGTATACAACTTCCACAACGTGTCTTAAGTCAAAGCAAATTGATTAAAGACATTTTTTTGTTGTGTGTAATTTTGTGTAAAACCATAATATATTTAACACTGCCTGAGAAGAATGCATAAAAGAAGAATTATGACGTTGTTATTTATTATGGGGAGTTAGAATTTTGTGCTTTGTAATGATAACTCAATTATGCAAGTTCTTTGGGCAAAAGCAAGGTGTACTCAGGCCATTGTTCGCTAACTACTTTGTTGCAGAGTGTTAACGATATTAAGTACAAGTTTTTTGTCTTATAGCCGATGAATAGTTAAGTAGAGAAAGATTATGTTTTAAACATCAGGTTATAATAGTCCCTGGGCCAGTGGGCCAGTAATAAGAGGGACTTTATGATAAGAACACTTTTAAAAGCTTTTAGGGGGGTTCTTTTGACGGGTCTACCAACGAATATTTATACTGCCATATGTGAAAGTAGCGCTTTAACCTAGCTTATCAATGTTAAATGTTTTGGGTGTCGGACTGGGCGAACGCGTCACTTTTTTGTCGGACAAGCTTTCACCACAATGTTTTACTTGCAATTTTTAAACATTGTTCCAAAATCGTAAGGGTTATAGTCACGTAACCCGCCTAGTCCGATACCCGAAACATGTGTAAAAGCCTAAATACTAACGTACCGTGGGTGTCTTAAGCGAGGTAAGACTTAAGACTTAAATACTTGAAGATTTGGGGGAAGGAAAGACCTCCGCGGGCAGCAGGTTCCACATTCTACACATTCTAGAAACTCTAGGGATAAAAGAACGAACAAAGTGGGAAATTCGGGGCCTGTCCAATTGGGCCGTATAGGGATGCATATGCGCGGCACCACGAGTTTTTCTGGTCGAAACCGTGAGTGGAGGAACTATACTGGACAATTCTTCAGAGCAGAAGCCATGGAAGTATCTATAAAAAGCGATAAATCCCCCACAGCCCGACGATGGGCAAGAGAGGGAAGCCTTTCTGTAAGTGAAGGATCATTAATGAGACGAATAGCTCTTCTTTGAATTGAATTAAGAATGCTTAGGGTTGTGGGGGACGCCATGCCCCAGATATGAGAACAATATTCCAAGGGAGGTCGGATTTGGGACACATACTAAGTGTATAAATTAGAAGGTGAAAAATACTTTTGGCTCGAATGAGAAATCCAAGCTTTTTGAAGCTGCGGTGGCTATAGATACAATGTGTTTATGCCAGTTAAGGTTACTTTCAAATGTGACGCCCACAAGATTGAAGGTGTCCTTGCTCTATAAAACTTGACCGCTCATAAGTAGCGGATGAGTATTTGGTGACTCTTTTCGCGACAAGGAACATGATTGTGTGTGTGTGGATGCAATAAAATGGACGAGATTTTTGGCGCCCCAATCCAATATTAAATTAAGATCCTGCGAAAGAGATATCTGCATCGCTTCGCGTTTGTTTTCTAAATCAGGTATATTGATGGGTTTAGAAACCTGAAAACTGGAGTGAAGGGTACTATCGCCGCGCCGGCGAAACTATGAATGGAATTAGTTGTGGACGACAAAAAGGTCGTTGATGTGAAGAAGAAACAATGTTGGTGCCAGAACTGAGCCCTGAGGCACTTCAGCATTTAGTTGGTGAAAGCTTGAAGAACGTCCACAATAATTGATATACGTCGATCAAATAGATAACTAGAGAGCCAAGTACAGAGTTTAGTTGAAAGACCATAGGAGGGAAGTTTATTAAGAAGTGCGGCATGCCAGACCTGGTCAAAAGCTTTGGATATATCAAGAGCAACGATCTGGGACTCACCTAGAAACTCAAGAGACTTATTCCAGCAGTGTAATACGAAGCAAAGAAGATCTGCTGTAGATCTTTTGTGGCGAAATCCATACTGCCTGTCATGCAAAATTTTGCATGCAGGCAGAGCCGAGTTAAGATTGGTGCAAGTTCCGGAGCACAAGCCTTATGGTTTCATGACTGTAAAGCTTACCGTTTTTGGAAAAATCTTTAAAATTTTCATGTAAAATATTTTGGTAAACTTGTCCGACAAAAAAATGATGCGTTTGCTCATTCCGACACCCGAAACATTTGACACTGACAGACTGGGTTAAAGCGCCGCTTCTATATATGGCGGCATGAATATTTGTGGTAGACTTGTCAAAAGGAACGTCTCTAAAAGACTTTAAAAGTGTTCTTATCATAAAGTCCATTTTAATACTGACCCAGGGACTATAAATATTATAAATTAAAAGTAAAGAACTATTTTGGAAGCAAGATTATATTAAAGTGCACTTTAAAGAATAAAATTAACCTTTATTTTCAAACCTTTACTATCAACACAAAACGTCATTATACGATGTATATTAGAGTGGGCAAAAAAACTGTTTATTTTTTTATGGTACTTGTAAAAATATTTTTTATGCCGACGAAAAAAATATCCTGAAATTTTCATCCCTTAATATTAATATTAAGGAGTGCATCATTAATACTATTGATTTTTCAACAATAATTGTCGCATTTTCTATACAAAATCTCGGAATCAGTCACCCTTTAACCTTCAACCAATTTATATTCGTACAAAAAATTAAAATTTCTACAAAAAGCTTTTCTAGTAAGTTTCCGTAGAACTAGCCGTTTTCTTGTAATCGCGCCTTAAACATTAATTAATTTTTTAAATTTTGTCATTAAGATTTTGATTTTTTAAACTCCCATAAATATCAATATATTTATAAAGAAATAATTATTTTTAAGGAAAATTTTATAATCTACAAAAATGTCTTTTAAAAATTTTCGATAAATTAATTCCTTTCAAAGTAATAGTATAATAATTAATAATTAATATATTAATAATAATAATAACTTCAAAAGGAATGGATTCATCGAAATATGTTAAGAGACCTTTTTGTAGAGCATAAAATTTTCCTTTAAAATAATTATTTGTTTTATAAACATATTGACATTTATGGTAGTTTAAAAATCCAGAATCTAAGTGACAAAATTAAAATAATAATAATAATAATAATAATGTTTAAGGCGCGATTACAGAAAAACGGACCGTTCTACGGAAATTTACTAAGAAAGCTTTTTTGTAGATAATTTAGTTTCCTTCAAGAATATGAATTGTTTGAAAATCCCCTACTGACTGATTCCAAGATTTTGTATAATAAATGCAATAATTGTTGAAAAGTCAATAGTGACCCTTAATGTTATTATTAAGGGATAAAATATTATTATTAAGGGATAAAAATAACAATATTTTCACAGTACGTAAGAAAAAATATATGTTTTTTTTTTTGGCCCTGTCTAATGTATATGATTAATTTTAATAATTTTATTTAAAAATTAAAATAAATCAGATAAAGAAATTGTCTCTTATTTGTTTACCCACACGAAGTAAACTTTACGACAAGCTTTTTGAATTTTGTCAGGAAAAGCCTACGAAGATGACGTTCAGGGCTAGGTTCCGGTGCACCAGGTGTTCGAGGGTTCGTTTTTCGACATGAAATTCGGATACAGTACCCCATAAAACGCCCCCACAATGATTTTAGCGCTTGTTTTTGACACTTCTGTCAGGAAAAATCCTCGAAAATGACGTCCGGATTCAAGTTAGGGTGCACCAGGTGTCTTTGGGGTGTTCGCCGACGTCATATTTAAATTTAGCGACCCAAAAACCCGAACGCCAAGATTCTCTTCTTTCCCACATTAGTTTTGGGAAAGTCCCACGGAGTTGTTGTTGGCGTTCCTAAGCTTTAAGTGTTCGAGTAGGTCAATTTAAACATCATATTCGTAATCAGCGACCTTAAAAACCCCTAGTACCTAAGTTGGGCCAGTTTGAACTCTTATTTACAAAGTTAATAAATTTTCCCAAGGGCGTCTCAAAAGCATTTCTTAAATATATTTGCAGTATAACTTAAATTTGTTAAAGGTAAAATTACTTACAAATTTTACAAATTATTTTTAAAACCGAAAGCAAAAAGCCGCAATCCGATTCGTCCAGACTTAAAAAATTACGATTTTTTTGTGCTTCATTGCCTCGACTATTATATTGTAGGATTACAAAGTACTTATTAGGAGGTTTAAAATGATGTGCCACAAGACACTTCATTTTATTTAATTTTAACGATTGACATTTAAAGTTGTCATTGATATGTTAAAAATTGCAGACATTGCTCATGGACCATCGTTTCAAATTTCATTAGAATATACCGAACGGTTAAAATTTTATAAGGGAGTGGGAAGAACTTTAGATCCTCACTGTATAGATAAAGTCTTAATAACATAAAAAAAAAACACAGAAAACAAAAATACAGAATAAATTAGATCACTATTCTCATAATAACAGTAACATAATTTTTAACCAGCGCGAGACTCGAAATCGCGTGTCACATAAGTCAAAATTACTGGACCAATTTAAAGTACTGTTAAAAGTACTAGCAAAATTAAATTATAGCGAAATTTTCTTGTAGGCTGGTATTTATGTATTGTGCTGCGTACCTCTTTAAATATACATTATTAGTTGGTTATTACTTATGTGTAAGCAACTGTGTGTATGTTGGAAATAACTTCGTTGATAATGGAATTTAAAATTTAGTAGTACTGGTAGACCCAGAATAGTAATTTTGATCGTTTGTTAATAAAGCGGGACAAAAAAGAGATGACATATGTTAAGAAAATTATTAATATTAAACGATATTTTAGGCGCTTCAATTAGGAACCTGAAAACTGAAGTGAAGGGTACTATCGTCGGCAAAACTATGAATGGAATTAGTTGTGGACGAGAGAAGGTCATTGATGTGAAACAATGTTGGTGAGTATTAAGCCCTGAAGCACTCCAGCATTAACTTGGTTAAAACTTGAAGTGTGCCCATCCACAATACCTGATATACGTCGATCAGAAAGATAACTAGAGAGCCAAGAACAGAGTTTAGTTAAAAGACCATAGGAGAAACGTTTATTAAACTGGTCAAAAGCTTTGAATATATCAAGAGCAACGATCTGGGACTCATCTAGAAACTCAAGAGACTTATTTCAGCAGTGTGATACGAACAAAAGAAGATCTGCTGTAGATCTTTTGCAGCGAAAGCCATACTGCCTGCGTCTATCATGCAAAATTTTGGGTTTTTCTAACTACTTAAGGATTTCTAAATTAATTAATTTCTCCAATACTTTACAAAAAATATCATTGAAATATCATAAAAGGTTATAATGTGTTAAATAAAACACCGTTAAATTAATGACAGATAACCGATGTCAAACACTTCAATCGCTCAATAGTATTTATCAATAGAATCTTCTAATATTTTAAAACTGCTTAAGAATGTAAGAATCGGTCTCTTTCAACTCAGTGGCAAATAAATATTAGTGTCACTCTTAAAAGACGCCATGTTGGCGTTGACCAATAAATACGCCATGACAAGATATCTAGAATGTGCTCCGATTCTGCACTCGTATTTTTATTACATGTCTGTACATTGTGCATGTTAAAATTGATTATAGCTTCCATATAAATGTTTAAGATTGGTATTGAAGTAAACTATTTTAGGCGACACCATTTAAATTGCTTTTATCTGTTTATTACAATAATATCACTTTGTGATTGTATGAATTTGTAAGTCTTTTTTATTCGTGCTTAAAAGCTACATAATTAATCGACTTCATAAAGAGGGAGATTATAAATTCGCCTGTATTTTTTTGTGTATGTTACGCGATTACTTCGTCAACTGTGGACCGATTTTAAAAATTCTTTTTTTTTTAAGAGTGTACTGCTGCGATGGTCCCATAAAAAAACCAGTCGGGATCGCAAGTGAGAAAGGTACTTGACCTATTGTTTTCTCTCTGCCATACGTTGTGCGTGCGGCAAAGCTGCCTCTAGACTAGTATATGCTGAAACACCAAGGGTGCATTTAGAATCGACAATCTTGGGGAAAATTTACCCTTTTACCAAACTGAAAGATAGACCTAAATATACTAAAAAAGTGACCAAAGTGAAATGCTCAGGAACGTGTAATTTGATTGTACCTAATTGACATTGTGGTCATGGTTAGTTCGGGTTGGGTAAATATATATATATTTTTTAATTCGTTTTATTTAGAAAATAAAATAAAAGATTGAACTAACCAGAACTAACCATGCCAAATTGACAGTTTTGCATGACCGTCTGTAACGTTTCAAACCAATCAAATTACACGCCCCTGTGGTTTTTACTGTGATCTCCGAAGGCAGTGCCGGATAAAGCCGACCGGGGGGCCGTAGCAAATATAAACAGGGGGCCCTTGAGTTACATTTCGTATTGAAATTTAGGATGTAAATAAAACAAAACATTTACAAAAATGCTTTTCGTGATTTATTGCGTGCAAATTTAAAAAAAACGCTCGTCAAATCAGTAGTTATAAGTAAATTATTTTCTATATTCATTATAGTACATCTGTTTTCAGCAGCTCAGCAAAACGCACCAATTCATTGCTCAAACCATCTTTAACGTAATCGGGGTAAGAGCTGTCGATAATTTGACGTTTTTTTTAAATATTGTTCATTGTTAGATATTAATTGCCAAAGTATTCCACATGGTCGGGTTATACTAACAGCCGGAATTGAAGACAATATTAGGGGATAGTGTTGGAACCTTTCAATTGATCTTCTGAATGATATTCGAACATCAAGATATTCGAAATATTTCGAATATTTTTCCCAATATTCGTATTTCGTCCTGAAATATTTTATGAACGATCAGTCATGAATTCATATTCGTAAACACCGAACATAAATACGAAAAGTACCGAATGAATGATGAATGATATTTATATCTAGGCGTTTAATATAGACAACCCGTAAACAAACCATTAGTAATCAAACGAACAAAGAATATCAGCTGTATTATTTATGGTTAGATAGCGCCAAAACTCGAAAATACTCGGAATAACACGTGAAATTATTCGTTGCATATCGGCAATGAAATATAAAATGTTTAGAAAGATCTTTCGCAATGAAATATGAAATGTTTTGAAAGATGTTTCGAAAGATCTTTCTCGATGAAATATAAAATGTTTCGAAAGATCTTTCGAATATTAAAATCTTCCGAATATGAATATTCGAATATCGAAATCTTTCGAATATGCACACCACTATTAGGCCCCGGTAAGTATTGTGGTATTTCCAACTTGCAGCATAATAATATACAATTACAGTGTGGCCAAGTTGTGTACGTTTTCATAACATTTTCCCGGGAAATTTTGAGTGTAGCCTTATATGATCGGTAATAAAATTATTCTTTAGCATCCATTTTTATTTTATCAGTTTCCTACCGCTTTTTCCAACTTACAGCTGAAAGCAAGAAATCAACTTAATGGCAAAAACTATTTCCTACTTATTGGAAAAAGAACCACAACGTAATTTTTGTTGATTTGTGTTTTTTTTTGGGTATAGGCGCGTGGAGCCCCCAAGGCACAGGGCCCTCAAGGCGCGGGGCCTGTAGCATTTGCTGCCTCCTGCTACATGGCTAATCCGGCGCTGTCCGAAAGAGGTACTGGTAGTGCTTTTTAGTGTATGTTTACCGATTTAATAGTAATAATATTTAATTAGAAAGCAAAAAATAAACTAACAAGCGAAAAAACAAACACTTTAAAAAATTGATTAAAAAAAATAAATAAATAACTCACTAAAAGTTAAAAATTATAAATAATAAAAAAGTCGGGTAATAACATATGCGCTAAACTACACAATGTTAATAAGTAAATAAGCAAAAGCTTCTTATACTTTATTACTATATGTTATTACCCTACTTCATATTTTTTGTATTTATAATTTTTACCTTTTAATTAAATTTTATTTATTTTTCTTCCGGATAAGCTACATGCATAGTTTTAATGACAAATACAAATATTAAAGAATTAATTTAACAAAACAATATTTTTCTTTGTTTTATACAATGGCTTCGTTTTTTTAAAATATACATTCTTCTTTTGAATACCTATTAAGAACTTCGACAAAATCTTCGTAGGTGTCAAACATATCTCCCAGTTTTATTTTTGTCTATTGATTAATAAAAAATTTAATATTAAACAATAAAATTACAAGTAAACGAAACGCTTACGGCACAGCAAGATCAATAATTAGTAAGGTTCGATCGATGAAATAATAAGTCAAAACCGCCGATAATAACAAACTAATTGAGGTTTTCGGCGGTTTTCATATAGGTAAATGGATAAACTCGCCGGACAGCGGTTATTTTGAGCAATGCCGCCGGCGGTTATTTTTCTGCCAAATTAAAGGGTATCATAAGTCTGGGCGGCTTGGAGGCTGTTACAACTTTTTACTACTTTTCTAATAGTCCACTAACATGCAAACAAAAACAGCTTTATTGTTTTCTTATTAGGTATAAAAGTATTCTAAGCTATTAAACTAAAAATATATGAGCTAAACCTGTTAAATGCGCCATTTTAATGCACAAGATCGTCAGTTACGACCCATAATGTGTGCAAATCGGTGAGAGTGTTGAAGGTTCGCGGGTTTGAAAGCGAATGGCCATTTAGCAAAAGCAAAGCTGTTATTAGTGCCTGGCAGTGCATCATGATCTAGACAGCCATGAAATCTCGAGAAATGGATCGCTTGACCCGGAACGACCGGAAATAATGAAGAGAATTGATTAATTAGGTAGTTTAGTTTTTAGTCTGCCTTCGCGATGCGCCTTAATGCGTCTAGATTTCGTTTCAAGTGGCAGGAGGTTTATCTTCACTTCACTCTAGGATAAAATGGAATGCATATACAGGGTGATTTTTTTAAGCCGCCTCGTTGCTGTACTCAGTGTCCGACTGGGGACCATTTTGCCTACCGGGCAAAAGTTCAAAATAGCCCTCGTGTAGAAAAATATTTGGGAGTTAGACCTAAAATTAACTTTTAATAATAAAACATACAGTCAGCACAAAAGTCTCCGAACACCTCTTCGAGCAATATTTACTTTATACATGTTTTTTCAGGAAAATAAGTATCTGTGTAACCAAATATCTAAAAAAACATGATTAAGCTTCAAATATATTTTTTAAATTTTATTTTATAAATTTGAATCTTTGGTAAAATAATTTAAAAATATACATAAAAAGTAAATGGTACTGACAGAATGTACGCAGTAAGGGTTTAATATCAACATTTTAAAACTTATTAACATGAAGAAGAGCCTAAATTATCTCTAATAGTGACATTTTTTATTAAATCCTATTTTACATTATGTATCCTTATAATTTAGCAAATATTGTAGGTTAACACACATTAATACACAAGAACCAACAATTAAGTTTACGTTAGAAAAAGAAAACAACTCACAACTACCATTTCTTGACATTTTAATAAAAAAGATTTAAACAATTTTGAAACAAAAATCTACAGAAAACCTACACATACAAATAGATACTTAAATTTTAACTCAAATCACCCAATAATGGTTAAAAAGGGAGTTGTAAAAAGTCTATTTGATAGAATTAAAGTCGTTTGTTCTAATCAAAATATAAATATTGAAAAAGATTATTTAAAAAATATTTTAATTCAAAATAATTATCCTCTTGATTTTATAAATAATTGTTTCCTTGAATTTGAAACTCCAGTTATAAGACAAAATCAAAATAGACCTATTACAAATTTATTTTTACCATACATTCCCGGACTATCAAATAAAATTCAACGAATAGGGCATAAATTTAATATTCGCACAATCTTTAAAACACAAAACACAATCAGATCTCAATTAACAAAAACAAAACCATACAACTTAAATGAAAATACAAAAATGTCATTTATAAAATACCTTGCGAATGCAATAAATTTTATATAGGTGAAACTTGTAGACCATTAGCCAAACGCATAAAAGAACACAGATCATACATTAAAAACACAGAATTTCATAAATCAAAAATCTGCCAACACGCATTTGATAACAATCATAGAATAAACTGGGATGCTTCGAGCATTTTAGCAAAGGAAACTTGTTCTAAAAACGCAAAATCAAAGAAAGTGCGTATATATTATTAAATAAAGATAATTGTGTAGCATCAATTTTAGTTAATTTAAATAACCCTTGGTTGCCTTTGCTTGATACTGAAGTATCTTCAGGAAGACTAAAAATTAACTAACTTTTCACCTTTTTGTAAAATAAACAATCAATACACCAGCAACCAGTTATCTATGTCACTATGACACTATAACCAAACAAACATGTTTTGACATTTAATGTCAAAGTTTTCAGAATATCCTAATATCCTAGAAAAACAGAAAAATATTGAATTTTAAAACCTAAATAATAGTAAGTTTTTATTTTTATTATTTTTATTCCATTTGTCTTGACAACGGTGGCAGATTTGCCACCGAAACGTCGATTTTTAATTATCTTTTTACTTGTTTAAAAATTTTTTTGGTTTTTTAGTACTTTTAATTTTATTTTGGCGTGTACCCAAATAAATACCATCTATTAAATGAATCCGCCAAACTACAGAACATATCTTCAATAAAAAGTTTTTATTTGTTGCAAACTGTAAGCTGCAAAAAAAATCTACACAATCACCAATCTGATATATCACATTTACATTACAAAAAAGACTTTATTTTAAATATCGGTCTATGTATATTTATAACTATACTAACTCTTTGTATATAAATTAATCTGTTTCAAAGTACTTTAATCATATTTCTAATATTTTTCATACAATTCGCCCCTGTTAACATATGTATCAAAGCCAATATTTTAAGTTTTTCCTATTTTATATTTGGCTCTCATAGCTTTTTTACATAGATTTTGGTAGCGCTAGTGAAAACAAAACGCAAATATATAAAAAAAAGTGGCCATCGTAGTTCGTAGTATTAAAATATAACTGCAAGAACAAACAAACATTTAATTGCAAAAATAATTTAAAGAGCATCAATAATTTCAGACTTTTGAAATGTTTTAAATATTAAATTTATTTTATTACATCATACTTTAAAGTTCCTCACCTTCATGAGTGGCCCCCAGGCATTTGCCCGGTGGCCCGGTGGCCCAGTCTAACACTGGCTATATTGGTGAGATCGGCAGAGACGGTCGCCGAATTTTTAGTTAAAAATATTAAAAATTCTATTTCAAAAAACTTCGTTTTTCTAAAAAAAAATTTTAGTCATTATTTTAAAAGTTTTAGCGAGTTTTATTTATCTTTTGATGTCGGTTTATTTTTTTGCTATTTTACTCTTTTTAGTTTTCCTTTATTAAAATTTACAGTACCATTCACTAAAAAAAGTACTGGTATATTTTTTTCTCACGTAAACTCTTCGCACAAAAGGGCAGTGCTACCCCTAATTGGTACGAGTTTGTTATAAACGGAAACATCTTACCTATTAAAAAAAAATATACACGACGCAAATATACAATTAAAAAAAATAAAAATATGAACTATTGGCTAAATGATAACGACATGACAAAGAAAAATATTTTGACAATACATTTCTGAGTTTGGATTCGGATTCAGCGTCGAAAAAATCATAGGAATACATATGTATGTCTGATAATTGTGTATAAACTTTTATTTTTGGGGGGCTGTGTAATCTACTAAAATAAAACGGACAATATTCTAAACAAATCCTAATGACTTACTTTAATTACGATATCGTGAAATCCGACTTGGCGGAATTTCAGTGTATTAAAGATTAAAATTCGCGATAAAACCTTTGATTTACAAAATATCGCTGCATAATAGGCCGGCCCGATACACATCTTACCGGAAAAAGTTCGCGCGATGCAAAGCGTGAGAAATAAGGCAGATTCTCTGATTTAGAGCCATTGGCGGCCTCGATATGCCGAGAAATGCTCGATATATTATGCCCTGGCATCAAACAGGAAACACTTGATTTAACTTTGCTTTTGGTCTATTGAATATCGAACCTTAAATTACACCGTTTTGCATATAGAATTTTTGTCTCTTCCTAATGATATTTTTTAAATTTTTGAGTTGGAAATTTAAAAAATCCTATTTCTAAAAACTTTATCTTTCTAAAAAATTATTCTAGTCATTATTTTTAAAGTGTTAGCAAGTTTTATTTATCTTTTTGATGTCGGTTTAATTTTTTTATATGTATATTTCTTTTATTCTTTTCAGTTCTTCTTTACTAACATTTAATCGGTGACCATCCACTAAAAACAGTACTAGAACCTTTTTCTTTCACGTAAACTCTTTGCACCAAACGGCAATGCTTTCCCTAATAGGTTGGTTATAAACGGAAAGATCTAACCTACAAAAATAAAATACACGACGCAATTACACAATAAAAAAATTAAAAATATGAACTATTGGCTAAATGACAACGACATGACAAATAAAAATTTTCGACATTTCATTTCTACCTTCCAGCATATGTAGCATATATCTTCTAGAGGCAGCTTTCCCTGAAAAATAGGTCTAGTATCTTTCTCTTTCGCGATCATGACTAGGTTTTCTTATGGGACCACAGCGGAAGTGCACTCTTTGGAATAAAAAAATAATAAAATCGGTTCACAATTGACGGAGTAATCGGTGTACATACATTAAAAAAAAAAACATGTGTCGAACAAATAACCTTCTCTCTTTCTTAAAGTCGGTTAAAAATAACAAAATTTGCAAATTTTCCCGTTTAAAAACCAATATGAATCATACACTGTAAACAACAACGCGGATTGCTGAGATCTGACACGCTAATATGCTTACGTGCTGTTGAATCCTGTAAAAATCGTATCGTTGTCTCTGTTGCACCGACCCATGTGCGGCGAGCCTTACTGATTCGGATCAAATAATATTTTAATAAATTTTGTACACCAAAAAATATAAAAGTTAAAAAGAATGTAAAATTATAACTTGACACACGGTACGTCAAGGGATTTTTAGAACTTGCACTGGTAGACAAAAAGGGGAGGTTCTTCTTTTATAGGGTCTATTTGTACTGAATTTTAAAACGCCTTATATCTATTTAATTTTATTATTCATTATTTCACATTTTGTTGCCCACCCTCCGAATTTTTCTGCTGGGTCCAACTTTAAAAAATAAGCTGGCGCCGCTACTGGTGCAACCCAAATAAGTAATTTTTTTTTTATATTTTAGAAAATAGTTAGCTTAAGCGTGGTTCCAGAAAACGGTACCCGAATAACTGCTATGAAGCCTCCCACTCTTAATGGCAAAGTACCGTGGGTAGCTTATTTCCAGACAATTTGAAGCTACTGCAAATGGAAACAACTGAGTCCAACAGAAAGAGCACGAGCTCTTGTACTTGCTCTTTGTGGAAAAGCCATGGAGGTGTTAAGAAAAATTCCTGAAGAAAAGCAGTCCGACTATGAATCAATTGTCATGTTCCTGGAGATGAGGTATGGCGAAACCCATCTACAAGAAGTCTATAATGTGTCCGCCAAAGTTCTCTACATATGGGAAACTTTTTATTAATAATTTTACGAAAAAAGTTATTTCCTATAAAAAGTTTTGCATGATCTTAAACCTAAAAAGCAATCATTAGATATTAATTTTTTTATTAGTACACGAGAGTATAGTAGATTACGGGACATCCTAAAAAACATGAATTTTGTTCAAGAGGAAAGTACATTTATTTTTAAAAATATCGAAAATTATTATTAAGAAAAAATGTTAAGACAATTTTTTTGCTTTAACCTTCCGAATGATCTTGATACGACCTTCAGATGTCATTAAATGGTAAAAGTAACTGCGTCTTTAAAATCAGTCATCCAAAAACATACGTATGATTTGTTTTAGATTTCTCAGACTATTTTTGTCGAATTGACCCACAAATGGCCTTGAACCTGACGTAATAGAGCTTAACCGACCTTGGATTTGGAATCAGCGACTCAAAATCCCTTGTCGGGTTCGGTGTTTCTACTCGGATCAAATATTGACATGTGTTATTAGAGTAACATGAGAAATGAAAAAGGAATGATATATAAAAAATGAAATAGGAAAAAAATACTAGAAGATACTGCTTGTTCGCCCAAAAGAGGCTCAAAGACGATCAATATTATTGCGCAAACTATTGTACAATAAAATTTAAATTAAAAAAGAAGAAAAACTTTTATTTCTTCTTCTAATGCTCTCGAACCTATAATTGTTTGATATTTTTTGTTAAACAAATACTTTTTCTTATTTGACAATTAAAATAATTGTGTAATATTATTCACACACGATACAATAAATCACTATTGCACAATAAAAGTCAAATTGTTATTCATTGACACATTATATTGTACAACCTCCCAATATAAACAACAAAGGGTCAATATTATTATACAATTAAAATATTGCGCCATAATTTTGATCGTCTGTGGGTCGCTCCTAAGATAGTACTTCTTCCCTCTACCCTCAATAGTCATTATAAAATAAAATAGATGACAAGCCACGTAAGTACGAAAATTTGATGTGATTTTTACAACCGTTAGATGGGTTTTGACTCATTAACAGAATTAATGGTGAACAAATATTTAGGTACAAAATTTTACGATGAATATATGAACAAAACTTAAAGCTGCTTATTTAAAAATTATACAAGTTAACATGCATTAAAATTTCTACAATGTATGAAATTACTAAAAATACCTGGGAAGTCATTACATCTACCTATAGTAAACAAAATTGTGAAAAGTTTACGACTTAATTAGCAGCACTCACGCTAAATCCTTTATTTGTACCGATAATTATGTTACTTTTATACGTTTTTAATGTTTTATTAAATAGCGAAATATGGTACCAAAATCTTAAGTCAATTAAAGAAAAATTGTAAGTTATACGGACAGGTGCGGCACATCCATAAGGTTATTTGGTCAATGCCTCCCGTACATAATTCATTTTTAAACGGCTTTACTTTACTGATCTCGATGGATTGCCAATGTTAGGTATTACCTGCGCGAAACAAAAGTTACATTTCCTGGGCGAAAAAACGGGTTTGTACCCAAGCAAATCGAGGTGAACGCGCCTGATGCCACAGCAACAGACTATCCGCATTATCGAAAAGAATTTGTCGACGGTGTCCTGGTTTTCTGTTTGGAGTACGGTTGCTAATGAGCGTCACTGTCAGACCGCGGACGAAGCGTACGGGGTGCCGGTGATTGTATTTTGCCACGGCTTTTAAGTGCGCATGTTCGTCCACCCGTCCATTTGTTTACTGCGCGAGGTCGTAAAATCCAAAAATGCTTCTTGCCACTGCGGATCTATTTTTACTTAGCTTACCCTGTTTATTTATTTATTTGTTCTTTGTTTTGGTCAAATTTAGTAATTGGAATTTGACCTCCGTCTTAACGACCGATCGATATGAAATGGGTTGTACTCGAGTTGATCGACGAACCCAGATAAAACAGATTAAGATTGTTGAATTCCTAGACGGACATAGTTGCTAGACGGGGAAGATGGTTGAGTTCCTAGACGTAATCCATACGTGACCTTACTGTCGTTGATAATAATTTTAAATGATTATATATTAAAACTGGAAAAAGTTAATTTTTGTTGGACCCCTTCCCATAAAAAAAATCAAGTTTCAAAGGCAAATCCTCTTTTTGTATTTTTTCCGTGAATATAATGAAATTTCATCGACAAATTCTATGTTTCGCAAAGTTATCTAAATTTTTCAAAAAACCAAAGTCACTTAAATTTTTTACAATCTACAATTTTCTTATGCAAAATTTTAAGATGCGTCTAACTGGAAGAAGAAGGCGATATTGGTGATTTATAAAATTAGAGAAAAATTTTGGAAGAAAAACACAAAAAGAGATGGATAGCATAGAAAAGCAGGATGTTTTCTTTTGACTGTCTTTAAAGGGAGTAGAAAATATATATATATATATATATATATATATATATATATATATATATATATATATATATATATATATATATATATATATCTTTTATTACCTGCGAGTCCTTGTGCCGAGATGGGATAAACCCGTATTGTTTGTTAAAATAGGATTGAAAAACAAGTGGACTGCAGGGTGTCCGGAAAGATATGGCCATAAATGACAGTGTAGATACACCAAGTCAAAATAACGTTAGTACTTCATATAAATAAAAGTTCTATCGCGCTTTCTAAGAGAGTTATTTACCTTCAAAATTAGCTGCTGAGCTATCTATATTTAAAATGCGATTTTATTAAACATACATAATATTCATTCAAATAAAGTATAGCTTTTTTATAGGAAATTCCGTAAGAAAGCGTGATTAACCTTTTTTTATTTTAGGTATAATAACATTATTTTGACTCACTCTATCAACCCTATCATTTATACCACACAGAATTGGCCTGAAAAAAAAATTACCGGCCGGATCTGCACAATACTTAAAATAAATAATTGTTTTAAAATTATAAAATTGCCGAAAAAAATATAAAACTAAACATAATGCATTTATTAGATATTAATATGTTATGCATATAGGAAAATTTACATCAACTGCATTAAAGCTACAGACACTTTCGATGCAAAAACTGAGGATATAACTCATAATTGCAGATACGCCAGCGGTGTTAAAGTGGGCATATCCCTCGAAGGTGAGATAAACTAGAAATAATTTAAATTTATATCTATGAGAAGCTTAAGCAATGTAACTACCGTTTTACAGGAATTCGATAAATTAACACGTTCGCTACCGAGGGTCATTTTGTGTTTCGACCCCATAAACCACTTTATTATTTTTTATAAAATTACTTTATTTTGATGTTTATTGAAGTGCTAATTAGTTGTAGTGTTGGAATTCAACATATTTGAGTGTTTATTTAACCCGACTCATATATGAGTCGGTGGTCCATTTTATTACATTTTTACATTCGAGTCGTAAATAAAAGTTACTTTCACTAGATATAGGTATTTACTAACAGTATATAGGTACATTTTTGATATCAAAAATCGTTAATAAAAAAAATAATTCTAAGAATCTAAAAAACTAAACTAAAATCTAAAAAAAAATATATTTCTTGTACAAAATTTTTGGCAAAGACTACATAATTTTTTTTCTAAATATCTAAAAAAAATAACTAAAAAAAAAATTGCTTCTATGATATCTTTGACATAAAAAAACTAAACAAAAATATATTCTAAATATCCAAAAATGAACTAAAATAAATACTATACTTATACTAAATGCTACACCCAGACCACCTGACACACATACGAGCCGAAGCATTACACAGACCGTGTTTTAAAACAAAACCTCTACAGGAAACCCCGAATTTTTAAACTCGCTTTTAGTATTATAATGTAGCCGGCTCACATTTGAGCCGGCGGTCTATTTTAAAAATTGTACTGGCTCATATATGAGCCGCTTGGTAAGCGAACGTGTTAAACACAAAAACATTAAAAACCTACACACTTCTATGATAAAAATACATTTTTTTTATTTAGTACAAATATTGAAGGTACGTACTTTTGAAGACAAGATAGATTTTTTTCTCTCTCTCCTAAAATGCGCCCTCCTTAAACAACAGTGCGTAAGTTGAGACCCAAAAAAACTTAAACAATTAAAAAGTATACTAGAACCTTACAAAGTCCGCAATTAAAACTCAAAATATGTAGTATTCTCTTTGACCGGAGCAGGAAGGAAATTTTAAGACAAATACTTTTTAATGGGTCCTAGATTAAACCCCATCGAATTTTGACCGGCTTTTACTAAGAAAAAAAATGCAACAGCAAAAATAAAGAAAAATGTAGGCTACAAGCCACAAAAAGTCTAGCACTTTTAGAAGGAAAAATGTGACACATTTTATCCAAAAGGCTACGCAAGATTTTCTTCCTCTTACATTAAGTTTCCTAAATTAAAAGTAGTATGCTTATGTGCATCCAAAATATCGATACTACATGTTTATGAACGCGCATTTTCTAATTAAGGTACAAGAATAATATTTTTATTATTTTTTAGAAAACTCGAGTCTTACGAAGACAAATTATTTATATTTTATAAATAAGATAGCTGTATAAGAAAAACAATTTTGTATATTGTGATACATAAAAGTAAATTTAAAAAAATGGTTATTTTTAACTAAAAAACATGTTTTTAATTAACAAACATTAAATGGTTAATATAAAATTAAAGATTCTCGGAATGATCGTTTCGATTTCGGAAGTTCACTTTTTATAAAATACACTCCTCAAAAGAATTATTGCATATGCTCGATTTCTTCCATAAGCTTCAATACAAAAATGCTTTCATTTAAATATCTCTTTTAATTATTAAGTTATCAAGGAAAATAAAAAAAGAGAATGTTAAGGAAAGGCGGAGCTATAACTTTATCTTAACCGTTGTTATTTACTGTTACCAATACATCCCACGGGGCAATAAAACTTTTTGAAAAAAAATAATTTTTAACCGGCCTGTATAATGTGCTATTAATTGGGATGAATATCATTTGTAAATAAATTATACCCTTCCTCATTTCTGATATTTTATAATCACAAATTTGATTACTCCTTTCAACAGCACATCATACAGGGCAATTAAATTTTTTTTTTGTTTTTTAATTTTATCACCCCGTAGGATGTATTGGTAACAGTAAATAACAACGGTTACGATAAAGTTATAGCTCCACCTTTCCTTAACATTTTCTTTTTGAATTGTCTTGACAACTTAATAATTAAAAGAGATATGGCGATTTAAATGAAAGCATTTTTGTATTGAAGCTTATGGAAGAAATCGAGCATTGCGATAATTCTTTTGAGGAGTGTATTTTGTAACAAATTATTTTTTTATGCCAGAGTATGATTAGGATGCAATAAAATAATTTAAAAAATCATTTTTAATCAGCTCTTATTTATTGCTTTTAGGTGGCGTTTATAGTTGGTATATCAGGGCCGTGTCGCAGCCATGGGCTTATGAAAATGAAAACTATTGGAGGTCAATTTTTTAAAGGAAAAAGTGTCTATCGAGATACCAGATTCAAAGACTCGTAAGAGTAAATCATTTTTGATTACAGAAACAAGTTGGACCAAGATATTACTCAAGCTAAGCAAGCTGACGTCCTCTTTTAGTCATTTTTGGTCACATTTGGTCAGCAAAGACGTCATAAGATGACGAAAAAATGACGTTAAATTGACCTCCCTAAGTCACAGACAAAAGACGTCCTGTTAATGACGTATATACTTTTTTTTAAAGCTATAATGATACGATATTATACGATATAAATTATTTTATTTTTTTTGTTTTTTGTTTGCTTATTCGCTTTTGTTTTCCTATAATCAATGGTTTTTTTTTAAATAACTTGTAGCAAATATTGTAATATGCATAACCTTAGATGTATTCTTTTAGGCTTTGGCTTGATTTTTTTTTTCTCAATTTGTATAACTGGGCATTTATAATAATGGTAAAATTTTGGGCGATGTGTTTACATAGTATTTATATTGTTTACATTAAATACGAGTTTTCTATTTTTGTTTACTTATTTGTTGAAAAATCTAAATTATCGCGAGTAGACTTGGATACTGTTATCAGTCATTTCATCTTATATACCTTTTTATTTTACGTTTTGTTTTTTTTTTTTGATTTCTGATTGGTATTTTGGGTTGGAGATATGAAGGTGGGTCATTTGAATGTGCGGTCTTTATTTACAGGATTTAATGAATTTAAAAATTTAATTGAAGATAACAAGTTTGATATTTTTCTGTTATCCGAGACGTGGCTCTCTGATGGTGATAGTTCTGAACCTTTTCAGATTCCAAATTATTTATTTTTTAGAAAGGATCGTGTAGGGAGAGGGGTGGGGTGGGAGTTTATATAAAGACAACTTATAATGTTAAATTTATTACATTTGATTTTAATATAAATGCACAGTTGGAATTTTTAACTTTTAAAATAAGAATTGGAAATAAGACATATGCCTTTATGGTTTTCTACAGACCTCCTTCCTTGAACTTTAACACTGTTGTTCAGGATTTTGATAATATTTTTTTCTTGTGTTTTTCCTACAGTTGATGAAATATTTTGTTTGGGTGATTTTAATATCGACCTTTTTAACTTTCAAAACCCATTAACGGCACTTTTTGAAAATTATAATCTTGAACAGATTATTGAGGAGCCTACTCGCATTTCCAACACTACAAGTACCTTACTTGATGCGATTTTTGTAACTAACCGTTCTTTGGTCACGAAGTGCGGTGTGGTTTCGGTGGATAACGTTTCAGCCCATAAAATGATTTATTGTGACTTAAATTTGAAAAAAGTGCCGGTTGTGCCAAAAATTATAAAATATCGATGTTTTAAAAATTTTAACATAAATAATTTTTTAAGGGACATGTATAGTTTACCCTGGGATAATATACTATATGAAAATAATGTTGATAATAAAATAATAATCTTGAATAATCTAATTCTAACTCTATTTGATATCCATGCACCATTAAAAGAGTCGCGAGTCACTAAACCCAGTGCATCTTGGCTTACTGCCAATATTAGAATTTTTATGAAACAAAGGGATAGTGCTCTGCAAAGATTCAAGATAACCAAATCACAGGAAGACTGGATTAATTATAAAAATTTGAGAAATCTTACGCTAGCTGCAATTAGAAGGGAGAAAAAGAGTCAGTTGGATACATTGTGTACTGAAAGGAATACAAAAAGTTATGGTCCACTCTGAAAAAATTTAATGTTTGTACCGATAAGATTAATACAATACCTAAAGCTTTGTCTGATCCTGATGATATAAATAATTTTTTTCGGCAATTTTTCAGAGTGTTGCAGGTAACAATGGTATTAATGATTGTGTTAACTTTTATAATAACAATAATTATAATAAAGATTTAAAATTCTCATTTCAGTTGGCAGATGTGTCCGATATTGCCAATTTATTAAAAAGTATTCATTCTGATGCCACCGGTGTGGACGAGATATCTCCATTAATGCTTAAATATTGTAGTCCTTTTATTGATAAATATATAACCCATATTATTAATTGCTGTATGGAAATAAGTTATTTTCCAGACCAGTGGAAAATATCTATCGGAAAGCCCTTAGCAAAAGTTTCAAACCCGGCTACTTTTAATGACCTTCGAATTATAAGCATTCTTCCCACTTTGTCTAAAATTTTTGAAAGATTTTTATATAATCAAATGTATCTGTACCTTATTGATAATAAAATAATACCTGACACACAGTGTGGATTTCGAAAGGACTTTGGTACTGTGGTAGCTCTGATAAATGTGATTGATGATATTATTCGTTCTTCTGATAAGGGATTGAGCAGTATGTTGATTCTTTTAGACTTTTCAAAGGCATTTGATACAATAAATCATTCACTGCTTATTTCTAAATTGAAGTATTATGGGTTTGATAGTGCTGCTTATTTTCTCATACAGTCCTATTTAACCAGAAGGTATCAAAAAATATATTCAGACAATAAATATTCGGATCAGGTTGGGGTGTTTTCAGGTGTACCTCAGGGTTCCATTTTGGGTCCATTGCTTTTTCTGGTGTATACTTCAGATATTTTAAAATCATTGACTTATTGTAGTGTGCAAGCGTTTGCGGATGATACACAAGTTTATTGTTCTTTTGACGCTAAGGACTGTGGGGAGGTTGAGTTAAATGTGAATAGAGATTTAAAGATTTTGAGTGAACTGTCCGTTAGTCATAATTTGCATCTGAATCCGTTAAAATCAAAGGTGCTTATTTTTGGAAGTAAAAATAAAAAGAGAATTCTAGAAAACGAAATTAACGTGCAAATAAATGGCTCAAGATTAAGTGTGGTTAATGTTGCAAAAATTTGGGATTATTGTTAGACACACATTTAAGGTTTAGGGAACACTTAAATAATATTTTTCAAAAAACGTATATTTCTTTAAAATTATTATACAATAATAGGCAAATTTTAAGCAAAGATCTAAGAAGAAACTTGTGTGAATCCCTTGTTTTATCAAACTTTAATTATTGTGACTTTGTGTATGGTTTTTGCCTTGACCAGGAAGGCAGGTCACGGATACAGAAGGTTCAGAATATGTGTGTACGTTTTGTGTATGGAATTAGAAAATATGATCACGTTTCTCACTTATACTCTGAAATAAAATGGTTAAAAATGGATGAACGTAGAAATCTTCATTTTTGCAGATTCTTATTAAAAATATTTAATAATCCTTCTTCTCCGGTATCGGTTAGGGAACGCTTAACTTTTCGTCGGGATATACATGACAGAAATATTAGAGATATATATAGGCTAACAATGCCACATCATCAGAGTGCCATTTTTCGGCGCGGATTTACTTATAATGCCGTTCGGCACTACAACTCAATACCCCTGAATTATTATATCTTAAATTATCTACCTTTAACTATAGGTATAAAAGGCATTTATTGGACCGTCAACATAACAATTAATGTATTTTAAACATTCCTTTGAATGAAATGATTGATGGCGTGTCGTCTTGTTTTATTTTAAAGTGCATGCTCGCTGAATGATATTTTTTAATATTTATTCATTTTAGATTTTAGTTTACTTTAGGTAACTTTGTTTATTTTAAGTACTTATTAAATTAATAATAAAATTATATTTTTTACTCTTTGCCTTGGCCTGGTTCAGTAGAGTAGCTAATAAAGCTAGACTGCGCCAGGCTTTGGCAATTGATTTTAATTTTTTTTTTCCCCACTGTATATTATTAGTATTAATAAAAGGCATTTATTATATTTTATTTGAAAATTAAAATAGGAAAAAAACTCCTTACTGCTTGCAATCTCCTTACACTGCAAGAACGCATATCTCGGGACATTGTCTAACCTGGAGATGCATATTTTTACACTAGCCGAAGATATTTTTTTCAAAGCTAATTGAGATCACCAACCGCAGACCGGTCTCGAACTATTTTTGTCTCATCGGTACGGTGTAGGCGATAAAAAGCGAATATGTTGAATAAACGTAGTAGTTTATTGTTCATTACGCCATCCATCGGTAGAGTGTTTTCCTATTTTAATTTTGTAAAATTATTAGTCTTATTTTTCTGTCATATGATATTTTGGTTAGATTTTGACACGAATCATATAATGTCACTACATTTTTTTGGCGGGTTTTCTAAACATGACATCATTGGATTTTTATGAGCTAGTATGACGAAAAACTGACGTTAAAATGACGTCATAATTTTGGTCTGATGACGGCCTATGACCAAAAATGACGTCAGCTTGCTGCTTGGGTAGGTATTATTAGTTTATAAAAAGTACTTTCTGTTTTCAATAAGAAAATAAAAAATAAGTAACTTGATTTTAGTTCATAATTTTAATTACTTTCGGCCCACGGGAGCTAAAGTTAACTTTCCTTTCGTGGGCCGAAAGTAAAAGTCAGAAAAGTGACACTTTCAAACTTTGGAAAAGTCAGGAATATCAACATTACAAACATGGTTTTAAATAAACATTATTTTTTCTCCTAAAAATAGCAAAGCGTACGCTTAAAATTTATTACACATCACCGTTCATTAAAGGTACACAAAAGTGATCACTAGTTACGTTAAGTAATTAGTAATTCGACTTGTACATTAGCATAAAGAACAAAAGGATAAAAACAATCGATGAAAAACCATGGGACAGCCATAAGACACATGTACCATGAAGAACCCTTATCGAAGCTACGACCACTGACATGGGCGGCGATATTTGGTAAATATAAATTATATAAAAAGAATATTTTAAACGGGTTTTTTACTAAAAGCTAAAAAATAATTCGGTAAGTTTAGCTACCAGATCGTACCAATCTTCCCATCAATCTGGGGTATTGATCAGACAAATTAATAATAAAACCGTTGGGTGTGGCGTATCCGGGTTAAATATTATGATAGAAATTTTAAGTGCCCAAAAATTTTATTATTTGCCTAATCAGTACCCCAGATTGATAAGAAGATTGGTGCAATCTGGTAGCTAGGACTTACCGAAACATGTTTTAGCTTTTAGTACAATAAAATCATTCAACATATTTTTTAATAATTTATTTTCAAGCTTTTAGTTTTGTTGTTAGTTAATACTTCTCAGCCTATTTGGTTAATTTAATGCTTCACTATAACTAACCAAAACTAACCAACGAATTAATATTGAGGTAGTTGTGAAAACATGTAATTCGCCATTTTGTGGCGACCGACGGCTACCTTTTATATATATATATATATATATATATATATATATATATATATATATATATATATATATATATATATATATATATATATATATATATCTATATATATATATATATATATATATATATATATATATATATATATATATATATATACACGGGTGTCAATTTGAAAACTTCCCACCCTTAATATCTTTCTTGGAGTTAAAAATATGACAAATCGGAAAAACCCGTCAATTTTATTTGTAGGGGGACACTTAAAATGAATATTTTTAGCCTTCTTGTTTCAACCCCCTAGGAGGGTAGATGTTACCCTTAGAATATTAAATGGGAATGGGGGTCAAGTGATACATCATTTTAAAGCTCCTGACGAGTACTTTATAACCCTAGAATATGAAGTCAATATCTTCACCTATAACAAAATGGCGGTACTTTAAAAATTACCTAAATACCTGATTTGGATGGTCTTTTTTCCGAAACTAATAAAGTTAGATGTACTTAATGTGGTATTTTCTTAAAGCTCATTTAAAGATCTTTTAATGGTAAAATAATATACAGGGTTCTTAAATAAAAAAATATGTACTTTTTCTTCTACCCTGTATATTACTACCAGTATCACCATTAAAAAGACCTTTAAAAGAGCTTTAAGAAAACACCACATTAGGTACATCTAACTTTATTAGTTTCGGAAATATGGCCATCCAAATCAGGTATTTAGGTAATTTTTAAAGTACCGCCATTTTGTAATAGGTGAAGATATTGACATCATATTCTAGGGTTATAAAGTACTCGTCAGGAGCTTTAAAATGATGTATCACTTGACCCCCATTCCCATTTAATATTCTAAGGGTGACATCTACCCTCCTAGGGGTTGAAACAAGAAGGCTAAAAATATTCATTTTAAGTGTCCCCCTTACAAATAAAATTGACGGGTCTTTCCGATTTGTCATATTTTTAACTCCAAGAAAGGGTGGGAAGTTTTCAAATTGACACCTATATATATATATATATATATATATATATATATATATATATATATATATATATATATATATATATATATATATATATATATATATATATATATATATATATATATATATATATATATATATATATATATATATATTATTCTACAAATCAAGCCTCTTCTTTTGGTAGCCCTATTGAGTTAGTTGTAAAAAATTCAATCCGCCATCTTGTGGCGGCGATAATCTTGGATTTGAATTTTTTCATAGTGAGCTTTATTCTACGAAACAAGCCTGTTCATTTGGTACCCATATTAAGGTATAGCCTGTAATAACATATGGTATTAGTATTTTTGTTTATTTAGTTACTACCATTGTGTACTTTAGCACATATGCTATTATGGTCAAATCTGTCTCATAATAAAAAATAAAAGAAATGTAAAGATTTTTATAAACAAAGTATTGTTTAAACATTTTTTTTTGCTTTTCTTAAAAGAAATAATTAATAATAAAAAGGGTTTTTGCAAAGAACGCTCCGATATTTTTCTATTTATTTTGTTCTATATAAGTACATAGTGAAAAAAAGGATACAAAAAATCCAACTTTAATGAAATTTTTCCAGTGGCTGCATTTTCCTTAAAAATGGTTGTACTGTTAAAGTTTCTAGTTTTAAGATCTTGTGAGAAAATAATTATTTAAGCAACGTGTACCGCGCCATCTTGATGAATACCAAAAAGATTTTATTAACGTCAAATAATTTTTTTTGTATCCTTTAGTTTTTTACTAGTATAGATTAACTGTAACCTAATGAACATTGTAATCAGTTGTTACTGTTTTGTGACATAAGTCCTATTTGTAATTAAAAGAGAATATATAAGTTGACCATATTCATTGGCACGGCACTGACCCCATAAGAAAATAAGTGTCGTATCCCACGCAACATTCCCCGATAGGTTAATCAGCTATTAGGGGCTCCTGTTTTTAATTAACATTTATAATCAGAACATTCTCAGAATTTGTTGAGGTGTAAAGTCATTATCACCATTAGCATATAACACACGGGCGTTCCTTTTTTCGTTTGGTAAGGTGGCAGCAGCAGCGCGCTTAGATCTGCCAATTTAAGCAGGAAATGTTGCCATTCCGCTTGAATATTCAGATTTGCAGTTTCTCGTATCTAGTATAAAAACAGCTCATTTGCTTACTTTACCTTAATTCACTTAATAAACGAGGTCCAATAAGAATAAGGCAGGTAGACAAGTTGCTGAGCAAGTAGTGCCAAGCTGGCATCATGTATCGTTGTAATTTGCATTTTATTTAGAATATGATTCTGCTAAAAAAATACATTTAATTCCCAATAATTTATGATATATCGGCGGTTATTATAATTTTGTTTTTAATGACACAGTTAAAATTTATTTATTAAACTTGATGGCACATTAAAATAAAACATAAAAGGAGTATTGTGTACAGGGTGTGCCAAATTCGACGCTTTTGATAGGAAACTCATGTTTCTATACGTTCAACAAAAAAACTGACCCCCATTTGCAAGGCTCAAATTTCAAGCCAAATTTACTAGTGAAAACCGCAACTCGCTATCTTGCGTCGTTTACTCGCTACAGCTTGTTTCCTAATTTCTTGCGTTTTCTTGAATCCTTTATAACTTTTTTATTTTTAAATATTATATTTTTAATTCTGCAAAAAATTACAGCAACCTTTTATGCAGATTGCAGATATAATTATATTTTTTTGCCAGGGTTGGGCATTAAAAATGTATCACACTTTATATTTCTTTTTAGTCGTTTCTAAGATATTGAATATTTTGCCGTTTATGATTAATATTGGTTAGATAGTAGGCCATGAAAAAGTAATTATGTTTTACTTTAAACAATCTTGTTATATCTTTTGTTTTTTATGGACTGCAATAATGGGAAACCATTTTTATTAATAATTTAATACCACAAATAAGGGTAAAAATTATCTTATTTTATTGTATTTTCAATTATTTTGGTAATATTTTGCCCTCAAAACATGTTGATCCGGTTTTCTTAATACGTAATGTTTGATGTAAAAATTATTATTTTGTATACAGGTAAGTAAAAGATGGCCATGAAAAATAAACACAAGCTAAATTTAACCCTTTTAGCTAAAAGCTGGCATTTGTTTTCTCCATGGTTATCTGTTATTTACTAAAATATAAAAAGAATGGTAGTTTGTTAAATTAAATATTAACGTTTTAATTAAATCTAATAAAAATATATTGAATCTATAATCCCTGGTACATTTGGGGATTTTCGTGAACTGCACCAAGTTAAGGCCTTCCCTTCATTCTCTTTGCAAAAAATTGTTAACCAAAAAAAAGGTCTTAATCCCCAAATTCTTAATTTTAGGGCCGCCCTCTTCTGTATTTTACGATCAAAAAAGGTCTTTACCTTCAAAACTACGCTCCTCAACCCTAATATGTACCTTTTTTTTGTATGAGGACCCCCTTTTTGGAGTTGGAGGGAGCCCCTTCTAACTGGGGCCCAGGGCAGGCCGCCCCCTCTCGATACGCTAGTGCTTTTAGGGATAGACGTTAATAAAATGCTAAACACTAGAAAAGTTAAATGTTCGTTTACTCTACAAAATTTCGGTTCCAAACTGCCAAACAAAATATCTTTGGTTAGTTCTTCACTGTCAAAATTATCTTTATTTTCATTGGCCCAAACTAAACATATACGTTTGACAACACTGCCTCATAATTTTCATTCTCCTTTCTATCGAGTCCATTTAAGAATACTGTCATTGGAAAACGATAGAAAATCGGGGAGTAGAAGAGCTTTTTGAAGACTAGTTTTCTTAGATGGGTAATTACATTAACTACATTTTCGTGCCAAAATGGAATATGTACTATTCTTTCTTCCTGAGATATCTAATTTTGTCTAAAATTTTTTCAAATATCCTATAGTTCAACGAGTACGGTAAGGTATATTTTAATTTTGGATATGTTAATCATGCCCATAAATAAACGACACTGGAATAAATATTATAGTATATTTCCTAACTAGTGCTGAAAGTGCCACTTTTCTGCACGCAACTGCAGTTGAGCGAACGACGCGTAGCGGAGGTCTGTTAAGCAGTGTAGAAAAGATACTTTCGGCACGCGTTAGGAGCGCGTTTTTTCTACGAGCGTAAGGAAAACATAAAAACAAAATTTTATGTATTTTTTTATTATTTTAACACAAAGCTACCTAATACCCTATTTGTACATAATAATATTGATGGTAAATGTAGAATTTGTGGGATTTTGTAGGTTAATAGCGAATAAAAGGAGTATTTTTTGTTGCGGGAAATAGATGTCTGCGGAATGTGTTTTTGCACCTCTTGAGTTAGTTTGGACAAAGCAAAATTTTCTTTTAAACATGAAATGCATAAAAATCCTTCATTGCGACTTGCTAATATTTGGTTTAAAATGTTTGTATTGTTTCCGCACTACTACTAGTAATGAAAAGTGACACTTTCAAAACTAAAATGCGAGCGAAAAAGTGATATTTTTCTCACGCAAGGAAGAAAATAAATTAGATTGGTTCTTTGCTGTTCGAACTCTAAAATACCAATAATTATTCGTGGGGACATATGCGACCCCTGTTGTCATTTATGTATAAACAATTTTATGTTGTCGTTTAAGGGTTAATTTCGGATACGTTAATCATACCTATAAATAAAGAATATTCGAATAAAAATAAGAAACTTAAAATTAATTTGTCGTAAACAATAAAATATTTACAAATATTGTTTTCCGGTAGACTAATACGCTTCTCTTAGGGCACAAATAAATAAGTCATCGATGCCGTAACAGAAGTCTTTAGTCTAAATCATTGTTATTGCCAATTATAGAAATTTATTTTAAGGTTGTTATTTATTGTTTTGGTTGTCACTGTTTACCGTAATACCGTAATTAAAATTACCGTGTTTAAAGACAAGTAGTTAACAATTACCATTTGTTTCTTCGGAATGGAATCCATTGGAATTTTATGAGGAATAACTAATACATACAAGAAACAAGGGAAAAGGTATTTGGGTTAATTAGATAACATTCCTTTAATTTATGTAAACACCGATAAAGCAACTGATGTTTGAATTTCTCGTCCGAAAGATACACTTATCAGGAATTTTAACACAATTCGGAATTTTCTACAACTTTTATTATACCGAGTGACGACGAAATTGTGGATGTTGCGGCAAGAAGAATTTAGATACATTTTTTTGACCAGTTTGGGGTAAAATATACGTTATACAGGGTCTTTAGTAACTCAACGGACAAACTTTAGGGGCTGATACAATAAAAATTAGAAAAAAACTTCATATGAACATATAGTGTGGGCCAAATTAAACTTGCACACTTTTTAACTAATAATTACTTTTTATCTGTTGCGCCCATCTTTTTCATTTTTGAGGGTCTAATAGGTAGATATGTTTTCTCTAGGTTTGTCAGTTTTGGTAAAATAGATTTAAACAGTACTGGACTTACGGGACTTCTTCCAAAATGATGCATTAAACTTCGTTGCAAAAAAAATATCTACAATTAGGCTAATATGTTTATTTTTAATTAATTTACTGTTAAGTTTGGTCAGCATCCAACCCAGTAATCATGGTAACTTCACATTTGTGATTTTTAAAGGACACTAAACACAGGTATTTTTTAAAATCAAGAGAATTATGGAAAGCATTATATATTAAAAATTATTATAATTTTTAAATTCTTAAATTGTTGAAATATTTGCTTTTACTCAAACATTTTCCATAGTTTGTCTACAAGAAAAACGTATTAACTTAATTGTACCAAATTTAGATTTCTTTTGCAACGAGGTTAAATACAGTATTTTGGAAAAAGTCCCAGAAGTCCAGCACTGTCTAAATCTATTTAACCAAAATTGACAAACCTAGATAAAACATATCTACCCCTTTAAAAATAAAAATGATTAGCGCAACAGATAAAAAGTTATTATTAGTTAAAAAAGTGTGCACGTTTAAGTTGGTCTACCCTGTATGCCATAGATGTCTTAGTTTTTGAACTACCGGGGGTTAAAAATTAAAAAAAAATGTTTTTGTTATAATAACTTTGTACAAAGTCGAATATTTTTAAAGAATTTGAGCCTCCTATGCACCAGCAGATATGTTTTGGCATGCAAGAAAAAAATTACCAGTCTTAGGTTTAGGTTAACTAGTTTTTACGAAAAAATGGTACGTTACGGCATTTTCTTGAATTAAAAAAATAATAATAATGAAAATTTTCGTATAGGTTAAAACACATTTGATCTCTTGACCTTTTTTATTTGTTATACGGTTTTCGCGTAAATAAATAAAAACCACTTCTCGGCGTGATCGAATCCCTTTCTAATTAAAAAATAAATAGTAAAGGTGTTTTTAATGCAGAATTTGATAAAAGTGATACACAATGACCATGCCGAAAAATGGTTTTTATTTACCTACGCGAAAACCGTAAATCAAATGATGTCTTAACTTGAAATTTTATATAGGTAAATAGCCCAAGAATCAAAACCTAATTAAACCGAAGGTCGCCAAAACCCTGTGAAGGGTTGCCACCCCATCTCAGAGGTGAAATTTTTTTATTAAATTTTTTACCACAGGAATCGATGAAAAATGGGATTCGTAGCAAACAATGTCTTTTAATTTTCCGACGAAAAATCGACGTTTCTAAAGGGTTTTATGAATAAGTTAAAAATATTGAAAATTACTTATATCAAAAAAATGTATAGGACAAAATTGTAGCTTTTAAAAAGACAAACCAAATTCTTCTGTTATAATTTTTCTACGGCCCACCGAGATACGGCCTGTTAATGGTTAGCTTTTTTCGTCAGAGGCAAAATTTGATAGGTTCAGAGTTAAATACCCGAAAAGAAAAATGCTTTGGAGGATAACTCTAAGAATATGTTTTAAAGTAGATTATTAGTCCTTTCTTTAAAAAAAATAGTCTCTAGCTTATAATATAAGTGAAATATGATACAAATAGGTCAGTACAATTTTTATACGAAAAAATTAATGAGAATAACCCCTTAACTACCACTTAATTAAAATTGACATTAAACCTTCTGCAAATCTGTTTATACATGTATTGTTAATACGTCCAAGAAGCTTGACAAACCTAAAATGCCTAATTAAAAAAAATATATATGTAAATTATTATGTTCGGAAGTGGGCCATTCAAATTTTTAGAAAAAAATTGGGTAAAATTATTTTATCCATTAATTTTAAAAATAATAAAGAAAATTGTTTAACTAAAGTTTTATTTAATTTTCAAATGTCCCCATTGACTAATAAATATTATTTGAATTAAATTTATCATAAATTTTATTATTAATATAGAATATTACAAAATTTACATAGTAATTGTGTCAAATATTTGACTGGTCTTGGAAAATGTGACATCTCGACCATTTCTAATGAAAATGGAAACAAATAAACCGAACCAATTTAGGTCTATCAGACAAGTTATTGATTCTGCATGTTTTATTCGCAAAATAAATTAAAATTAATTTGTATTCATTAAATTAACATAAAATAAGATATTGATGATATATTTCCATTTTAAATTAAAAAAATCAAAGTATTTTTTTAGACACATCTTGAAAAGAGCAGGAATGTGTTTATTGGAGCATATATACATAGATGTTAATAGTGATAAAGTTTAGACTGTTGAGATTGTAAGATGTAAAACATACTAAGTGTATATTTTTGAAATAATATATTGTGGAACATGTAAAAAAGATATATATTTTCAAAGGATGCGACAGTGAAGTTTGCTGGATGAGGCTTCAGCCGAGGCCAGCAATCACCAGGAGTTTGGAAATATGCTTTTTGTACGAGGTGCACATAGTATGTTTCCTCTGTTCAAAATATTTATTTAAATTTTGTTTAGGGTAGCATAAAAAGATTTTTTTAGTTTATTAAAATACATAAACATATTAATTATTTCATTTCGGAATAATAATAATAAATATAATACATAATAAACAGTAATAATGAATTTTAGAGGGTGGAAAAACTATTGGAAATATGTAGATTGCCGTCCGATCGGAGAAAATAGTATATATATTGTGTAACATGTAGAAACAACGATATACAGGGTGTCCAGTAACTCAAGCGACAAACTTTAAGGGGTGATTCTATTAAAAAATCTTTATATGAACATATGTAATATGTTCTAAACATCTTAGTTTTTAAACTACGGGGACTTCGACAAACGTGATTAGTAGGGATTGCAACGATATATTGATTATTTTTAAATATCGATATGTCGAAAATCAAATATCGATAATCTTCATTGATATTAGACTTCTTAATATATCGATGCATCGATATCGAATATTTTCGATATTTGTGGTAAATAAGTAAAAATTAAAAAGCGATTTTTTCACTAAAATTTTTATCGTTAAAAATGTTGTACAGTAAAATAAAAAAAAAACATACTATCAAGGTAATTTTTACTATGATGCCGATATATCGATGTTTTTTTTTTAATTTGACATACCCAGTAATTAGCGAATATTGTAATGTATAATATGTCCGATAAAAAAATAATTTGTATTTTAAAACTCATGGTTGTTGCGAGTAGCCAAAAAACTATTTTGCAATTTATTTATTCATTCAGCTAAAACGCAACAGTTTTACAGGGTGGTCCCTATTAGTAATGGGCCAAAATTTAACTAGAGAATTGTAACGTTAAAATATTGTGATTTAACTAAAATTACCTAAGTACAAAAGTTGGTTTTAAGTTCGATTGTGATAAAACTCGGTATCTAGGGGTTTTCTGACATAAGCTATTCATATCTAATGTTAATTTTTAGGTGTTAAGTAGAGGACGCCACCTACACTACTTTGAATTTTTCTAAAACGTCTTAAGTTTTTGTGCTATTCTGTGAGGGTCAAAACTTGAAATAGCACTAAGTAATTACTACAAGTAAAATTTAAGTAATTTTTAGATATTTTATTACAAAAAGAAGTTTATAGCATTAGGTTTTAAAATTAATATTGTTTAAATATCCTCCTCTACTTTGTTCAGTTGGATGGATTCTTGTGGCCAAATTTCTGATTACTTTTTCAATCATATCACCCGGTAAATTTGTAATGGTGCTTTAAATTTTCTGCTTAAGGTCACGAATTGTTGGTGTCGTATTTTCGTAGACCGCAGATTTAAGGTGGCCTCACAGAAAATAATACAAGGGTGAGAGATCGCATGAAGCGGCCAGTTAACATTGCCATTTCTCGAAATAACTTGCATTCTAATGTTAATTTTCATAATTTAATTTTTAATAATTTTTACACGTTGTAAAATCGTGTATATCTCCATAATATCTTGCTAGGCTTTTTTAAACACAACCATGACAGTTTGGTGACATTATTCTAAGTAATGATGCTACAGTACCATTTTAAAGTTCTGACGCTCTTATTGGTAAACTCGATATATGGATAAATTCCATCCAAAGAAGAGCTATTCGTCTCATTATTGATCCTTTACTCACAGAAAGGCTTCCCTCTCTTGCCCATCGTCGGGCTGTGGGGGATTTATCGCTTTTTTATAGGTACTTTCATGGCTTCTGCTCTGAAGAATTGTCCAGAATAGTCCCTCCACTCACGGTTCCCACCAGAGAAACTCGTGGTGCCGCGCGTATGCATCCCTATACGGTCCAACTGGACAGGGCCCGAACTTCCCACTTTGTTCGTTCTTTTATCCCTAGAGTTTCTAGAATGTGGAACCTGCTGCCCACGGAGGTCTTTCCTTCCCCCAAATCTTCAAGTATTTAAGTCCCGTGTCAACAAACTCCCTCTTACCTCGCTTAGGACACCCCACGGTACGTTACTATTTAGGCTTTTAGCCTTCGTGGTTAGTCAAAAAAAAAAACCGAGCACATTAAATCTTTTATGATGAGGCAGTCAGTTGTAGTAAAAGCTAATACGTTTTTTTTCTAAGACATTTTTGGGTTGCACAAAATAACTAGAAAACGGTTGCTCAGAGCGATTCTTATAAAGTTTTTTTTTTATGTAAAAAGCATTGAAGAGTTCAATATTTTATTTGAATGGTAGATACAGGAAAGCACAAAAAGTGGCGACGTTTTAGAAAAAAGAAATTGTAGGTAGCGCCCTCTAGTAAACAAATAAAAACTAACATCAGATATTAATAGCTCATGTCAGAAAACCCCTTAATACCGAGTGTTATTACAATATTCAAAATGTATCAATCATAATCGAGAAAAAAATATTTTTTAACTTTGACACCCTGTATCTCACTTAATATAAGCTTTTGTCATAAGGTAAGTCTAAACTGCTGGACATTCGAACGGAATAATTTAAATTTTAGGTAAAATTTTAAAGTTAATTTTCTCAAAGACTACAAAAAAAAATTTAGTCGATTTTTGGCAAATTTGTACGCAATTATTGGTCTGTATTACTACCTTTATTGCAGCCTTGGTATTACACTTATATACAGGGTGGTAAATATGATATTGTTTTTTTTTGAAAATTTTTGTTGTCCTGCAACATTTTAAATAAAATAAATTTTTGAATTTTCAATATTTTTATAATAATCATATAATCCTTTGTGACAAACAGTTTCGGCAAAATTTTAATATTCTTTGTAAATCTGAAAATATGATGTTTTTACTAAAAAAGTGACATTTTAGCGTCATCACCCTGTATAACGCTGACTTTTAGTCCTATAAACTCCAACTGTTTGATGTCTTAAGCAAAAAGCAATACCTTTTTAATTTTATAAAAAACTTTTATGCAGGGTGGATGAAAAAGTAGATCTATGGGTAAAAGTAAATGGTTTAAAATTTTCTAAATTTTGTTGTTTTCTGTTATGCCATAAATTACAGAATTAACTTTAATAAATTCCAACATTATTTTTGAAATCTAGGGATCAAAATACCAAAACGGTTTTCTATTTTTTTAATTTGCGTTGCTTAGTTTACGTAATAATGCTCTTTGAATTGTATGGTCGTTCAATGCTTTGATATGATATAAAAGATTGTCGTTTTGTATGAAAACTGTCTTATATTTTGAGCCGGTTTTATTAAAACTTACAATATTTACTACTTGGGGGTTTTGGGGACTGCCAATTTGTCACCGATACTTGCCATGTTGCCAGGTTTACCATTTTTACTTTTGGAATTTATAAATGCTTATTCTGTAGTTTATGGATTTAGAAAAAATTACTTTTACACCTAGATATACTTTTTTCTCCACCATGTATAAAAGTTCTTCAAAACATTAAAAAGGTTTTACTCTTTGCTTAAAACGTCTCAAACAGTAGAAGTTTATAGGACTAAAAGTGTTTAAGTGTTATACAGGGTGACAACGCTAATACGTCACTTTTTAGTAAAAACATGATATTTTTAGATTTACAAGGAATATAAAAAATCTGCCAAAACCGTTTGCCACAAATGATTATTTGATTATTATAAAATATTTAAGCTTCAAAAATTTCTTTTATTTTAAAAGTTGTAGAACAAAAAAATTCCCAACGTCATATTTACTCTCACTCTGTATATAAGAGGTAACTTTAATACTAAAACTGCAGTATACATAGTCATAAAGAATAATAAATGCGTCCAAATTTTCTGAAAACCGCATTAAAATATTTTTTGTAGTCTTTGAGAAAATTAAGTTTAAAATTTTACCTAAAATTGAAATTATTCCGTTCGAATGTCCAGCAGTTTAGTTAAACTGCAATAATTTAAGGTCACAATTTTTTAGTTGAATTTTGGCCCATTACTTAGAGACCACCCTGTAGATCAAAACACAATTTTTTGTAATCCCCGTATGTTTATATGAGAGAAATCATAAAGGTAATTAAAAAAATAAATAGGCGACAGCTCACATTAAAAAATAGTATATTTTGCAAATAAGTACAGTGCGTGTCTTATTTCCTTTTCTTAACCTTTCACACGGTGTATTTTTATTGTAATCTGTGCTAAAATAATTATAGTGTCATCAAGAACGATTTTTAATCATCTTCTAGCCAGATTCACCTTTATATACAGTTATAAAATAATTATACCGCAAAAATTATTTTTCTTTCTCCATGTTAGTTACCGTCCCAAAACGGTACTAACTGTTTAAGAACATTCTTCTACAGACAGTTTTTTTAATTCGATGTTAATTATAAAAGTAGGTATCTCGTGTTTTTAGGACAGTCGCACAGATTTTTCTTATTTCTTTGGTTTATCACATTTCAGAGATTTCTTTAACAATTTACGTTTTTGATATCGAAAATCAGGATTTTTTTGTTTTTTAAAACGTACCAGGGGACAACGAAATCACTGACAGGTTTTCATGAAAAAAATGTGGAACAGAGTCGTACAATATCACGAAATCCTACAATTATTTGTAGTAAAATAAACGCTCGCTGCACATTGTATCCCCCACAGTGACGATGGGCAAGAGAGGGAAGCTTCTGTAAATGAAGGAGATCATTAATGAGACGAATAGCCTCTTTCTTGAATAGAATCCAGAATGCTCAGGGTTGTGGGGAAGCCATGCCCCAGATATGAGAACAACACTCCAAGGGAGGTCGGATTTGGGACACATATAAAGTGTATAAATTAGAAGGGGGAAAATACTTTTGGCTCGAAAAAGAAATCCAAGCTTATTTGAAGCTGCCGTGGCTATAGATACAATGTGTTTATGCCAGTTAATGTTACTTTCAAATGTGACGCCCACAAGATTGAAGTTGTCCTTTGCTCTGTAAAAACTTGGCTGCTCATAAGTAGAGGATGAGTATTTGGTTACTCTTTCGCGACAAGGAACATGATTGTGCTTTTGGATGCATTAAAGTGGGACGAGATTTTTTGCGCCCCAATCCAATATTAAATTAAGATACTTCGAAAGAGATATCTGTATCGGTCTGCGTTTGATTTCCAAATCAGGTTTAGTGATAAGTTTAGATAAATCCCATTTTTGCCATAAATGTCAGTGGTCTTCTTCTGAAATAAACGATTCATTTTTGCTTTTAATATTTTTTTTTGAAAAGTAGGCTGTGGAAATAAAGAATGTAGTAGTAGTAGTAGTGTAGTACGTACTTACAACACAAAAACCCATGGGAATTAAATTTTTTACAATGTATAAAATAAGTTAATAGTGACAGTTATTAGACTATATGAGATCGTACTTCTTTCAAAAGATTCCAATAATGTTTTTAATGAACAAACATCCTTAATCATGTACTTTAATTACTGCAAATGATTGCACATTTTAAAATAATATTTCTATTACTATATTCACCGTTAGGTAATGTATAGTAAAATGTTTTTTTTTCTGGCTCGATTGCTTAAAAAAATGGGATGTTTATACTATACTGCACAAGTATCTGGGTAATAAACTGTTAGACCACCCAAGAAAAATGAAAAAATTGTAAACAGTATACAGGGTGTCCCACCATGAACTGCCCGCGATCGATTACTCGAAAAGAAAGCCGTGAAATTTCATTTAAAATTTGGGGACAATATAAAGTTAGTGTAAGACATACAACTAAAATATTTTGACCGTTCTACTACATCCGGTTATATCGGAAGTTAGTGTCAACTTTTTTTATTTTAAATAGAACACCATATTTATTGTTGATATTTTAAATTCTGCGTAAAATTCTAAATATAGTCCGTCTAGAAAGTATCTGAAATTTTTATTTTTTTTTAATTTTAATATACTATTAATAAAATCGTATGACAACAGTACGCAACAAATAATGCGTGAGTTTTGTAAAATAATGTCGCAAATAGCAAAGTCGGTCTATATAGGGTCGCGACATTCGGTCATATTACATTGACGTGTTATGACGTCACATCTCCCATTTTTCGTCCATATTGTTCAGTGCCAGAGATATACAGTTTATTGTATTAGTAGAACAACCGTTTACACAACAGTTTTTAATTATTATTAAGTTGTAAATTCTTTTACTTTAAATTAAAAAGATTTGGAATTACATCTTTCAACAAATATCACTTAGAAAACAATGCAAAATGAAATGCGCAAATTCTACACGCCACTGTATTGATCATCAGCGTTGATTTTACCCAGTCTTGCCAACTTTTCTCCGTGAAGTGCCCTTCCTTGCGTCCCCGAACTCGAACAGCCTAAAAGTTGAGGATGTGTCGCAACCTTATAAATATAAATTAACCTTGGCAAGTAGTAAAAAGAAAAATGGTGAAATATTTGTATACACGGAAAAAATCGAAAGGCGTTGTGTGCTATAAGAGTGAAGCGCAAAAATTGTGCTAAAAATGTTTATTATTGACGTCCTTAGTATAATTTTTGTCATTAATTTTATGTTATGAAAATCAACGAGTCCTATCGTTTTGTAAGTGAATGATAGTAGCTAACAACAGAAATCAATTATGAATCTTGACTACATTATAGTAGTATTGAAAACGGTAACATGAAGTTCTGCTACAAAAGTATTAAATACCACTGCACATGATAACGCTACAAAAACGAAGCAAGTTTTACTCACAACTTGTACCTGGGGCCTATAGTGCTACACATTGTAACTGTGTAGGTTATAATTGCATGAATAGTTACCAGATTTTTTTTCCGTGTAGAAAGGGTATTCGAAACGTTAAAAAACTATTGCAATTGACTGAAATTAGAAAACGTAGGGTGTAAGAGACAATAAAGAAGATAAAAACTGGTTCTAGGACATAGACCAATTTCGAGACGACCTCGTAAAATTCAGCGAAAACAATTTAAACACTTTAGTGACTTAAGGATGACAAAATCCGCGCCTAGGATTTTGAAAACTGGCCAGCAGAATTAAAAATCAATGAAGAATAAATGTGTGTCCAGAAACTGTCCGTATGGCACCAAAAAGACAGAGGGAGCTGTAAGCTTGAAATTTTTCCAGGATTTAGCTCAATCATAGTAAGGTTTGAAAAAATTGACAGGTGTTTTCGATGATAATTATTCAGGTTTCTTCAATTTCATTCCACAAATCATCACTGTTTTGTAGATGGAAATCATTGTTTTTGTTAATTTCCTTTACGATATATCTCAACGTTTTCGATTGAATTGATATCAGAGGCTTCTTGAGGCCCACAGGTAACAATGAGGAAAAAATGTTCATTACAGCAGTCGAAACTCTCTTTGCTGTATGGACGGGCAGTTGTCATGCTGGTATATTAAATTTTCTTGTTCAAATATATTGTTTACCGATGGGAACATAACATTTTGGGTGTATGTATATATAAGCTTGACTATTAAATCTTTCTTGAATACGGTGGCATATGCCTAGCCCAGTGAAAGACATATACCCCCATACATTAACAGAGAATCTTCCACTTGTTTTAACATGTTGGGTATATCTTTCTTCGTACACCGTAAGCTATCTTTACGGCCTATACACTCTAATCTGTCCGCTATAATACGATTGAAAAAATCTTCTCATCCGGTAAATACTACCCTTTCCCAAAAATCCACTACCTTGCGGTAAATATTCCAGTGAAAGCTGCTAAAAATGGCTTTTTAGCAGCTACACGGCTTCTCAATTCCGAATTTTTCCTAATACGACTTCCCACCGTCTTACTGTCCCAAGAAAAGTGGTTTGGTTGTGTGCTTCTACAGCTGACTGAAATGGATTGTTTCGCAAAAAATCTATTGAGATCAACATCTTGATTTTCGTTTGAAATTTTTCTTCTACCACTTCCAGCCCTACTCTTCAATAATCCTGTATTTTCCTATTTAGTTCTGAGGCTTTGAATAGTGCTTTTTGGTTTCCCAACTTGCTGAGCTATTCTTCCCAGAGAAACACCTTCTTCGAATAGAGTAATTACTCTCGCCTTCTAGTTCATTCATTTTCCAAAATTAAAAAAGTAAAATAATATAATTTTGAAATGTGTGACAGATAAACAATTTGTCAAGTAAGGTATATTCCCAAGTGATCCAGGTACGCAAAAGCCAACATCACACTGGGAAAAATTAGGTGTACGAGATTTTAATTTCGTCACTGTACATCTAACTTTATTAGTTTTGTAAATATGGTCATTCAAATGAGCCACACCTTTAAGTTTGCCTGGGAGAAAGGTACTTGTGCTCATCGAAAACGCCTGTCAGTTTTTTTAACCTTACTATAAATGAACTAAATCGTAGAAAAATTTTAAGCCTACAGCTCCAAGTTTTTTTTAATTATTTTTTTAGCTTTTAAAAATATACAGCGTGAAAAGTGCAGGGCTGATGCTTGCCAGGTGATGATTGTCGTACTAAAAATACTATAACTCATCCCCAACGTTACTCAAAGGGTTCACTACCTCTGGGACTACTAGGAGCGCTGCTAAAAATAGGTAATTTAAAAATCAGTTTGCATTATTCCTAATATTGTATATCCTCTTTAGAATTTTAGAACTTAATAAACCTCTTAGTGCTTTCTTTTAACATATATGGTCATTACTTTATTAAAAAGCTAATATACTTTCCAGTAAGTAGCACTTACGGTAAGTAACGTAATAAATGTCTGTAATTTTATGCCGGATTAAAGATTTTCAAACCATTTATTTTAAATTTTGATTAAAATGTTCAATTAATGTCAGCATGTAATACTCGTATGTGTTTTAAAAATAACCAACTAGTAAAATCGGTAATCAAGGTTTTAGATTTTGACCATTATCTATCTTCTTACAAGCATACAGTTAGGAGGCTATAAAAAACGAATTAAAATAACAATACAAAAAACCTATTTAAAAACTTAAAATAATAAAAAATAAAAGTTTAGCCTTAATAATGTACAGGGTGGCGTATTTTTGTTAACCTTGAAGGATATATCAAAAGAAAAAGGGAGAACAAATCTGATTGGACAATCTCGGTTCCGACTTTCGAAACTAATTAAGTGGTGCAAGTTCATAATGGCTAATTTAAGTTGTTTTGAAGATACGGAGTTCTTTTCAAATTTTGTCAATTTGGCCAGGCACTTATAAACTTAAAAAGAAGAGTAAAGATTTCTACGTAAAATTCAGTAGCGTACCCATATTTTCTCCATTGTCTTTTATTTTAGAGTTATAATAGTTTTTAGAGTTATATAAGTCTCCCTAAAAGCTGTAAAAAAATACCAGATTGAATATACTTAGTTTGTCGTACTTTCGGAATTATAGCCATCGTCATGAATTCGATAATAAATTAGCATTTTTTAAATAAAGTTTATTATAATAGTATATTATAATATTTAACTACCAAAAAAATAGTTATTTATTAGATAAGTGAGTTATATTACATATAAGTCACGCAAGAAAAGTTTTTAATTTTCTTAAGTGACTATATGTAATAACTCACGTGTCTAATACAAAATTTTATCCAACACTTTCGTATAAATCGTTTTTAATATCGAAAATAATTTGAAAAACGTCATCCATTATTTGTTACTTGTCATTGTCAACACCAGCAACAAAATTTTGTATTGTCTATAATTCACCAGTGAGCTAAAGGGTACTTTAGCTCACTAGTGACTTATAGTACACTTTTATATCCTCAAAATCTGATCAATTATGTAGATATTATATGTAAGTGTTGGATAAACATATTTTATGCCATATGAGAAATACTGATATATCAAGTGTAGAATTTCTCTACATCTTTTAAAAAGACCTTTAAACTGATGATAAAATATACAGAGTGTTTTATTTAAAAACCCAACTTTAAGTTATAACTTTAAAATAAAAGTCAATGAAAAAAATATAGGTAAGCCTCTAAATTCTACGTAAAATCCGTTTTTTATTTACATTTTTCTTATTTACATTTTTTTAGTCGCTTATATCAGGCGAGTAACAAGTGCAAATTTTAATAAATCTACATGTTTTCAATCCATTTTCTCACCTCCAAAATGCTTTATTCCTGTAGATAGGGACCGTTTCTAGGCAACGTTCTTTTCCGGCAATGGCCGGGAATATTTCTTCCACAGGTTTAACTTTTCCATGATTAAAAATTAAATGATGACATTTGTCAGAGTCAATGAACAATATATAACAATGTAATACTATAGTAACGTATTATATCGAGATCAAATAATTTTTAATTAATAAACTAAACAAAGTCATATTTTATGCTACTTAAGACAAAAATTAAAGAAAACATTTGTTTGGAGAAAAATAGTATATGCGACTCGTAGAAAAAGCATATTTCCGGATTCTTGGTGGCTACACACAATCGTCCGGGTTGGTGTCATAGCATCCATTTTTTCTCATCGTATAAAATACTGTTTCACGTTAAGTAGATTGATCTATGTGAAACTTTACATGTGTTCGTCAAAAAGTACCACCATTATAATAAATATTAAGGTATTTGTCGTGGTGTAGGAGATCCATCAGAAAAATATATATTTGTGTACGTATAAAAGATATTATAATACAAGTACCCTTAAAATTTAAAGGCGATTGTCGACTAAGAATTTAAGATAAATTCAATTAAAAATTGATATTTGGTGGTGCATAAGCGACGTTGCCGGATTAAAACATACAAAAATATATCCTAGTATTCGTGTACACATACATATGAGTTTTGTATGAGTAATGTTTCAACGGGTACAGTTTTGCATAAAAATTATGGACCACTTAGCTACAAACTCGTGGACTTATAACGCATGCATAATCTAAATTTTTCTGACAATATTGTACCAAAACTAGCTTCAACAAACAACGTTTTATTTAAGGTGGTTATCTCATAACAAATCAAATATAAATGAACCAAATTTTTGTGCGAAGAGATAACTAAACATGAATAATTCAAAAATTGTATTTTACAAGTAAATACGCAAACACAATTTTTAAATTCTTCATGTTCAGTTATCTCTTCGCACAAAATTTGTTCATTTATATTTGACGGTTGCTGAGCTAATCAACCGTTCCGGTTTTTTCTACTATCTCTGTATGAAAGGTACAGAACTTACCCAAAAACCAAGAGATACAGTCGCTTAACTAAAGCACTCGTATAAGGGAGAACGTCACTAATATTAAAAATAATAAGCGTTTTGCATATATGCCTTCGAAAGTTTTTACCAAATAACATTTTTTTATCATTAACTTTACAAAAAAGCCCCCTTATAAAAAGTCCTGATAAATAAGTAAGTTACGTTTCTAGAAAAATATTTGTATGTTGGATGTTTGTTTGGTGGCCTAAAAGATACTTTTTCTCCAATACAATATATAGAGGGTTTCTTAAATTCCGTACAGAAACTTTAAAGGGTGATTTTTATGTCATTTTGTTAAAAAAGGTCCTATAAACCTATATCCGGAGTTGTTTCGTTTCTGAGATACAGGACGTTAATTTTATTTTTAAAAGTCGGTATTTTATAAATATTTTAAATACAAAACCAGATATAAAAAAACTGTACGGCCCTAAAAAGTTGTATTTTTAGTTGCTTCATTAAACAAACGTACCAAATTTCAATCAAATCGATTAAAGGGTATTTAAACTATTTATAAAATACCGACTTTTGGAAAAACTTTAACGCCCTGTATCCCTGAAACAAAGCAACTTTGGACATATTTTTATGGAAACTTTTTTATAAAATGACATAAGAAACCACTCTTTAAAGTTTCGTACCGTAGTTAGGAAATACCCTTTATATTAAATTTGAAACAAGTCTTTTTAAGCCTTGTACATCCAACATACAATTATTATTTTTGAGAAAATATATTTTTTTTATCAAGCAGGACTTTTTATAATAGTAGGGTACTCAAGCGTTATAGAGACCTTTTGGGTTGCAAAGCTTAGATGATAAGAAGAAAAAAATGTTATATAATGTATACAATTTCATCGGGCGTTAAGCGGTTATAGACTTGAAGGTATGTCAAAAAAATATTTTTATTATTTCGGCATGTGAAAACCGTTCAAATCGTATTAAATTATATATTTTTTGTTATGCGTAAATTATTTTCTTCAAAATAAAAAAACACGCTCGAGCATGTCAAAATGACGTTCTTTTTACAACTTTGTAGCCATCCGCTTTCTTTACGCCTCCCTTAAATTGTCAGATTAGAGGAATATACACTCTTTAGCATGTAATTAACTCACCCTATTTTAATCTGACGCGCACGATAACTTCTGATGGATATATTTTTGTTTTTTACGATCGCCCCTGTATACGGAGCTCTTATTTGGTGGAGGTGTTTAATCGACTACAAGGTATCCTCCGGTATATTTTTCTGACGCGCTGTAGTAACTTCAGAAATCCCCTCTTGGGCTCCCCTACCATAAGGAGGCACTTGTTTTCGTAAAGCTAATAGTTAAAAAGTTTCCTATTTGGTAGGAAGTTCTAAAGATACGCCGTATTTTAACGACACGCTTATAATAATTATAATTGTTTAATTAATAAATTTGTAAATTATGTAAATTACTTTAGCTCCTTTTGAGGCTTCAAGTAACCGTTAAAGGCATGTTCATCTCGAAAATAATATGAAATTAAGAAATTAGTCAAAAAGATTCTTCGAGCCGAACTATTCTAATTTAATTTACCTAATAACGCCCGATCAAAGGTCAGTAACGTTACGATCTGTTACCATAATAAGGCAAATCAGTGCCGTAGTTACCTAAAGAAACGTCTAGATCAGATCATTTGCCGTTAATAAATTATTAAGACGTAATGCGTTTCTTTTCAATTTTTTACCTCCCTTCCCCTCTACTGAGATTTGCTTCAATCCCTTCTCCCCACCCCCAATCTCACATGAGATTTTATGCACAAAAAAGGTCTTCTACTCAAAAGTTAGTTCTGGTTGTTACCCGATATCATATTGTTCCGTATCACCTCGTATAAAAACACGTGTCTTTGTTTTTATACCTTTATTAACAATGGAGCGTAACTATGGTTACAACAACGACAAAATCTTTAGTTGTCAATGTCTCGAAGTTTACAGTACAAAAGTCGAATCTATACTAACTGATCGGAGGTTTCCCGTCGCCCTTTTATAGTATGGTGGAAGAGTAAAGAATGATCTAGAATCTTGGAGAAATATCGCGAAAATTCCTTAGTACAGGATGGCAGAAAAGTTCTCAATGGATAATTCGGGCATTTACGGAAACCTTCGAAAGTGATAAAGAAAGAACTTGGAAAAATTAAAGGTAAATTATATTAAAGAAATTAACAACAGTTATTAACAGTCTGTAACAATATTTTCCCTGGGAAACCTGTCCAAATCTCGTAACTTTTTTCCCGTTTTTAGCGGCAGAAAAATTACGTAATATTTGCACCCCCACGTAATGTATGGACGCCTCCTTATTAATTTAATATAACTGGAACTTTCTTTCCGCAGCTGTTGATGTTTCCCTTAAAAGTTTAGTTTGTCGCATATTAACTATCATCAAAGACAATTATAGTTTCACTATAGACTCCCAGAACAATGCTAAATTTTTGGTCATCAGTTTGGACGCTGGCTTGACTGAATTTATGAAGCGGCAAATTATACGTACTGTTTACGAGTGTACTCGATGGATACCCGCTTTATAAATTCCACGAAGCGAGCGTCCAAGCTGATGACCAAAAATTTAGCATTGTTCTGGGTGTATATAGTGAAACTACAATTGTCTTTGCTATCATACATTTTATCTTAAAAATCTTAAACTATGTTCAGCAAACACAAAAACACAGGGTGATTCTTAATCTATACGCATAATCTTGGTAAAATAAAGTACGAGGGCATGGGCAAAGAGTTTAATACAAAAACGAACATAGTATCCTTTACCTTAAGTCACGTGACCCAGCGATGCTTCAACTTTTTGAACCCGTCTGAAAAATACGTTTTCTCGTGGTCTGCGAAGTAGGCCTCCGTTTCTGCCCGGCAAGGTGAGTGTTTTAAGTTTAAAAACAAAAAGAACTCGCATGGAGCAAAATCAGGAGAATACGGTGGATGGGGCAGGAGTTCATAGCCCATTTTAACCAACTTGGCCGTGGCGACGTCGAAGGTGTAAGCCGGTGTGTTGTCATGGTGGAAGAGCACTTTTTCTTCGCCAAATGGGGCCGTTTTTCTGCAATTTGGTGTCAACTCGACCTAATATTTCGGCTTAGTAGAGCCTCTAACCATTTTGCCCTACTGCAAGTAATCGATATAGATCATAAATTCACTGTATATTGTTTATTTTAACCTCGTAAGATATCGTCTATATTAATTTATTATTTTAATGACTTTTCTTAACACTGTGATATTTATATTTCGAATGTCTGTAATAATGTCCAAATTATTGTTTACATATTTACCTTTTTGTTTTATTTTTGACATGTACATCCATTTTTAATGGCTGCTTTATGCAAGTATGAAGTAAACAATATGAATATCACACCTTGTGAATCTCAGAAAACGGTGGCCATCACAATTTCGGCCAATTGGGCCATCTTTGCCTTCTTTGGGGCCCTTTTGATTGTTTCTTGGTTGGTCTCTGTTAAGTACATGCTAAACATTGTATACTCCACCAATCTGACAATTTGAGAATGACGTAAAGAAAGCGGAGCGCTACAAAGCTGTAAAAAAGGTCATCTTGACATTCTCGAGCGTGGCTATTTTGTTTTATTTTAAAGAAAGCAATTGAATAAAAAAAATATATAAACCCATACGATCCGAACAATTTCCATACGGCGAAATAATAACAGAATTTTTTGACATATTTAAACATCTATCTAGCCGCTTTCCTCACCGATGAAAAGGTATAAATTATATAACATTTTTTCTTCTTGTCATCTAAACTTTGCAACCCAATAGGTCTCTTTAAGACTCCAGTTAATCCCGATTTAGCATCTATTAATTTCTGATTTATAATTTGATTAATTTTCCAAAAAAAAACTGTTTTGGCAAAAAAATCAAATTTTAATTTATTATTATCGTACAATTATTTCAAAGGTTACGATAGGTGTATACTACCTTAGTTATATCTTTAATGATCGTACATCATACAAAATCGCAAAAAAGCTTAAAACTTTATTAAAATTGCCCGTAGCCGACAAGAAATATTAATATTCTCTACTTGCGCTTCTGTACATGGCAATTAGTCTGATATAAAACAATATTTCTGTGCGAAACGAAAAACCGCGCTTCTTAATTCCATACGACATTATGTACCATGTCTAATAGATTTAAATTCCTATAATCAACTTACATCTCTGATAAAAAAAAAACAGGTATACAGGGTGATATAACTTTAACTTTAACTAGTTGTTTTTACCTATTTAATTAAAGAATAAATGATAAGCTCCAAATCAAAACGCGGTTTTTGATGAAACACAATTTTGAGAGTACCTTATAATTTTTACTTCCTGTTTTATTATTTATGGGTAAAACGTTTTTTAATTGAAATATAATATTTTATTAATATATAAATATAATATATTTTGAGTAAAAAATTTTAAAAATCCATTCATAGAAAAATAGCCAGGTATTCCAAAAATTGCGTTTTGATTTGGCTCCTCAAATACTCTAGGTGATTTTTTAATGCATAATTTTATTAAAGCGATACACAATGACCATGCCGAGAAATGGTTTTTATTTATTTACGCGCAAATCGTCGACATAATAAAAAAGTCTGGAGATTATATTTATTTCAAACCAAATGGGAAATTACCAAAATATTTTTATTTTAGAAAATTGCAGTAGCGTATCATCTTCTTCTTTTAAAATATTAACCTTAAGCCCCTCATGAACGATACGGGCAAAAATTATTCTTTTCTATTATACCAACAAAATTCTTCTGCAAATTTTTAAAAATATCTGAATTACCATGAATGGTATTGTAAAAATAATATTAACATGTTTTTTTTAATTATTAATACCTAGTAGTTCAAAAACTGGGATGTTTGGTTCATATGGTTATATAACGTTTTTTCCAATTTTATTGTAGAATTACCCCTTAAATTTTGTCGGTTAAGTTACTCGACACCCTGTATATCCTAACATGCGATTGCTCATATATTACCATATTGTTATAGTATTCAGTTAAAAGCATTTTAATGATATTTAAATACAGTTTTAATAGGTTGTTTTTTTTCATGTAATTATTGTTTGTTACTGTTTTTATTTGTTGGATTTTTCAATTATACGCAATTGCTTTCCTTCTATTTAAAGCGATTTTTTGAAAACGGTAGGTAACAACCCTGTCATTTTTTGAAAGAGGGGCAAAATTGACGTATGCCGCGCTCCTCGGTCTTTTTTTATTTAGAAAAAATTTGTAGAGCAAAAAACAACCGTTGCTTTTAAAATCGCGCCCTCTTTCCATCACTTGGCGCCCTATGTACACACTCTTACAATCGCCACTTCCTATACATTCCATTCTTTAATTTGCCACCGATTAAAGATGTCACCCGAACAGACACCCCGTTTGCCCCCATAGATCCGGGGGCTGATTCGTAGTATCACAAAAATGCAGAAGACCAAATTTTAATTTGCCATGTAAAATGGCACTCCTTATTACTTGAATATCATTATGAAACACCCTGTATACAATGCCTAATAGATTTCAATTGCTATAATCAACTTGCATCCCCAATAAAAAAAATGTACTACGAGATTCTTGAGCTACATCACGTACGATCGTGTCGAGTATCGCGAGGAGGCCATTTGGTTCCATTAAGGGCATTATGTAAATTTATATCAGTAAGAAGAAAAAAGCGATGAAATAATAGCGGGTGAACGAGTCGTGCTGAATACCTATTTCTGACACTTTATACCCGATATGTATTCCAGGCCGATAGGCGAATAGAAAAAAATTGTTTGTTGTATTCATTATTTTAATTAATAAAATTATTTGCTAAGGGTTGCCTAATACGGTCGATATCATTGTGCCAATATGTTTTTTCTACGACCACTTATGAAAATAGCAAATAGCACACTGGTTTCATGCATAGAAAATGCGTTATACCACACTAGTGTTGCAAAGTACTTTACAGCACTAGTGTTGCAAATACTTTACAACACTCGTGTGATATGATGTAATTCTAAAAACTGCTATTGGTTTTGCAAGTGACATATTTATTGTAGTGACAGTAAAAAACACTTTTTGGTTACCTTAAACAGTAGAACCCAAATTAGCGAAAATAATCTTATTAACGTTAAGTTACTACACAGTATAAGCTTTCTTCTAATATTAAAAAGAGTAATAATAAAATTTCCGAAAAAATGAAAACATAAACAAAAATAGACATAACCACAAAAAACAACTTTCACTGACTGCTCGCTCAGTGGCACAGTGTTGTCAGGTAACTAGATCAAATTAAAAATCTCCCTCCTACCTTTGAGCACGCACTTGATAGAGGCAGCCTTGCCGCTTGACCGTTCAACCTAAAGCGCCAGAAAAAAACTCCTATAGATCAAATTCCTTTCTCTCTGCCTTCATGTAGTCAAACAACTAGTTAAATCTTTTTTTTCCCTTAATTAAACCTGAGGCTAATACACACTTCATGAATCCACTTTCCTTTATCCATTCATAAATAGAATCAGACCCTTCCGACGTTGCCAAATGCTTTCCATATTTTGCATGGTATAACTGACGTTTAGTAGTCGTTTTTTTCTTACTTTTAGGACTTTAGGTTATGCATTTACAATTTTCATATTTTTTATATTTTTCTCCAAAATATGAGGAAAAAATGTAATTTTTACTTTATTTTACATGTGATGTTCAGTTTCATTAACTCGTTTTACCAATTTTACCCCACCCAGCACCCCTTTTCACTCCCCGGTCCCGTAAGTTTGTTTACTGATATTTTTAAAAAACGGAATATTTTGAATATGCGCCACTTACGTTTTATTTAGAAGAGTGTCTAAAATATGTAAGTATCAATATTTAAAAAAAACCCTTAAAATAGCAGAAAACCGTATTATACTATTACCGTTATTACCTTACCAAACCATACAATTTTTATTAAATTCCAAAATGATAAAAAGTTATATAATGCTTCTAGGTAGGTGATTTTCGATGTAAAAATATTGTCAAAACAGTATAATATAGCAGTGAGGAAAAGTACATATTCACACTAGTGTTACAAAGTAAAAATCACCTTAGTGTTGCAAAGTTCTCAATTGTTTTTATTTTTTCTGTAAAGACAGACTTTAATTTTTTTCGGTGAATAATTTGTGGTCGTAGGAAAATAGTGTACAGTACTCGTCTGAAAATGACTTTCTTACACTCGTGGGTTTGTCGTACTCGGCTAACGCCTCGTGCTACAATATTCCCACTCGTATGAGATTACTCATTTTTCACACTTGTAATGTAATATACTATTTTTAATCCAACACAATGCACGAAGGCAAAAAGCCTAAATACTAACGTATCGTCCGTGTCTTAAGCGGGGTAAGAAAGAGTTTGTTGACACTATAAAATTATGACAAAAAACAATTTTCAATGTAGGTAAATGGCCCTCTAGCGGCAAACAATCAATGTGAATTGTTACTAGAGTGATGAAACGCAGACATTTTAGTCTAGGTTTTAAATATTAGTCAAATTGGTTTTCCTGTAAGCGAGTAATTCAAAAACAAAAAATAAAAACTTGAATTGTTTAACGGCTTGCAACTCAAAAACGAATGACACTTTGAAAAAAATTATATGAAGCTCTACCCTTATTTTGTCAAGTAGAACCTTCTTAAGTTTCATGATCGATTTTTGAATCACCCTGTATTAAGTACTAAAAATAAAAATTGTTTAAGATATATGTTTGGCCAGAAAATACTTAAAAACTTAGATATTACAAGTGACATATTTATGGCTACAGCACAGCGGAGCGATGGTAAGTATGAGCAAGAGAAGGACATTATCTACTACTTAATTCCCCTGAATAAAGTCATCTTTAAAAAACAAGTCAATTTTAAAATTGGTAATTTTTGGATTAGCAGCCACGTGCTTGTATTTTTTTTTTATTAAAAAAACGCTAACTATGGAGTATTTTACTAAAATTCAATTTAAATTTAATATTTTAAAAAATCACCTATAATAAAACAACAAAAAAGATATATGTTAGTTATTTTAATTAATCATAATTTCTTAAAGGGGTGGAGTTTTAAGAATGAGTAATGAGCGTAAGAAACCAAATAGTAAATGAATAAATAATGTGTTCGTGCAAAGGAAAACGTTTTTGAACGTAGATAAAAAAAACTGAATGTTTGTTTTTCTTGCTTCTATTCTTTTTGCGTTATCCTAAACTCACTTAATAACAATTTACCGGATGGTCATTAAAAAAATGTATACTGTTTGACTATAAGCTGTATTGCTGTTTTTAAAAACAGTGTTTCATTTTGAAATACTGTTTTGTAATTTAAAAATTTCCCAATATTTGCAAAAAAATTGTAGATTGGTTTTTGCAAATAATAGTTTATTTTCTAACATGTAGGTAAAGCTACATATTTTCGAATAATGGTGGAGCCACCAAGAGTTCGAAAATATGATTTTCCTACGAGTTGCACGTAGTATCTTTTCTTCGACCAAAATAATTCTTTAGTTTTCGTTTTGAGCAGCATAAAATAATACGAGGGTGGATTAAATATGAACCGGACTTTTGTTTTAATAGTTTTATTGGTACACTAAATAAAATTTTGAACACAATTTATTTTTCTACATAATCTTCTATCTTATTTATGCATTTTTTCCACCGGATCGAAAGTTTTTAATTCCTTCATCAAAGAATGAAGCTGGTCGTTTCAGTAACCAATTGCGCACGAACGTTTCCACACCTTCGTCATCGTCAAAGTGATGACCACCCAATTCTTCTTTAAGTGGCCCAAACATATGGTAGTTACATGGTGACAAATCGGGACTGTAAGACGGGTTTTCAAGTGTTTTCCAATGAATTTTGCGTAAGCAGAATCGCACTTACTATGGTTTTTCCTACAGTGTGTCCAAAAAGTCTGGAAACACTTAAATATCTCAAAGAGCTATGACCCAAATTGGAGGAAATTCGGTACTTTAGAACATCTCATACTCTGAATTCAGTGTTGATATCGGCTATGTTGCTCAATCTTCAATTTCGAAAAAAGCAAAAGCATTGTTTTTGCTATACAATGGTATGTAATTCCAATTTTTCTCTTTAAGTATTAATAGCAGCAAAAATGTTTAAATTAGTAAAAATAATATGTGTAAAGTGCGTAGGTATTACCGTTTACACATTGCAAATGTTAAACTGGCGGACTTGATAATTCTGGCATAAATCGAATTCCTACATAAAATAAACAATAATACATTTTATTACCAAAATTTAAAAAATACACAAGATTATAAATTTGGCATTTTGGTATTCAAAAGCTTAAACTGAACAAGGTGTTCCTTATGTCAAAATTAATGAGGTATCAGTTTTAAAGTGGCAAGGTATAGACGTTAGGTAATACCTATTATTTTTACTAAAATAAACAACTTTTTGTTAATAATAATTAAAGAGAAAAATTAAAGTTTAGTACCATTGTATAGTTAGATTAGATTAGATTTGATTAGTTTAAAGGTAGATTGTCCTATTGCCCTACCAGCACCCTTCTTTGCCACTTTATCGGCTTCCTCGTTGCCCTGGTGGCCCTCATACCCAGGCAATAGTTAGCTTGTTGCACGCACCCACCTCTTCCAGGGCGGTTACGCAGTCCCGCACCAGTTAAGAGCCGATCTTGCATGAACTGACCGTCCTGATGGCTGCCTAGCTGTCCGAATAAATTACTATGGTTTAACCCATGTAACTTCTTCTGATGATTTACCTATGTTCTATGGCTACAAATTCCACATGGAACACTGTAGAGTGTTGTCCTAGACCGATGTTTATTTTCGTCCTCGATTTGTCTCCATATATACCTGCTCCGACTCCTTGGTCCGTTTTGGAGCCATCTTTATACTAGATTAAGTCGGCTTTAACGGGCGGGCCTGCCTCCCAGTCTTTTCTATCTGGTATAATTGTTTAAAAATCTTTGTTCAGCCAATAGCATGGTACTATTTTATCCGAAGGCATCTCACACAGTAAGTTGACGTCTTGGTCCTCCTTGAATTTCCATTGTATGGCCCTTTTCTGTCTTATAATAGGACTTTGACCTTATTAAAGACGGTATTGTACCGCTTTCACCTCACCCTGTATGAATATGTGAAAAGACGGTAGGTTAAACAGCACTTCCAGAGCTGCAGTAGGGGTCGTTTTCATAGCCTCCGTTAAACATAGACAAGCAAGTCTTTGTTTACTTTGTTATGGCCTTGTCGTCTTTTGTAGCGTCTTTCACCAAGCAATTAAACCGTAGGTTATCATTGGTCTAACAACCATTTTGTACATCTACAGGTTTATCTTCGGACTGACTCCCCAATTTTTGCCGCAAAGTCTTCGGCATCTACCCAGGGTAATTTCTGAGTGGCTTTGCTTATATTTGAACTCTTTTGAAAAGGGATTTCCACTTCCTCTGTATAGTTAAAAGCAGCTGGAATCCAAAAAAAATAGGTATATATATATATATATATATATATATATATATATATATATATATATATACATATATATATATATATATATATATATATATCTCCGTTTGGTAATTTATCTAGCACCTGGTTTTAGCTTCAATTTTCGACTAGAGCTGGAATTTAAATAATTTTTTTTAAAGTCTAGTTGCGGTAAGTAAAAATAAATTAAATCTTCAGCTAAAAATATCTTAAAATCGATATTATCTAGCGGTATTAGAGTAAAACGACCCACGTCCCGATTTTGGCGGGACAGTTCCGGTTTTTGGAGGAATGTTTTAGTGGAACTGGGTGTAAACAAAGAAACTTTTCACGAAGGTATGGACTTTATTTTTTTGGAAGGTGAGGAATAGACTTTATCAATAAGCTGACCAATTTATTTTATTTATCGTTTCCCAGTGACACATTTGAAAGGTGAAGATCTTTTTTTTGCTCTTTTATAAAAATTAAATTGTGGTCACTTTATGTTAGAGTAATGTGTAAACACCGACAAAAAAATTGTGCATATATTACACCTTTAAATCTTGAAACGGAAAGTGCGATACATGTTTGTGTGGACTCCGCACGATTGCCTCAATCGGCTCTGTTATTAGAGCGGCTCATACTTTTAGTTTCACACGTATTCTATCAGAAATCGAGTGCAGTTTATTTCCTGTTGCATGATAACTCTGAAAATGGTCTGATTTGCCCAGACCGTATGCGCGCGGGCATATATAGGATGTTTTCAAAGTTGAGTAATTTATTTTAACTGCTTATAGAACACGTAAAGAGGTAAAGTTTACAACTAGAGTAGGTATTAACAATTATTATGAAAAATAAAAATTTAAACGACTTACTGGGGCTGCATTTTGTGACCACTCTTCGTTATTAAATCTAATAATATGTCCCATTTTTGTCATTATAGTAGGGAGCCTAAGATGCTAAATTTGCTGTTACTCGAGCGTCATAGAGACCTATTGGGTTGCAAAGCTTGGATGATAAAGAGAAAAAAAATTATATAATGTGGAGGGTGGAGGCTCAAGATTTAAATTTTGAGCCTCCATCCATCAACTTGAACTATAAATTCTATTAAGGCTGTCATTCATTGTAGTTCAAATTATATTGAATTATATATTTTTCATATCCTTGAATTATTTTCTTCAAAACAAAAAATATTACCACGCTCGAGCATGTCAAAATGACGTTTTTTTACAACTTTGTAGCCCTCTGCTTTCTTTACGTCACTCTCAAATTGTCAGATTAGTGGAATATACACTCTTTCGCATGTAATCAACCAGCGGGCGTATTTTCGACCAGAATCCCTTCGTCTACCTACCCAAGAAAAAGGGTCAGATAAGGACATGCACATTTTCGACCAGGGATGTACGGGCCAAAGAATGTTTTTAATAGGATTTTACATACTACTAACGTACTACGGTACGGCGCCCGACAGGGTAATTAAAACAGTTTTACGGAATTACGAATGGTTAGTTCTGGCAAACAAGTCTTCTTTATTCCCTAATTAAACTGAGACTAATACACACTTTATAAATCCACTTAAGAATTTTATTCCCACCTTTATCATTAAAATTACACCCTTTACAAAAATCTTTTATTTTTGCCAAAATCATGGAAAATTGCTTAAATTTCTACAAAAGCAAACTTTCATAAAATAATATATGTATTTCTTAGTTTTGGAGTAGAAGAAATTAAAATTTAATGTGTAAACCACCCATTCATATTCTTAAATAATACCTGCATCCTTCTGGTCGAAGATACATATAAAATAACCCGCAACCTTTACTTCTGGTCGAAATTACATGTGTTTTTAGTATCTGCCCTAAACTTGGACGAAATTACATCCGCCCTAATCAACTCACCCTATCTTAATCTGACGCGCAGGACAATTTCAGATGGATATATTTTTGTTTTTTACGATCACCGGGACTCATATTAGGTGGAGGTATTTAATCGGGTACAAGGTATCCCCTTCGGTATAGTTTCCTGAAGCACTGTAGTAACTTCAGAAATCCTCTCTAGGGCAGGGGAGCCTAAGATGCTAAATTTGCTGTTACTCGAGCGTCATAGAGACCTATTGGGTTGCAAAGCTTGGATGATAAAGAGAAAAAAATATATAATGTGGAGGGTGGAGGCTCAAGATTTAAATTTTGAGCCTCCATCCATCAACTTGAACTATAAATTCTATTAAGGCTGTCATTCATTGTAGTTCAAATTATATTGAATTATATATTTTTCATATCCTTGAATTATTTTCTTCAAAATAAAAAATATTACCACGCTCGAGCATGTCAAAATGACGTTTTTTACAACTTTGTAGCCCTCTGCTTTCTTTACGTCACTCTCAAATTGTCAGATTAGTGGAATATACACTCTTTCGCATGTAATCAACCAGCGGGCGTATTTTCGACCAGAATCCCTTCGTCTACCTACCCAAGAAAAAGGGTCAGATAAGGACATGCACATTTTCGACCAGGGATGTACGGGCCAAAGAATGTTTTTAATAGGATTTTACATACTACTAACGTACTACGGTACGGCGCCCGACAGGGTAATTAAAACAGTTTTACGGAATTACGAATGGTTAGTTCTGGCAAACAAGTCTTTTTTATTCCCTAATTAAACTGAGACTAATACACACTTTATAAATCCACTTAAGAATTTTATTCCCACCTTTATCATTAAAATTACACCCTTTACAAAAATCTTTTATTTTTGCCAAAATCATGGAAAATTGCTTAAATTTCTACAAAAGCAAACTTTCATAAAAAAATATATGTATTTCTTAGTTTTGGAGTAGAAGAAATTAAAATTTAATGTGTAAACCACCCATTCATATTCTTAAATAATACCTGCATCCTTCTGGTCGAAGATACATATAAAATAACCCGCAACCTTTTACTTCTGGTCGAAATTACATGTGTTTTTAGTATCTGCCCTAAACTTGGACGAAATTACATCCGCCCTAATCAACTCACCCTATCTTAATCTGACGCGCAGGACAATTTCAGATGGATATATTTTTGTTTTTTACGATCACCGGGACTCATATTAGGTGGAGGTATTTAATCGGGTACAAGGTATCCTTCGGTATAGTTTCCTGAAGCACTGTAGTAACTTCAGAAATCCTCTCTAGGGCTCCCCTACCATTGTCTTTACTTTTAAGTGTGCTACTTTTAATTAATAAAACACTCACAGTTTAAAAATAACCGCAAAAGTTTTTGTATGAGTTATTTACCACTGCCCAATTAAAGGTCGCCGCTAAAATAATACAAAAACTGTTAAAAACTATTATAAATCTTCTTCTCCGCTGGACTTTGAATCAATTAAATTTTGCATTTGACAACAAATGGGTAACAATTAACACTCCGTATCTTAGTTTGTATTGGTCGTAGAAAAATTATGACAAACTAATTTTGTTTGTCTTTTTAAAACCTACAATTTTGCTTTCCACAGTTTTTTGATTAAATGGATAATTTTCGAGTTATTCGCGAAAACCCATTAAGCCGTCGATTTTTTCGTCGAAAAATTGTAACTTTCAATCGCAAATAACCTAAAAATATTAGTGTTATGAAAACAATGTATAGACATTTTTTGCTAAGAATAACTTTTTAATTGATTTCTGTAGTTAAAATGTAATAAAAATTGTCACCCCCTAGGGGGAGTGGCATCCACCCCTACGGTTTTGGCGCCCTTCGGTTCGATATAGGTTTTGATCCTTGGGCTATTTCCTATCTTGTGTTAAAATTTCAAGTCAATCCATGCAGGACTAAACAATTGCCAGGTTTTACCTTTTTAAGAGCTTCATTTCCTGTACCTACTAATTGTAAATTATTTACTTGTAAGGTCATATTTTCAAAATGATTAAAGGTTCATTCATCCGTCGGCGTCGTGCCAGCTCGATACCTTCAAATTATCGTTCGTGTGTTGATCACTAGCAGGTTGAGATTAAATAAGGAATACCTGCATGTAAATATTTCGGATAGGATGATGAATTGGGCTTGCTTTGTTGTTGAATTAGACCCTCCTTTTTTACGCATATGCAAAAATTCTGCATTATACGGTTTAGTGTCACGACGTATTTATTGATATACAAGTTACAGGATGCAATATCCATAAAGTGACCACACGTAATAAAAATAAAAGGAGGTGTAAATTTAATACTTGACACAGTTTTAATTCTATATTTTCAAGCCGAATCATGTCAAGCCCCTTTCTATCGCAACAGAAGGCAACAAAAGATGAAACGTAAGAAAAATTTATAATTGTACTAAATATTCGTAATAAATTAAAAATAATTCATAAATCTGATGCTACAGAAATCAAAGACACATTACATGTATGTTAATCCGGTGTTATTCTAAATCACTCCAGTTACTGTCATCAACAACAAATAAATTTAAATGCGTAGCGAATAAAATTGTAAAATGATAAATTTTCACTTAAAACTAGTAAATTAAATCAGACGTTAATATCAAATGCAGGAATTTATTATAACTTGTGTACACGCATATTTCAAAACGATGAAGAATCTGGACAAGTAACAACCCAGATCTGAGCCTGTTTGACAATGTTTAATATCCGCTTTTCACGAGTAATACATACACATTAAACATATAATATTGTATTTTAATAAGATCCGACCCATAAAGTAAAATTTATGTTTGACGTTAATGAAAAATAATTTTATATACAACCATGTATGTAATGTGGTAATAATAACATTTTCGACTTTTTAAAAATTTGAAAGTGGAAGTTTTCTGACTTTTACTATCGGCACACGGAAGGAAAGTTAACCCGTGGACCAAAAGTAAAAGTAACCCTAAAAATAGTCGCAATAATTCAAAAAGTTTGCAAACGGCTTAAGCCGTGTTTACAAATTTCGGTATATGAAGGTTTTTTGAACAAGAACAATTGAAGACTTTGTTGCAAAAATTCTACTACACAAGTTCGAAGTATATTAACGTCGCTATTAGAATTTTAAACATTGCTGACGATATATTTTGGAGCAAAATCGGACAAGTCCAAAACATATTAACGTCGCTTTAAAAATTTTGGACATTGTCGACGACATAGTTTTGAGCAAAAAATGGACAAGTCCGGATTAGTGTGATTTTTCACCAAACGTTTAAATTATTATCTATGGCGGGAAATATCTGCATATACTAACAGTTGAGTGTGTAGTCTAATAGTGTTATTTGTTAAAACCAAAAAGTTTTGCCTTTTGATATTACTTAGGATATTATAATCATCTTTACGGAAAATTTTATTTATTTTTTTATTTTATTTATTATTTAGAGCCTTATTTTCTAGTATGAACCAAACCTGCAAGTTTATTATAATATTTATTTTAGTTGAAATAAAAGAAGCGTGCCAACTTTAGTAAGATTCAAAATTTTCAATATTCAATCTTTCCAAGTTACCGAGATATGACAACACCGCAATTTTACTATAATTTGACAACAATGCTGATATCACTGATCAACTAGGCATTTCTAAAAACCTCCAAATACCAAATTTTTAAAGATACCCTAGCCGTTTTAAAGGTATTTAGGCGCTAACATACTTTTTGCTAGAGGTGTAGTGTATATCTTGGCCACTTATAGAGACATAATTTTAAAAATTAGTAACTCATCAAATTTTATCCATTGCAACAAACATAAATGAGGCAATTAATTTAGAAAAATAAAAAATATACGTGTAGAACAAAACTGGGAAATCTGGCAACAGTGTAGATATCACTATTTAATTCCGCATGCCCAAAACACCCTAGATACCAAATTAGGTAAATGGAGCTTTAGCGGTTTTAAAGATATTAGAGTGACAGTACTTTTACTAATTCAGTATATCCACATATTATACAGGGTGTTGTGTGTATTTAAATAGTTACCACTCACTTATCTGCGAAAAAAGACAGATTTAAGAAAATCGCCGAAATACGTCAAGATATTTGTTCAAGGTTTTTTACAAAAAATTGGACGGCGGTCCTTCTAACCTCTAGCCACCAGGACCTCCACCCCAAAATTCCTAAATGGGAAGGGCGGTCGAGTGATAAATCATTTTTAAGCTCCTGACGAGTACTTTATAGCCCTAGAATATAAAGTCAATATCTTTACCTACTACAGAATGGCGGTACTTTAAAAATTACTCAAATAGCGGATTGGGATGGTCATATATAAAAAATTTATAAAGTAACATGTATTTAATGGGGTATTTTCTTAATACTCAACTAATTTTTTTATTGGTAATATAATAAACAGGCTGCTTAATTTAAAAAATATACACGTTTTAGCCTACCCTGTATATTATTACTAGTATCACCATTAACATGATTTTTAAAAGAGCTTTAAGAAATTAATTAACTTTATTAGTTTCGGAAATTTGGCCATTCCAATCAGGTATTTGGGTTATATTTAAAGTACCGGGGTTGAAGAGGTGCAATCCATTTTTTTGTAGAAACGTTCCCCCCATTCATTATCTTGACGCGTTTCGGCGATTTTCTTAAATCAGTCTCTTTTCGCAAATAACTAAGTGGTAACTTTTTAAATAAACAACCTGTATATTTGCTTGTTCGATATGCTATTCCCCACAAGACTCTTTATGACAAACCTTGTACATCAATTATTTTTAACCACACAGTTCATATATCACGCACAGAAACAGAAATTAATTCCCCGTCGTCCGTACGTACCTACTCCCAGTTATTACACGCATAAGAGCTCTTTCATTTACCAACTTTTATCCTACGCTGTATACTTCCTGGATCTCTTAAACCTAAAATTCCTTCAATTTACTTTTCAGCTTATACGAGAGCAATGTTTGCCTAATAATAGGTTTGAACTTGGGCATCATAAACCACATTCAAGAGTGGATTACTAAGGAAATAACGTCTTCGTATAAACATTTTGCCTAATCGATTTTTCCTTTTAGGCCGTTTTTAAAAAGCTTTTATTTGCAATATATATGTATGTACAGGGTGTCCTGTTTTGGTGGCAACAACAAGGTATCTTAGTTATTATTAAAGATAGAACCTTGCGGTTTTCGCCTACCTGAGCTACTTTTTGGGAAACGAAAGTTGCCAGTGCCGAATTTAAGTATAAGCAACATAGACAGTTGCCTATGGCCGCCACCACAAAAGAGCCGGCACCACACAACAAAAAATTAAATAAAATCGAAAAGGGTCAGTAGAAACCAAAAATTCTGAGTTTTGCCACAAATAGAATTAAAAAACGGACGTTTAATTAGGTAAAGATTTTTTTGCTCTTCAAAGTTTTTTTTTCAAAATGTTTAAAGAAAGGACGTTTAATTGAAGAAAACAACGTTTTTGTTTAAGGGTTCCCACTAAATGCTTTGCCTATGGGCCGCCGAAGTCTAAATCCGGCGGTGAAAGATTTCATAAACAAAGCCGCCTCTAAGTTTCTGAGCTACAGGGTGATTTTGAAAATTTTGCATTTACAGGTTCCTCTTGTATCTCAATTGGCTGGTAACGTATTCAAAAAATAAAAACTGATTCTTATATAATTTTTTTTCCTAGAATGCTGTGGCGTAGTCAGTTTATTTTAAATATTAATGTTTTTAAAATATTGACCAATGTTGGGTTTTTAAATGGAACACTATAAATTTGTAAACAATTACTTTGCCTCTTTAATATCTTTTGAAAAAATACACCACTATAGCTTTATTTTTATAAACAACGACAAAATTTCCAATTTTCATATTTCATATCCAAAATTTTGCAGTAGGCCATGCAAAACAAATCAGTTACGAGTTATTTTATTGACTTGATTAATGTAGTGGTGCTTACGTCACGACTTTAAAAATTGGATTTTAATTTTACACTTAATAATATTTTTTCTTTTGTTATATAAATCAAGGTAGGTACTTTCTTGAGCATGATTTTTAATAAGTTAATGGTTTTTATTAAATAATTTTCTTATATTGCAAACAAATTTTATTTTGTTTATTGTTTAATAAAAAACCCCTATTAATATATTATATTTTACTGACATTTTCTATCAATGCAAATTTTTTTTGTTGAAACTATGATTTCTAACATATATATTATGCTAACAATAAATTAAGAAACTTATTTTATAAAAACTATTTACTCAGAGGCGGCTGGTGATGGCCAATTTGATGGGCACACCCGCACCATAGTTAAAAACCAATATTTAAATTTTTATTTAGGCCTCGTATTATAAGCAATTTATTGATTTTTAGTAATATTATGTTGAATAGTAAAAAAATAACGGGTTTAGATGATTTTATAGACTGTAATAATAAACAATTAAAAAAAATAGTGTATTTAACAATGGTGCGGGTGTGCCAACTAAATTGGCCATCACTAGCCGCCACTGCTATTTACCCAGATTTATGTAACAAAAAAACCTGATTAAATAAAAAAGCAAAATTCAATTTGGAAATTCGTAAAGCAAGCACCACTAAAATTATCAAATCAATAAAAAAATTGTTAACTGATTTGTTTGCATGGCATACTACAAAATTTTGGATCTGAATTATGAATATTGGGAATTTTACCGTTGTTTATAAAAGTTAACCCACAATGTTATACCTTAAGAATCTGTCCATTTTCTCAAAGAGACTCAACATAGATTTAACTACAATTTAAGTAACAAAGTCAGAGTCTCAAATTTGTCAAATATATTAAAAGGTGACATGTTTCGCCGTCTCCGGCATCATCAGACCTAAAATAATGTATAAAACCCGTTACACAGAGAAATAAATACAATAAAATAACAAAACTCACCTAACTATTTAAAAACAACAGTTACATTGACAGAACAATAAAATAAATAATCAATACAAATCAGCTAAAATCAAAGAAGAAGAATGAGGTTGAGTAGTTAATACAAAATGTATAGGGTACGGTAGAGCGGTAAGGTAGACATAGCCTTATAAGGTTGCCCCGGTAGCACAGGCCTAGTTTATGTGAAGAAATAAAGAGAATAACCAATATGACATTCGACGACAATGAAGGGTCAATTTTTATTATTGTTTAAGGTTATTAAAAATTAAATGAGGTTCAAAAGTGAACACTTCATTTACGCACGTAAGAATGGGGCTTGTTTTTGGCTTTCGAAATTTCCAATTTCTCCAGCAAGTCCAGTTTATTTCCCTTGTCACACACATGCAAAACTTTTATATTGTCAGGTGTTTTGACGTGATGTCCTGATGTAAGTAGGTGGTTCGCAAAAGCCGAATTAGTGACATAGACATCAGTGTTATTATATTTTTCGTATTGTTTTATATGTTCTCCTACTCTTGTAGATATTTTTCGACCTGACTGGCCAACATAGACTGCAGGACAGTCGCCACATTCAAGTGAATATACACCAGATTTAGAAAGTTGGTCTACAGGATCCTTCGACCGAACCAAGTGTTTTTTTAATGAATTGTCCGTCCTGAAAGCAATAGAAATCCCGTATGGTTTAAAAAATTTGGCCAGTTGATGAGAAACACCACCAAAAAGGTCATAGAACGAAAGTTACAAATTTCTTTAGTTGTTGAATGTATTATATTATAGGACAATTTATATTTGTTAAGAAATTTGAAATAAATTTTATTAATTGTGTTTACTGGAAAACCGTTATTAAACGCCAATAATTTAATGACTTTAAGCTCCTTCTTAAAAGCTTCATCAGATAAGGGTAAAGTTGAATAGCCTGTATAAAAATGATTTAAAAGCTGCATATTTATGACTATAGAAATTTGAATTAAATTGAATAATGTTGTCAGTTGCTGAAGCTTTCTATACCTCAAACTTAACGAATCTTTGAGCCCTAATTTTAACCAACTTCCAGCTATTCGATTTCTTTGAAACTTTGCACACGTATTAAGGACCCATGACAATGCAATAATCTGCAAACAGTATCCAGTTATCCTGGTTTGGATCGCCAGGAAAAAAAAATTCCATTATATTATAAAAACAACACCTGGTTTCTATCTTTGGCAACATTCAAGCACTTTTCTCAGGTTTTAGCTACTCTTGACAAAATGGCGAAGGAATTTTTAGTGAATAAACTGGAGCATTTTAACATACACACATACATAAATGCATATCAAACTAAAAATGAAAAATAAATAATAGTTTAAAAACTCAAAAACACGCTTTTACGTGCAACCGGAACTAAGAAATTAGAAAATAATTTTTCATTACAAAAGAAGTATATTGTCACTTCAGAGGAAAAAGCGTTGGGGTGCATTTTACAATTTTTATAATAATAAATAACTTTTCCCTCATAGATATTGGCAAATATAATAATTATAACATTTAATATATTAAGCACCCCATTTTTACTATGAAGTGACAATATTTTTTTAATGAAAATTATTTTCTAATTTTTAGTTCGGTTGGTGGCAGCATGAATGGGACACCCTGTACGGCTGATGGAATCTTGCAACTGGATTTTGAAGCATTTATATTCAACCAATTGCGCTGAAATTTGATATACATGTTTGGATTTGGATGACAATGGATGAATAGCTATGTGACGTCATTCTAATTCCAACATGGCGAGAACTCTCAAGATGGCGGACTAGTAATTTTTAATGCCCTTCCACAATATGGGTATCAAATAAAAACGCTTGCCAAAAGTAACTCGAAAAATAAAGTGACATCATTCTAAATCCAACATAGAGCAATGTCTAAGATGGCGGACTAGTTATTTTTAATGCACTTTTACAATATGGGTATCAAATAAAAAGGCTTGCTGAGAGTAACTCAAAAAAAGTAACATTTCTCTAAATCCAACATGGCGGAACACCCAAGATGACGGACTTTTAAATGTACTTCTGCAATATGGGTATCAAATAAAAGGGATTGTTAAAAGAAACTTGAAAACTAAAGTAACGTCATTCCAATTCCAACATGGCGGAGTACCTAAGATGGCGGACTCGTTATCAGGGCCGTGCCTACCGGGTGGTGCAAGTGCAAGGCACCAGGGCGCAACGCTGCAGGGGCAAAAAATAGTGAAATAAAGGGAGAAAAGGTATGACATAAGGGGCGGTATTTAGGAAATGTACGAAATGACGTCTGTAGATTGAGAAATGTGGAATAATTTACGTGGAGATCTTTTTTTGGTCTTCAAAAATTATTAAAGAAAAAAAAGAAAAAGAAGAGTTACCGGGATTGTTGATTGAAGGATTGTAATTGTAATGATTTTTTGAAATTGGGGGCCTTTTTTTTGCTTTTAATTTTTTTTATACCTAAATACACATTCTGTTGGAGAGGCGGCGAAAATTTTCTTGCACCACGGCGCGAGACATCCTAGGAACGGCCCTGCTCGTTATGGTGTAGTTTTCGCTCTAAACAAAACTAACAATAAAACCTTTAGTTAGAAAGTAATAACTATTTTCCTATATGATAAAGCTTGAAAAAGAACTGTTTTTTTTTCTAAAAGCGTATCCAAATAACCCATTGTTTCAGATTTATAAGAACAATAAGTAAATCCATACCAACCAGAGATACAGTTCTGATTAGGAACAGCATACGACTATTAAGGATAACTATAAGTAAAATATCTAATTGTTGATATACAATACGATAATATACTCACTGTTGACTTTTTGGATACAGGATACGGGTTTGTTTTAGGTATATCCATTGTTCTGGCTAGGACCGTTAATCTGTGATCGGTTTGCGCTTATTGATTTTTACTAAAAAATATATTGTTTATTATCTATTATAAGAGTTGCAACATGGCTTTTCCTGATTTAATTGCCGTTTCATAGCCTGACATACATCTATTTCTTACAGTAAAAGCTTATTGCACTGTTTACGCATTACGTTATTCTAAATAAGCTTTCTTTGCTTTTGTTAATATTACGGTGTGTCCCAAATTGGTAATGTATAATAAATACAGGGTTATTTTTAAGTTAATATACAGGGTGTTCGGAAAATGCGTTAGGAAATTTTAAGGGGTCATTCTGCAATAAAAAATAATGTTAGTAAGTCCTTTGACAAAATGTCGAAATCCCCTTGGTTACCAAGTTACAGGGGTTAAAAGTTCAATTTTATTTTTTGTTTTTTCGCCATATTGCATTTATTTTTTAACCAATCTGGTTGACATTTGGCACATAAATCAAGCTTTGCAGATTCTAAAATTTAAAGTTCAAAGTACTTTTTAAATTCAAAAACTAAGACGTTTAGCACATATGTTTATATGAAGTTTTTCATATTTTCCATTGTAAAATCGCCCCGTAAAGTTTGTCGGTTAAGTTACTGGACACCCTGTATGTACGTAGGTAATTTAATAGAAATTGGTGAAAACTTTGATGTCGATTGGTGCCTAAACGGTTTGCGTTTATCGACTTTAATAAAGAGTACCTTATTTTTTAAGTTTTTGATTGTCTATAAAATGGCGCCCTCAGCTTTGCGATATCTGTCAAAATAAAAAGTTATGATGTAAATAAATTTTAAGTTTCAGGTAAAGTGCCCTCTGGCGGTATTAAAAAAAAGTACTTTTATCTTCAAATTTTAGAATCTGCAAAGCTTGATTTGTGTGCCAAATGTCAACTAGATTGGTTAAAAAATAAATGCAATATGGCGAAAAAACAAAAATAAAAATTGAACTTTTAACCCCTGTAACTTGGTAACCAAGGAGATTTCGACATTTTGTCAAAGGACTTACTAACATTATTTTTATTTGCAGAATGACCCCTTAAAATTTCCTAACGCATTTTCCGAACACCCTGTATATTCCTTTTAGCACTGTATACAATGCAAGAAAATGATGCCTTTTTGGTCATAGCTTTCCTACCACTTCAGATATTATTACAAAATTTGGTACACTTTTTTTGACCATTACATTACATTTTTTGCTGTAAGTTTTCAAAAAAAATTTAGCAGTGGCGTTCGAGACAAGATTTGTATTGAATTAAAAAAAAATAGTAGGCCACTGCTTTTCTTCGAATCAACATTATTTTTAAAATAATCATTAACTTTAAAGCTAATTTGGTTTCCTGTAATTTTTTTGTACGATGAACAGTTTTATAAAAGAAAATAAAAGCCATCTTGACGCATGGCAAAATCGCGAAAATCTAATATGGTGTTTTTGTATGTAAAATTCGTTATTGACTCTTATGTAAAAATAATAATTACTGGTTATTTTTTTAATTAAGTTTAAATTGTAGCATTGTGGACATTATGAAAATAACAATGTTTTTTTAATTCTTTGGCCTTAGCATTATTTTATAGTGCATTCAACCACTGATTTAAATTTGCCATTTTTTGGTGATAACAAAAAGGCATACATTTTTTTGCGGACTTCAAAGTAAGTATACATAGGAATGTCTTAAATCATGTATTTTTAGTGTTAAAATACGTGTGTAAAAGGTTAGTTTTACTGAAGTGCTAAATTAAATATTAAAGTTATTTATAATGGAAAGAATACCTGCAGGTATGTGCTAAATATTTCTAGTACTTGTTTTTTTGTTGTTTATTCCAGGCCTGTTTTACAATTAAATATAGTAGTAGTAAAATACATTTAAATTTTATTCACACTATTTTATTTTTAAAGAAAGACATTTTGAGTCCCGCCAGATCCCGCGTAATTTTTTACATAACAATATTAAATATACATTTCTACACTCGAATATATAAAAAAAATTTTGCCCCAATCTGCCCCTTACCGTTTTATGATTTTTTTAGTTCCTTGTGCTAAACCTCAAAGAAGTCTTTTTGAAGTATGGGTAGACGAGCCGAATAAAGACACAAAAATGGGAGGATGTTTACTTATATTCTGAATTACTTTGGCCTGAAGAATATAAATGAACAGATTGAAGGGGTGATAATGACTAAAATAGTCAGGCTTGCGAGTAAATTTTCCACTAAATGGTCCGACTGCAATAGAATGAGGGATAGATTGCTAGCCAAAAATAGTGATTGGCTGAATAGCTGCATACTATTACCTGAGCTAGAGCCATATATACAGGGTGTTCAAAATCCACCTTCAACATCTAGTGGTCCAAGAAGATCAAAAAAAAAAATTTGAAGAACTTAGTGAAAAGAGCAAACGACGAAAGGTACAACCATTATTACAAAGTACTTCAACCGATGAATTAGTCTATGCTTTACAAAAAGTTTGTATGACGCTGGAAAACGTAATGCCGCACTGTTAAAAGAGGTTGTATCCGCTTCATCCAATCAGAGTCAGACTCTAAGGCTTAAAAAGGCTATTCAAGAAACGCGAGCTTCAATTGAAAAAGTATCTAAAGAAGAAGCTCTAGCTACGTACTTGGATGGCAAAATGACTAAGAGGTCTTATATGGCTATACAGCAGAGACTTAAAAGTAAAGGATGCAAAGTTTTACCTTCCTATCCTTTTATAACTCAAGCAAAAAAATATTGTTATCCAGAAGACATTATTATAACAGAAGTATCCGCAGAAGTAAGTTTGCAGTCTTTGGTGGATTATACAACAAAGCGGCTTTTTGATGTGCAGTGGAAGGTATTTAAACAGTTTAAAGACCAAGTAAATAAGGAGGAATTTCTTTTTAAGTGGGGTTGCGATGGCACATCTGGCTTTAGCCAGTTTAAGCAAAAATTTAGCGAAGAAAATATACAACAAGATGACAGTGCAATGTTTGTATTATCTTTAGTGCCACTACAACTGTGTCATCTCAAAGAGGATTCTAGAATGTGCTTGTGGCCAAACCCTATACCATCAAGTAGGTATTGTCGGCCATTAAAACTTTTATTAAAGTCTGAATCATCGCAACTAATAAAGGATGAAGTGGCACTGGTGGAACAACAAATTAATAATTTAAAACCGGTAAAGATTCACATAGAAGAAAAATAAATATTAGTTTACCCTAAATTATTATTTACAATGGTTGATGGTAAAATTTGTAGTTTCATTTTAGAAGTTTCGTCCCAAAGATGTTATGTATGCAATTGTTTTCCAAAAGGGATGAATAACCCTAAAAAACTTAAAGAAAAATTGATAATCCCGAAAACTATCGTTTTGGTTTGTCAGTGTTACATCTAAGGATTCGTACTTTTAAATGTTTGCGTAAAAATTTAAAAAATGATTACGATCTTCAACTTTTGTAACATTCTTACTATTAACTTTAAAACTAAAAAAAAACTTTTCTTATTGTCCGCCAACTTTTTGGGTTACCCTGTATAAACCAAAATATTTAAGGCCGCTTTTAATGACATTTTACCAAAAAATATACTTTACAAAATAGTACCGTTTTCTACTTTGTTTTATTTAATATACAATTATTATCAAGATTTAAAACAGTAAGATTAACTTTTATGTTATTTTCCTAAGGAAAACTGAAAATTACAGTTTTTTTATAAGTATTTGGTCAAAAAAAGTTTTTATTTATATTATTTAAGACATGTTTAAATAAAAATTATTATTTTTAAATAAATGTTCTGATTTCTTTAATAAAATAATAAAGATTTTTTTTTACTGGGCAACACTTAATTTAACATGTAAAAAGGGTAATTTAGTCTAATTAATATATGTACAATGTTTACAACCGAATGTATTTGCTTAATATTTTGATTATCAAACAGATTTGTTTGGAAATAAACTTTATATTTTCTTCAAACTATTTTGTCCAGCTAGAATAGATTTTTTTCTGAAAAAATTTAATACAAATCTTGTTCAAACGCCACTGGTAAAAAAAATTTAAAACTTTAACAGCAAAAGATGTAATGTAATGTCCAGAAACAGTGTACTGACTTTTTGTGATAATAGCTGGAGTTTTAGGAAAGTTATGACAACATTTTTTAAAACACCCTGTATCTTGGAATCTAAGCATTTTCGGACATAATTTTACCTAAAAAAATCTTATTTTCTTGCATTTTATACAGTGTAAAAGGAATATATCAACTTAAAAATAATCCCTGTATATGGGGATATTTTTTTTATCAGCTCAGAGATGTAATGTATGATTCTTGGTTTATATGTATTTGCTTCCAACTCGAATCCGTGGGTACAATTTGGCCATCAGGTAAGATTTTTCTCTAACTGTAAAAAGCCCGACAAAATCACGAAGTTATAAGGTTTCTTAAGCGATTTCTTAAAGACTGAAAGTAATAAAACAACACTAACACAGATTCGTGCTCAAGCAATCGAAATACAACGGCACCCATATGCAGGCTGTCCGAAAAGTCGATAGCACTGAAAATTCATGTTGTTCAAGACGAAACAACCCATTCAGAAGTTGACCAGTTAGGAGCATGTTTCACAATTCGCAAATCGCGATAAAAAGCGAGAAATTAATCACATCATGCATCCTTTCATCTCGCATGTAGTAGTACTAGTTTTATAGAGGTCTTAAATTTTATATTTTAAATCAGGATATGCAACCTTTGACATGTTGCAGGCCAAACATTGACGTACAAATACGTACGCGGGCCGCTTTTAAAAGTTGAGTGGTCTTGTAGTGTTCATAATTTTTGCGATAGTCACAAAGCAAATAGACGACACTAGAGCAGGTCGCCAGAATTTCGCTCGTTAAAGTTTTCATTTCGGTATCTTAGATAAAACTGATATAAAGTTTGAGCCATCCACTATATTAAAATTTAATTACACAACTTACTCAAACTCATAGAATCAAGTGAGCGAGCAAGTCGAGTGGCGACGATCATCAAAGAGTGAGGCACAACAAAAGATTATTTCTTCTCAACTGTTCTACACTAGACAAAAATAGACGAAATAATTTTTTGTTGTTCCTCACTCTTTGATTACTGCCGCCACTTGGATTGCTCGCTCACTTGATTCCGTTAGTTTAAGTAAGTAGTGTAATTTAATTTTAATTATCATGAATCTGATTTTTTGAAATATCTCGTTGCGGGCCAAATCAAATCATACATCATACATCGGGCCGATTGCCCATTTATGTTTTAAATGGTTTGAGTTTAACCCTAAGAATGTTTTTTGTAGCAAATATTTTTTTAATATTATTTTACCAGAATGCTCTTAAATTTTGCCTATACCAGGGCCCAACACAATTCTCGGCGGCTCTGCATTTTTGTTTATTGTCGATAAATAAATCCACCAGGTCACAATAGAACTAATAAATCTAGGTCCTTGTCTATATGGAACATAAATCAAAAAACACGTCCGTTACTTACTAAAAAAGATACGTTATTAAATCTATATAACAGATCAATTATGGATCAATTTAAAAACTTTTACACGACAATTAAAGATGTCGGACAACATCATTTTACTTGTGCAAAATACAGGTTTTTTTACATTCTATATATTACCAATTAGATTAAACAATGTTTTTAATAGAATTTCTAAGAACTTTGGTACAGGTTTTTAGTGTGTGATGATTAAAATGGGATTCCTGCTAAATAAACTGATTTTTGAGATTTTAAAAACTCTTTAATAGTCATGTGTAACACTCAAAATTTTTGGGTTTTTAAACAGTGATAGTGATACTGGATCCTGTATCACCACAGTGTTTCCACACAAAGGTGTCATGACACAATTATATTATTTTCTCACAGATTGGCGCAGTGAGTTATGTCACGCATATAAAGAGCGCACGGTTTCAGCAAAAGGTGTCATGACACAATCAAATTGTTTTTAGACCAATTGGCGCATTGTCTGTGTCATCCGTGATGTTACTGCAATAATGCGAAATCTTGACGCAGGGTCGATTCCGCCATCTATTAAAGAGTTGATATAGTGTGTCGGTTTTATCTGAGGTGTCATTACATTCATGGACGCTGTTTCAACACCCATGATACACTAAAAGGTTTAATACAAAAGGGTCATTCAACACGGTGTTACACATGACTACTATTTAACCCAAAAAGTATTATTCTGACTTTAAAAAGTTGTTAATTAAATAGGGGTCATCTTTTTGTTAAAAATACATTATTAAACTTTAAAGATTTCAAAATGGCATGTTTTATACAGGGTGGAGAATATACAGGGGGTTTTAAAATAGCTGATCTTTAAAGGTGTGAATCCTTAGGTGACTTTATTAAGAAAAGTTAAAATAATTCTATGTTCTGGTAAGTAACTGTTTCAGATACAGAGGGGCAAAGTTTTAAAAATACCTATCATTTTTTGAAACATCTGTAATACCACTTAAAATATTGTAATAATTTTTGGTACACAGCCACCATGCATTAAGATGTTTTCGAGGGGCATTTAAACTAATTATTTTTAAAGAAAAATTTGGTACGACACGGTTTCTTCTCAGAACATTATTTTTAATTAAATTTTTATTCGCTTCTCAGGAAATTTAATTGATTTTCTTTCCTCCGAGGCTTGGATTTCGGATTAAAAAAATAGGAAGAATTTCTATGCATGGTCATATGTAAAAATAATTTTTGTTACCAGTATGAAGATAAATTTTAAGGGTGTCCGAATAAATCGACATTTTTCTAATAACTCAAAAAATTTCAAATAATTTGAAAACTTTCAAATATATCAATATTTTTAGAATTATTTGCGAATTATTTGATTATTTGTAAATTCTTGAGAATTTTTTAATTTAGATTTTTTGTTTGATATTAAACTATGAAACTAACCATTACTATACTTAATGACTTAAATAAAATATATATTTGCTGAATTAAAAATATAGTCCCTGGGCCAGTAACTAAATGGACTTCATGTTAAGAACACTTTTAAAACTTTTAGGTAGATTCCTTCTGACGAGTCTACCACCAATATTCATACCGCCATATATGATGGAAGCGGCGCTTTAACTCAGACTGTCAATGTCAAATGTTTCGGGTGTCAGACTGGGCGAACGCGTCACTTTTTTATCGGACAAGTTTACCACAATGATTTACATGCAATTTTTAAATATTGTGCTAAAAATCGTAACGGTACAGTCACATAACCCGCCTAGTCCGATTTTCAAAACATGTGTGTGAGCCTTATGGGTTCATGACTGTAACCCTTACTATTTTTGGCAAAATGTTTAAAAATTGAATGTAAAATATTATGGTAAACTGGTCCGACACCCAAAACATTTGACATTGACAGGCTGGGTTAAAGCGCCGCTTCCATACATAGCGGTATGAATATTCGTGGTAGACTCGTCAAACAGAACCACCCTAAAAAGGTTTTAAAAGTGTTCTTATCATAAAGTGCATTTTATTACTGGCCAAAAACTATATTATTAAACTTTAAAGATTTCAGTATGTCATTCATGTATTATACAGGGGTTTTAAAATAGAATGCTAATCCTTAAAGCTGTGAATCCTTAGGTGATTTTAGGAAGAAAACTTCAATTAAACCTGGGTTATAACTGCCCGAACTTTTTAGATACTTTTAAAAATAACTCATTTTTTGAAAAATCTGTAATACCACTTAAAATATTGTAATAATTTTTGGTACAAAGCCACTATGTATTTAGATGCATTTTCTAATGCACATTTTTTTCTTTGCTTTTAAGGGGTATTTGAACTAATTATTTTCTAAGATAAATATGGTAGGTACGCCACTGTTTTTTTTAACATTTTTTTTACAATTTTTATATTCGCTTCTTAGCAAATTTATTAACTTAATTTTCTTTTGACCGACGCGACGCTTGGTTATCGCATAATAAAAAATAAAACGGATTTCCATGCATGGTCATATGTAAAGATAATTTTTGTTACCAGTAGATTAGATTAGATTAGATTAGATTAGGAGGTGGATTGCATATCCTCTAACACTGCAACCTGCTCAGGTTTATTGTGTGTCCTCCGTCCATAGGTTAGAGCACGCTATCCAAGCCGGTCTGTTTAATCAGACTCCACAGCTTGAAACTGGCCCCTTGGTATATTTTGCCGCTTTAGGTTTTTCTTCACCCAGCCTTGCAAATCGCAGACGACAAAGGGCTTCGCAGTAGCACCATACGTGTTCTGCGGTTTCTTCCTCCTCCTGGCAGAACCTACATAGGTTTTCTTCTGCCAGGCCCATAGTTTCCAGGTGTTTATTCAGTCTGCAATGACCTGTCAGTTGACCCACTATTATTCTTACTGCCTTCCGGTTATAATTCAGAAGGTCTTTTGTAAATTCTGGCGAGTAAGCCTTGATGAACACTTTCGCCTGACGCTGTCCTGGTGTTCTCATCCACCAGTCTTGTGATTCCCTCATAATCCATGATCTAATGGATGACCTTACCTGGCATGATGGAATACCACAGTAGGGCTCGGGACCTACCATTGTCCTGCCAGCCCCCTCCTTTGCCAATTTATCAGCTTCTTCATTGCCTTTGTGGCCTTCGTGTCCTGGTACCCAGGCAATGGTTAGCTTGTTGGACGCACCCACCTCTTCCAGGGCAATTACGCAGTCCCGCACCAGCTTGGAGCTGATTTTGCATGAACTGAGTGCCCTGATGGCTGCCTGGCTGTCCGAATAGATTACTATGGTTTTATCCTCATAGCTCCTTCTGATGATTTCCCTAGCACATTGTTCTATGGCTACAATTTCGGCCTGGAACACAGTAGGGTGTTGTCCGAGATCCAAGTTTATTTTCGTCCTTGGTTTGTCCCCATATATACCTGCTCCAACTCCTTGGTCTGTTTTGGAGCCGTGTGTATACCAGATTAGGTCGGCTTTAATGGGAGGCCCTGCCACCCAGTCCTTTCTGTCTGGTATTAAAGTTTGAAAACCTTTGTTTAGCCAGTAGCTTGGTACCATTTTGTCTGAAGGCATCTCACACACTGAGTTGACTTCTTGGTCCTCCTTGAATCTCCATTGTATGGCCCTTTCCTGTCTTATGATAGGACTCTGGCCTTGTTTGAGACGGTATTGTACCGCTTTCACTTCACCCTGTATGTAGATGTGAAGTGGCGTTGTTACCAGTATGAAGATTAATTTTTGGGGTGTGCGAATATTTCGAAATGTTTCTAATAACTCAAAAAAAATAAATAATTTGAAAAATTTCACATAGTTTTTCGGAAGTATTAACATGAAACTAACAAATACTATACTTAATTGCTTAAACAAAATGTATATTAGCTGAATTAAAAATAAAATAATTTGAAACTCTTTAAATCATTCGACTTTTTTCGAATTGTTGGACTCAAATTTTAGATCAAATATTAATATTTGATTTGCTTCGATCCGAACGATATTCGCACACTCTTAATAAATGTCTTTAAAAATTTGCTATTTTAAGTAATTCTGTTTCAATATTTTAATAAAAAAAAATGTTTTTTGTTGCCATATATTAAAATGTTTTTGAGATTTTTATGCTACAGTGATGCAAGAAAACAAACATTTGGGTCACATAATGGGCGGAAGACATTTCGACACCAAGCAGGTCCACTAGGTCACTAAAATTTCATGGCACTTTTCGACACCAGACCCAAAGGTCCGTTTTTATCTTACAGAACGACACCAAATAAATACGGTCGAAGGGCCGAAATAAAATACCAAAATTAATAATAAATTTATTTATTTTAATAGACACAGATAGCACAAATAGGCAAACATTCCTCTAGAGTGTTTATAATATGTTATTATTAAATGGTAATATTTAAAAATTTTGTGCGGCCGATGCACTGAAACGCATTTTTTTTCTAATAATATATTAATAGACACATTTAAAAAAAAAAGTCGTTGCTGACCAAAACTAACATGACCGTGGCTTCTGGCACATTGAATTTTATTTAAAATGATCCACTACTTATATAGAACTCCTAACCAATACTCAGCAACATAATAATAATATTCGTGCATTTATTATTATTTTTTATATTTTTATTATTACCCTGTCGCGCCCTACCTACCTGAGGCTCGCCTACCTGCTTTACGGCGCGGTGTCGAAATGTCTTGCAACATAATTTAACCCTTCGATTACCCCAGGTATAAACACAATTTGGTGTCGAAAGGTCGCCCGCCGCACATAATATGCAGCAAAACATACTGTTTTTAAAGGATTGCGTCAGTTTTTATTTCATTGTTGCATTTCACGTATAATTTTAGTCAAAAAAGTTATGATAAACTTAATTGTAAACTAAGTAGTTTTTGAGATTTTTAAAAATTTACTTTCCGTTAAATACAGATTAAATCGGCACTATTGGTAACTTTTTACTCTAAGAGAGACGACTTAGGTTAAATCAGGAAAACATTGTATTTTTTTAAAGTTGATTAACACGGTAATATTAGAAAAACAATTGTATATCTACGTCACGTGATATGCAGCAAGACTTACTTTAACCAAAGTCGTATTTTTTATAGTAAAGTCAGCAATAGTAAGAACTGGACTTTAAACACCCTGTATATCCTACATGGCATTATTTTACAACTTTATTATGATTATGTTCAAACAGTTTTGGGCTTAAACATTTAAGATTTATCTAAAGTCATAACAACATAACAATAAAACTCTTATTTAAGATCTTTTATTGAGATGTAAATAAAAATGCATACAATCATTCACTTACCATTACCGTTTGTTCATCATTTACTTTCTATTGGTAACCTGTCAAAATTTAATAAAAACGTCATTATTTATATCATGCGTGACCGCATTTCATTTTGATGATATATCTTTGTAGCCGTCATAAAAAACTACATGTAAATAAATTTAATTGGGCGAAATGACCACGACCTCCATGGTTACCTATGATGCACTTCGTTACGTGCTTTATGGTTCGCTATAGAGAGTTTTAGCAATAAGGTGTTTAAGAAAACCTTTTTTACGTAATTAAGGGGTTTTTGGGGAAAACAGCATATTCTGAACAGCCAGTCTAATATAGAAGACTTTTAATTAGGTTATTTAATATTGAGAAAAAGAAAATCAATTTAAAAAAATAACAAAAGAAAAAAACACAATACGTGATAATTTAAAGCTTTAAATCTGCAAGTTAAACAATTTCTAGGTGAAAACATTAAATATATAATAAACAAATGGACAGGGTCAAGAGTGTTTAGACATCAAAACAAACAACTCAAAATTTTATATTATTTAAACACAGTACGACCTAGCAAAAAATAACTAAAAAATTGACACCAAATCTGGGTGTTCTGGCTAGCCTTGTATACTATTAGCTGTGATTTGGCTATAAGTGTCCACTACTCCATATGTGTAATCTATCCCAAGTGACATATTTGGTCATGAAAAAGTTCATTCCCACAATAAAGTGCGTTCCAATTAAAGGGCGCACTCCGTATAATTCCGTTATTTATGCAGTTGTAGAAAATTCCTTAAACACGTTAATTTTATATTAAGGGGACATATTTTTGTGTCAAAATTTGCTTGTTCAGGGTTATCCCCTTTCCCCCGCCAACACAAACTTTAAAGAGTTTAAACGGGTTAAGTGATACCTTATTTTAAAAGGTTTCAAATTCTCTTTTTATGGTCTTTAGTTTTTAAAATCGGTTTAGTATTTTCCGAAAAAAATTTACGCCAAATACCAAAGTCTCTAGCTGGTTGCTTAGTTCTATAACTTCCCTTAGAAAATTAGATGGTAATTCGAAAGACATTAATAATTTTACAAATAATAAAATTAAAATGCTTTAGGTTTGGAGAGCCCTTAGAAAATTATATGATATTTCAAAAAGTAATAATAATTTTATAAATAACAAAATAAAAATGTTTTAGATTTGGGGGTCCCTAGGAACTATAATGGCATTTTAAAAAGTAATAATAGTTTAACAAATAATGAAATTAAAATGTTGGAATTTTTTTCGTGTGTTTTATACTTTGTATTTTTTAGGTGCATATTTAAGAAGAAATGTAACTTATATAAAAACAAAAAATATTGTTTTTAGGATGGGTGTTACAGCCCAGCAGCCTTATCCTTAATTATTCATTTGGGCCATATTCGATCAAAGAACTTACATTTAATTAAATATAAAATTACAGGTTGGTGAGAAAATAAAGAATAATATTACTTTATTTTTATTACAATAACAATTATGTAATAAGCCGTATAGACCACTGCAAAATTTGCACTTTTTACTGCTGTTTAGCTAGGTTCCAATATTTAATAAATTTAAGTAAATTTTTCAACTAATTTTTTTTGTATGTTTATGTATTACCTTAAATTACACCTTAACTAAAAAAACAAGCACGAGAGAGAAAGCGTTATGACTTTAGTTTTGCAAGGTACAAGACCAAAATGAATTAACAACTTCATTCTAAGTAGCTTAGGTTTCTAGTGGACAGTAAATTTAAAAATTATGTAATTGTAGTATGATCCTAAGATCCTAACTATGGTGTAGTAGAAACAGTTAACAGTTTTTAAATCATTACTAAAAATGTGTTAACCTGACAAAATTATTTTTAATTTGTCAAATAATTACGTCACTAAATATTTAGGCCGTGTTTCCACGGACCACTTTTGACGTTGATATGGGCCACAAAAGTGGTTCGACAATAGCCATACCGACGACAAATTAATTTTAGCATTATTGAAAACGAAACTTCAAGCTGACAACAGTAGAACCACACACCAACTACTTTTTGTGGCCCATATCAACTTCAAAAAGTGGTCCGTGGAAACACGGCCTTATTGCGCGTAAAGGTGTCACAGAGGTGTTTAAAATATCAGACAAGATGTCAAGTTGGCAAACTTTTAAACCAGAAAAAAGACACTATTAAACTTTTAGAAAGTAGGAAATGTCAACATTACATACATGACTGTAAATAAAAATAATGTTTTCTTGTGACACCCTGTATCTTCCTTATTATGTGCTTTTGAATATAGTTAAGTTAAATCTCAAAATTTTGGCATAGGGAAATTTGACTAGCTTAGTTTAAAAGAGCGAACAGATTTGCAGCAGCGGCTGGTGCCACCATTGTTAAATCTACTAATTATGTATATATATATATATATATATATATATATATATATATAGTATATATATATATATATATATATATATATATATATATATGCTTGGCGAGATGGCTCTGGCCGCTGAACTTCACCCTTAGTTCCGACAGGGATTATGTTTGAGCGACTAGAAAACATAGTCAAGTTGTCAGCAATGTACAGCGGTTGTGATGATTCCCAACAAGGATGAAACACGTGTCACCGTCTTCATTGCGACCCGGGGTTATCCATTTATTTGGAGACTCCGTAATTTTAAAGTAACCAGCGAAGTAGTCGTTTCTACCAGGTTATGTATTTGTTTCTTTTCTTTTTTGTCATTTAGGAGCCTCTATGCCCAAGAATTTAAAACTTTTATTAAATTGTTTATTCTAAGGCTCAAGAACATTACTTTCTTATATATATACATATATTTTGATTATTACAGTCTATAAAATTACTTTATTCCGTTATTTGTTTTAATTTTTTAACTTGAAAAAAGGTTCCCAATAGAAGACCAAAAATGTAAAAATAAAAAAAATATTTTGGCGACGTTTCGCCACTCATTATCAAGCCTAAAATGAAAAAAAATTGTCACGTGTAACAAAAACTTCATATAAATTAAAAACAGAGGTAACAAAACAAAACATACAAAACAATTTAAAGAAATAATGTACAGGAGTAATTAAAAGTTTATTTATTTCTTTTATTATTTAATTTTGAGAAATAATATTATGAAGGGGATACAGAGATGTTGGTAGACTAAAAACCAGTTATAAAAATGCCACAAGCGTCATATAAATAAAGACGGCAATCAACTATCGCTGTCTAAACGCGTCATTTACATCGTGTGCGAGCAACTAAAAGGAGAATAATTGAAAGTGAGACAGAAGTGGTGACGCCGTGACATCTTCTCTACTGGCGAGAAGTTTACTTACCATAAATTGTAATTATAAAATAAAAAATATAATATTTCAATCTTTAGAAGGATACATGCTACGGACTGTTAAAAATACAGTAAAATTATCTCATTTAAACATCCGTTAACAGTCCGTAGCATGTGTCCCTCTAAAGATTATAATATAATATTTTTTATTTTATAATATATCATTTTTTATTTTATAATTACAATTTATGGTAGTACTCTGTATCCCCTTCATAATATTATTTCTCAAATTAAAAAAAAAAACACTTTCAATTACTTTTGTACATTACCTCTTTGAATTGTTTTGTATGTTTTGTTTTTTACCTCTGTTTTCAATTTAAATAAACATTTGTGTAACATGTGACTGTGTAGCTCGGGTCCTTAGCGATGTTTTTGGGAAACGTCTGACAGAATCCAGTGCAATAAGCTGCCATAGCATTTTCTTCTTCAGTAACCTTGCAGATTTCTTTCTTTTTAATATTTAAAAAACGCTTCCAGTCCTTCTAAATTTCGAAACAACGGTTTAACTTGTTTTATGGTCTATGGTAAGATTTGGCCATTTCTCGTTAAATTTTCTTTTTACGTACGAGTAAGAAGTGTTTTCTCCTAAACCATAACATTGGACAATAAACACTTTTGTTCTAATGTTAGCATTTTGTTGTTCTTCTATCGATGTCACAAACTTAATAATATGACATTGACAATAATATAATTTCATTTGCGAGGAAACCATAGCTACTCTTTCCAGTTTCTATCGTAATAATAAAGGCAATTATCGGTTTTCAACCATCCCTCTTATAATAAAAACTTAATAAATTAATTAAATCCATAAACTAATTTTGCTCACAAACAAGAATTCATTTGTGCAGAAAAAAAAATTATTTACGGAAAATCCTGTTTCACAAAGCGTACAATTTTTGCCCGACCCTGTACATTTAGGCCTTACGTCAAAATTTTGCATCGATGCATAACTTTTAAACCCAACAACTTTTACTTATTACTTTTATAGTATCTTCCCGCCTAAAGTTGCTTTATTCTTAATTTTTTTCATATTTTTCCCAAATTGTGAACACCCGGTATATAAATCTTTCAAAATAACATGTCCCCGGGAGGTTTGAGCACAAGCAGGAGTTTTTATGAAGAATAAAATTTTTCGAAAAACTTCCAAATAAAAAGTTTTTTCTCTTTGGGAGTCAATCCGTGGACACACTGTATATATATATATATATATATATATATATATATATATATATATATATATATATATATATATATATATATATATATATATATATATACATATGCAGTGACTCAAGAATTTCACCCTACAACTATTAGGAGGGTAACAATTGAGTCTAAGCTGGTTAAAGATTGTATAGAGACTCTCAATAATTAGCAGAGTCCAATACGGTCAATCTGGTATGGGTACCAAAAAAGTAAAAATAAATAAAACACGGGTAATAACATATTATGTGCTAGACTACTCAATGTTAATAACTAAATAAACAAAAGCTTTTTATACTTTCATGCCATAATATAGAATTACCTTTTTTTGTAAATATTTTTCTTTTTAGTGACTTTTATTATTGTTTTTAAAGTCGGTTTAATTAAAAAAAAACTGATTATTAAACTTTTTTTCTAAAGTCTGATTTATTGCCTTATTAATATATATATATATATATATTTTAATTTTAGGCTTGGTAATGCTTCAAAAGAGAGGCAAAACGTGGCCAAAATAAATTTTTTGATATTTTACATTTTTTGGTCTTTTATTGGGAACCTTTTTTCAAGTTTATATTTAATAACCGGAAACTAATACCATTTTACTATTTACCATATTATCACTAAAAATGGATTATTTACTTATAATAAAAGGTCTAAATAAAATTTTAAACATTAGTTTTTACCTATGGTGCGGGTTGACCCACCAAATTGGCCATCACAAGCCGCTGCTGCAGATCCGCTCAAAACGATATAACGTTGAATAAAGAGCCGATATAAAATTTAAAAAAAAACTATTCGAACGGAGCAAAAATATGTAATTTTGGAACTTAGCTATTCTGTTACGTTATCATTAATAAAAAAAAACGGTCGCCCTATAAATGGATAATATATATTACATAAAATTAATGAATAATTGAATTTACGATGACTTAACACGACTTCCGTACAGTTAGAGAAATATTTTTTTAGTGTATCGCTTACAGAAATAATTAGAACTAAATTGAAAGCGCTTGATTAATTAAATAGTGCAACATGATGAAGGAAGGCGTTCTTACATCTTGTTTTTATTTTTATCACGGGGGTCTCTTGTCTGTTTTCTATGAAAGGCCGTTTGGGACTTTTAATATAGACTTAAAATTAAACATTTAAGAGCTCACATCCGCTTTTTGCAATTATTAATTAATTAGAAGCTGCTAATGAACAGGTGATCATATACCTTCCTTTCTTAATTATAATGAATGTCTTATTTACATACCGGGACAAATGGATTTGTGGCGAGCGTGGTGTAGAGGCTAACGTATCAGTCCAGAGAGCCGGGTTCGAATCTCGGCATACGACATCGGCATTTTAAATCGCTCGTCACCTCACAGTTGGTAGGTAGTAGTTATTTAACAAATAACGTCCATGGTAGCCCTATCGCGTTGGCTAAAAGGTGCTGTGGAATGTAAAAACTGCATGTTTCAGAGCTTGGACAACGTTGACGGAACAGGGAAAAAGATGGGGTTAAACATCTAATAACCCGACACCCACGGTACACTGTACACTGTGAACTGTACATGTGGTACTTAGGCATAAAGCCTTCGTAGGCTGACACAAAGATAAACAAAAAATAATAAAATATTGAATATAAAAAAAATAAAAACACTCACTCTGATATTTTCTTGTTTTGTTTAACATAATTTTAATTTTATTTATTTAAGTAGATACAGGGTGGCCATGTCAAGGCCGGCCCGAGGAAAAGTTCCGCCTGAGGCGGGACTACAATTTTGCCGCCTCTACAACCAACTGAAATTTGAGGTGAAAATTTTTGAAGGGCAAAAAAAGTCCCCACCTCTATTTCTTAATTTATCCCATTGATCTTTTTTTTCCTCCTTCATACGTAAGAAAAACTTCTTTCAATTTATCAAATTTTAAAACTAACTTTACATTAAAACCTTTAAATCCTTTGCCGCCCCTTCACGATCATTTTGCCGCCCCCTCTAAACATGCCGCCTGAGGCGGTCGCCTCGCGATTTATTAATTCCTACTGCGTGGCAGCACCTTCATGGAGTTGAAACGCAGTAGTAATGCTATAAACATATCACCTCCCTTTACCACTCTAAACTATACGTAAATTTTGTGCTACAGTTTGGAAGAAATTTAAAAGCATGCAAACGCATTATTTTATTACGAATGAAATTTAACCTGGTAACAAAAGGTCTGTGCCCAAAAACATTACAAATCAGTCAAAGTGAATCAAACAGCTGAAATACAATGAGATAATTAATACATTACCATTTTTAGAAAAAGTCATAGTTAATAAGTTCTTTTTAGGAATTTTGTTATTACATATTCGGTTTCATTTGAAAAGACAATTTTATTTTTAAAAATATTAAAATTAAACTTTTGATTCTGTAACTGTACATTTTTATTGGCTAGCTATTAAGCTATTATTTTTATTTGTTTTGTCTTTTGACTATGGTTATACAGCAAGTATTTATTATATTTATTATTTATTAAGCTAATAAATATTTTAACTTTTAATTTAAATTTGATACGAGGTAGTACAAAATGATGTTAGCAAAGCCAAAAAATCTGACAAACATTTTACAGTGCTTTGTCTAAATTCAGGACCTCATCTGCTCACTTTTGAATTGTTTGGTATTTTTCATGAAAATTTGAGGACTTTAGTGAAACAACATAAACCAAATTTTTGACAAGAAATGACAGATCAAAATGTCAAACTCATAGCTAGGCGCCATTTCAAAAAGAAAAATTAAATGGAAAAAGTCATATTGTAAACTTTTTTATTTAAAAAACAAACATTGACGCACTAGTTTTAGGTTATAAACCGTTTAAAATTCACATAAAACTAAAAGTAAAACAACCGTATGATTCAATTAAATGCAATAAGGCGGTAAAATAAAATGATTTAAGGCGGGGGCGAAGAGTCTCCTGTTGCCATGCAGTATGAATTCCAAATATAAAAACAAATTTGCCTGTACTTAAAACATCCCAGGTTACAACATGCGTAGCAATTATAGGGCTGATTTCTGCGTTCTACTTTATGAATTCCTACCCGATATTGTTGTTGTTGCTTTGTTTATGGCTTAGGTCCCCGAGGGTCCAATTGCCAGTACGTCCCTCTGTGTCGAGAGGGGGTTGTATTCTGGGTAGGAGTCTCCAGTAGGTCGGGCCTGTGCCCCTGGTGGCTCCCGAGCTTTTCACTTTTAATTGTTAATACTTATTGTACAATGTCTCGATGCAATGCATAAATTGTCGACTGTCAAACCAAGATCTGCTACTGGTGTTACGTATAACCTTCACTTTCACTTCTGACAGTTCCCATGGCACGCCCATCTATTTCCCGCCATTTGAGAAATACCTCGTGTTCATCACCAAACAGGATACCATCAGCTTATAGGAATCTTCGCTCACAGCGCTTACATCCAGAAGAAAGATGCCGTCAATTTAGCGTGAATCTTTCCTTGATCCCCGAAGGTAAAAAACGCTCATACGACACCTCCAGCCGCCACTCCGGGAAGAACTTTGTAGTCCCTCTACTCACGTCCGCACTGTTCGGAGGTCAAACAAAGAGTGTTCCTACCTGATATTTGTGCTGGCGCGTAGTAGTATTTTTACAGTTTTCTTAAATAAAACTCCCATTAAATCCTCCTGCATTTCAGCACGGTAGGGTGTTGTAGCGTAGTAGGAATTCATAAAAACGCGGTCGCCTCACCGGCTCACCCCTCGGGCCGGCCCTAGGCCATCTATATTTTGATGGACGTGATATAACTTCGACGTAAAAGTTAAATACGCATATTTTGTAACGGGTAAACTTGACGCACCAGCAAAGGGTTCATGGTAATGCTGAAGGCATTTTCGACGCATAATTTTTATGCTATCAGTACATGTACAGGAGAGAATTTAAACCCATTTAAAAATATTTAATTTAATTTAATTAGGGAATTAAAGAAAACGAACCAGAACTAACCATGACCCCACCTATGCTCTGTCTTCGGTAGAAAATATTCGAGTAATATCAAGTAACAAAACCAAAAACAGAGTATAGGTGGGGGTCATGGTTAGTTCTGGTTAATTTAGGACTTTTTTTTAATTCCTTAATTAAACTTCATTGCATATTCACTACAATTTGTCGCCGTTTTTCTTCTCTATGCTAGACAAAACTACTTGTACCTAAATATTCGTCAAAAATACCTATCGGATTTTTGACCTTTTCTCTGGCATAGGTAAAGTAAGTTATTATGCGTCGAGATTACCACCACCGATTTTGATATATTCTGATATATATGCCTTTACCATTTTCATGTGATATGTGACATTCCATTAACACAAAAACAAAACGACCGATTTTTTAATATCGGGCAACTTTGTTATTTTAAATGGAACGCCATATATTTGTTTATTTGCTTAAAATTTAATCTTTCCTTTCAGAAATGTAACATAAACGTAAGTGTGCATATCCAAAATATTCTGTTTTTTAAAAAATATCAGTCCTAAAAGTAAGGAAAAACGACCAACGTCAGTTACCATGCAAAATATGGAAAGCATTTGGCAACGTCGGAAGGGTCTGATTCTATTTATGAATGGATAAAAGAAAGCGGATTCATAAAGTGTGTATTAGCCTTAGGTTTAATTAGGGATTAAAAAGATTTAATCTAGTTGTTTGAGTACACGAAGAAAGAGAGGAAGGAATTTGATCTATAGGCTTTTTTTTCTCTGGCGCTTTAGGTCGAACGGTCAAGCGGCAAGGCTGCCTCTATAAAGTACGTGCTCAAAGGTAGAAGGGAGATTTTAATTTGATCTACTTACCTGACAACACTCCGTGCCAGTCAGTGAAAGTTGTTTTTGTGGTTATGTCTATTTTTGTTTATGTTTTTATTTTTCGTAAATTTTAAATATAAAATAAGATGATTTTCGGCAATTTGCCCCACCGTCATAAATAAAAAGTTTTTTTTACTGTCACTACAATAAATATGTCACTTGCAAAACCAATATCAGTTTTTAGAATGACATCATAATATGTATCACACCAGTGTTGTAAGTATTTTGCAACACTAGTGCTGTAAAGTACTTTGCAACACTAGTGTGATATAACCCATTTTCTATGCATGAAATCAGTGTGCTATTTTGCTATTTTCACAAGTGGTCGTAGGAAAATACCTATCGCATTTTCGGACCTTTTCTCTCGCATAGGTAAAGTAAGTTATTATGCGTCGAGATTACCACCACCGATTTTGATATATTTCTGATCGCAAATAACCAAAAAACAAATACAGATATCAAGATGCTGTTTTTGCAGACAGACGTAGATTTTTAATTTTGTTTTAATATGTCTTTACCATTTTCATGTGATATGTGACATTCCATTAACACAAAAACAAAACGACCGATTTTTTAATATCGGGCAACTTTGTTATTTTAAATGGAACGCCATTTATTTGTTTATTTGCTTAAAATTTAATCTTTCTCTTTAAGAAATGTAACATAAACTGTGGGTATTTTAAAATAGAAATAATTACACTTCAGAATAAAAAAATAATTTAAAATATTTAGAGGCAAAAGAACAGAAAAAGTATTAAGTGAAGTCTCATTGTTCTCGAAATGTCATTTTCTATTAAATTTAGTAAAAATATATTACTAGGTGCCTCATTAAAGATAAAAAGTCAAGGTCATTTCCGGCCAAATCGAAAGTAATAGAAAACAAATGAATTCATAAGACAATACATATTTATGTAATATACATACGGAGGTACCAAATTTTATTTTGATATTTTAAACAGTAAAAAGTTATAAACATAAGCCACTGTCTAGGGTTAATTTTTTGAAAACTATTGTACCGATTATGAAATACCAAAGACCATTAAAGAGATAATTTAAACAGCGTTTCTTAACCTTTTTCAGACCCCGGACCCTTAGAAAATTAACCACAATTTTAAGGACCCCTTAATAAAAAAACAATTAAATTAGGACAATTTATTGAAGTACTGAAAAAACTATGATATTTATTTATTAATAATAAATACAGGCTCGTGGACCCCCAGGGGTCCGGGAATCACAGGTTAAGAAGCGCTGATTTAAAACATTAAAAGACAAGGATATCGTTTTCTTTTTAACTTCTGGGTCCCCCAAAAATGGTTAAAAAAATATTACACGAAAGGTTGTGAGGTAGCGTTTGATACTCGCAGATATTTTTGGGTAACATGCACAATACAACTTGTTAATAAACGGTTTTACATAACTTAACCCGTTTATTTTATTTGTTATTTGTTTAAGTCACATCTGATAATTCAAATTTAACCCCTTCCTGACGGTTTATCGATATGAAATTTGGTACACACTCTTAATTTTAATAACAATACAATCTAATACATTCTTTATTATTGTAAATACAATATGGCCGCCGATACAAAATGGCGGATTATAATATATTACTTCACTAAAACCTCAATATGGGTATGTATCAAGTAAAAGGGCTTGATGGGTGGAATAGAGCTCATTATTTAAAAAATTAAAATTCAAGATGGCCCCCGCCACAAAATGGGGGATTACATATTTTTATTTCACAACTACCCCAATATGGGTATCAAATAAAAGAGCTTGGTTGGTAAAATAGAGGTCACCATGAAAAAATTAAAATCCAAGATGGCCGCCGCCATAAAATGGCGAATTACATATTTTCGACAACTACTTTAATATAAAATCGTTGGTTGTTAGTTACTTAATGAGAAGTAACAACTAACAACAACACTTAAAACTTTAAAATAAAATATGTAATTTCTTTATGTTAAAGAGTTTTATTGTACTAAAACCTAAAAATAATTTGGTAAGTTCCAGCATAGAGTAAGGAAATTATAAGAGTTATCATGGAATAGCCGATTTAAGAACAGGTCATGCGAAAACTCCCAATATAATTTTATTCGTTTCTCGTTGAAATACCGCCAGTTAGACATTTCCAGTAAGCTTACGTGTCTCCCCACCGCTGATGTTACACGAGGCGAGGCTTCGACCGACTCATTTAAAGTGTAAACTGGAAAAATGACAAGCCTGCCGCAAAGCCTGCCGCAAAAGCGGTACGAAAATTTAAGCATGCCATGGTTTCTCTTATCCGTAGGTATGTTACTTTATGGTTTCAGCTACCAGATCGCACCAATCTTCTTATCAATATAGGTATTGATCAGACAAATAATAAAATCGTTGGGCACTTGTCATTTCTATCCTATTATTTACTTTGGATATCCTACGTCCAACGTTTTTATAATTTATCTGATCAATACCGCAGAATGATGAGAAGATTGTTTCGATTTGGTAGCTAGGACTTACCGAATTATTTTAAGCTTTAATTACAATTAAAAAAATACACAATTTATAGTAAGAAGATAGTAAGTATGTGTTTTTAAGGTGAGGAACTTTATATCACTGATCTCGATGGATTGCCAATGTTATAACCTGCGCGAAACAAAAGTTACATTTCTTGGGCAAAAATACCGTTTTGTGCGCAAGCAAGTTGAGGGTAAACACGCACCCGGCGCCAAACAAACTATCCGCATTATCAGAAAGAATTTGTCGACGGCGTCCTGGTTTTCTGTTTGGAGTACGGGTATGGGGTGCCGGTGTTTGTATTTTGCCACGGCTTTTAAGTGCGCATGTTCGTCCACCCATTAATTTGTTTACTGCGCGAGGTCGTAAAAATCCGAAAATGCTTCTTGCCACTGCGGATCTAAAGTAGGTTATCTATGCTTTATATTTGCTCTTTTTGTTTTTTTTTCTATATTGCGACATACAAAACGATCCTTAAATATACTTTCTACATTCCACTGTGTATTGAAAGGAAAGAGTCTAAGTGTACAATTAAAATATTTATAGAGGGTGATTTGTTTTAATTATAGTATTTACTGCATACTCGCAGTTAAACACTATTTGTGTTGTCATATTTCCAAAACTATTAAAAATAGAAACATAAATTGTGGTACCAATTTGACGCGGATGCAACTGTTATAAATAATATCATATCTGGTAAATTACCTTATTTGGAATATTTTGCTCTGATTTGTCTCAAAATTGCTCGGATTAGTCGTATTAGTGACGTAACCGCTAAAATATTGCTTGCATGCCAATATCTTATACTTGCGGAGATTTAAAGAGCTATAAATGCCTAATTGGAGGTGTAAAACGCATTTTATCGGTTATTGGAACGGAAAGACGATAAGCTGGCAAATCTAAATTTGTGGTTTCTTATAATGTTTCCATCACTGTACAGAGTGTTTGAAGAATAATTGCAGAAAATTTTATAAAAGAATCTAACATTCAAGTAAGTACACAGTAGACATATTAGGGTGTCCGTTATTTCCCAAATCGTTTTTTTAGCGATCGCCCCCTGAACTTTTAGTTTATATTAGTTTATAGCCAAAAAAAATATATCGAATGTAAAATTGCTTTTAATTCATGATTTTAACCGTGCCAAAATCATGTTGCTTTTCCCAATTAAAAACATGGGATTTTTGGATTTTTTCTTTTTTTTCTCAGACCGAAATAGAATGTAAAATCTACTCATCACATTTTCGGACGGCAAATTGAAAGCTCTACAAAAGTTCTTTTACGAATTTTCGATAAAGTCACTCCTTTAAGAGTTATTTACTGTCAAACGTTGAGTTAAGATTTAAGTTGCGGTTATCCTCGGAAATTTAATAGTAAACCGGCATTTAAAATAAAACACTCTGTATATTACATCACTAATAAATAGATATTTTAAAGAACTTTAAGAAAATACTATATTTGATATGTCCATCTCTTATAATTTAAAAAATATGTCCATTCAAATCTCAAAATTATGTTAAATTGCCATTGTATCTTCAACTCTAAGGTATAAGCACTAAGTTTAGTGTGGAAGACAAAATAGACACGATATCTACTATTTTTTAGATTTGGATGACCACATTTCCAAAACTAAGAGAGATAGACATATCTAATACGGTATTTTCTTAAAGCTCTTTAAAATATCTATTTAATAGTAATGTAATATACAGAGTGTTTTATTTTAAATGCCGGTTTACTATTAAATTTCCGTGGATAGCCACAGCTCAACGTTTGACGGTAAATACCTCTTAAAGGAGTGACTTAATCAAAAATCGTAAAAGAACTTTTTTGTAGAGCGCTAAATTTCCCATCAAAATATGCAATGAGTAGACTATTCCATTTATTTGTGTCTAACAAAAAGAAAAGAAAGAAGTTCAAAAATACCATGTTATTTAAATGGGAAAAGCAACATGATTTCGGCACGATTTAAATCAGGAATTAAGAGCATGTTTACATTGAATCATTTTTTAGGCTATTAACTAAAAGTTTGCTAAAAAAAAACGATTTGGGGAATAACGGACACCCTAATACATATAATATGGTCTAACTTAGTTATTCGGGTGGGTCAAAAAATCGACCATTTTTATTTTGACTTCTAATACCGAAAAATGTGTTTCTGGATATACCTTTAGAAAATTCGTGGTAACGATGAGCTCTTAATTTTGATGGAAAGACCCGCCTCATTACAGTTTTGTATTTTTTTTTAGTTTTATACATCAAATCATATCTTACTATTCGCTAAGTATTTAGCAAAACTTTAGAAAATATTTTTGTAAAAATCAAACGCTCTAAAAAATATATTTTATACTTTTGGATAAATGTATTTAAGGTCAAAGATTGCAGAGTTGTAAGAAAAATAACTTCTTTGTTTTGTTTGCAACTTTTTGAAAAGTAATTATTAAGAAATGTGTTTTTAGTAATTTTATCTAAAATTGAACACTTTACAAAAAAGGTTTTTTAATCTTTTTTAAATAATCTAACTTTTAAAAAGAATTTTAAGGTCAAAATTTAATAAATGTTAGGAAAAATAACATTGTTGTATTAAATTCTGTAACTTAAAAATATAAGATAGCTTTTTTGTAGATAGTTTAATTTTTGATAGAAATAGTAGAAACTAATGTTTCATAAATATTTTTAATTAACCAACAAAATTTAAAACAAAAAACTTTCTTTTTAATTTTTAATATTAATAATAAATCGTTAAACGTTTTACAAAACTTTTAAAAACAAAAACATGAATATTTGTTTCTATTTAAAGTGTATTTATTTAATAATAACTTATAAAAAGGCTTTTTTATTTTAATACATTTATAATAAAAATAATATACAAAGAAAAGTAATTGTTAATAAAACCAGTTCGATTCTCATGACATATGTACATATAACACAAATTTTAAAATTATTATTTTAAAAACTACTTTTTATATTTAAAATATATGTTGGTATACATCGTCCAAAAGCTTATAAAAGGTTCTTTATAAAAATGTTAGAGCCATTATGATTTCTATGGTTTTAAAAAAATGCTAGTTTATATCGTAACCTACAAGTTTTCTATTTACACTTTTTTCTATTTCACATATTAACTTAGTTAAAAGGAGAAACAATTTTTGAAAAAATATCAAAATATCTCGTAAGCCATGATATTTTTAGAGAAAATAAAAAGTTATTTAAGCTTAACTCTACAAACTACAATTTATCAATTTATTATTTTCGGCATTTACCCATCTCTGTAGCTGCAGCGATTTCTGAGATCCCTGTACTAAAGATTGTGTTCGAAAATATGGGTAAAAATGCAACATTTTTTACAATTTCTTATAAATTATTGACAAAGAAAGAGAAATGCTGGCTATTTGGTTTCATACCAGTGCCATAAAACCACACACACACACTCCTTTTCCCCTATAACACCTAATTCTATAAAACTTTTTGTAATACCAATATAAAATAATAATTTGGATAAAAGAAACTACAAATAAACCAAAAGTTAATAAAAATCGGTGAAATAACCAAAAAGAAATTTAAGATTAAATTCGAACAAAATTTTCTATGCCGGTTTTTTTACCACGCTTTTATTAACTTGGGTTGTAACTATCTATCTATCTATCTATCTATCTATCTATGTAACGGAATCTTTAAGCCTAATTTTTACCAACTTCCAGCTATTCAATTTCTTTGAAACTTTGCACACGTATCAAGGACCGATGACAATGCAATAATTTAAAAACAGTATCCCGTTAAGTTCCAGCATTTTCCAGGAAAACCGGAAAAGTGAAAAATCGTACGTTCTGGCGGAGGCGCCAGATTAGACAATTGAATAATCGAACTTGACAACATTTGCCGACGGGTTGGGGACCGGGATAAGGTTGCAACACCTTAGTTAAACAAACAAAATGGCGAAGGAATTTTTTAGTGAATAAACTGAAGCATTTAACTAATTGATATATCGAACTAAAAAATGAAAAATAAATAATAGTTTAAAAAAACTAAAAAACACGGTTTTATATGCAACCGAACTAAAAATTAGAAAATAATTTTTTATTACAAAAAGTTTGTCACTTCAGAATAAAAGCGTGGGGTGCTTAATATATTAAATGTTATAATTATTCTATTTGCAAATATCTATGAGGGAAAAGTTATGAAAAAATAGTAAAATGCACCCCACGCTTTTTACTCTGAGGTGACAAACTTTTTGTAATGAAAAATTATTTTCTAATTTTTAGTTCGGTTGCATATAAAAGCGTGTTTTTTAGTTTTTTAAACTATTATTTATTTTGTAGTATAATAACTGGTGTAGTTTTCGTGTCTCCTGAAAATTTTAAAGTTATTAGTTGCGTCGTTGTTCTTCCGAAGCGGCAAATATAGGAGTTGCAATACTTTTAACTTACCCAATACGTTAAACTAGAAAATCTCTTATTTTTACTCTGGGGCCGTTTAAGTATTACGTAAGCAGATTTATTACAATAGGTTTGATCCAGCAGGCTGTCAAAAATGTTTGCAACCGTTCGGATTCTGCGCACCTCAAATTTGTCGTTCCAGCAGTTCCATGGTTTTAACATTATACAATTGTTTGTTGTTCCAGCAGTACTTTTAAGATGTCGGAAACATGTTTTTTTTTTCCAGGGAGCCGTCTGCATGTCCGGTGGCACTGCAGCCTGAAGGCTTATTGTACCAAACTCCCGTTTTATTGTACCCATTCCAGTACCCTAGTTCCTTGAAGAAGGCGGTATAGGTCTGCTGGGTGCGTACCATATGTTTCCGGGGCACTCTAATATCCCCGAAGATTGCCTGTCTTTTGTGATCCAGTGCCTCACACTCTGATGTCGGAAACATGTTGGAAACTGTTTGAAAAGTTTGAAAACTTTCTTCATACATTACTGACAATTTTTAACATAACCTTTCTTGTATTGACGTATAAGCAGTATGCACGCCTTGTTTATTTTTCGTTCCAGCAGAAAACTGATGCCAACATTTCTGACTAATGTTTGTGACAATTTTCTCATATTAACCCCCCGCTCTGCCCTCATGTCATCAAAAGTAAGCAAAGTGTTCCTCCCCTCCTATGCTAACGTAAACATTTGTATATGCATTTTTCTTTTAACGTATTTCGTCGATATTGTTTTATAAGCAGCAGTTATAATACTAGAAATAAGAAAATAGGCTTAGGATAGAGGACAAAAATGTTCATTTAAACAAACTATACTGACCGTATTCAACATAGAGCAAGGTACAAATATGACAATATTAATTAATATTACGAACAAAACAAACATTCCTAAAATTCCTGGTTTGTATATTAATTATTGTTTATATCCAGCCATTCAAACACAGTTATATAAGAAAAAAATAACATAGTTTATTAATTATCGTGACCAGTCGACAAAGTCAATCATAAGAAATAAATCTGTCTTATGAAGTCCGTGTTTCCATCTCGCAGAGTAAAGATTCCTGGAGATGCCTTGAGCAATAGCTGGCAAAACGTCGGTAAACGATTTTAATTTGACGCGGTCCAAACTTAAGAACCAGAATTTTTAGTTCTAGTACTTATACCTTAAATCGTTTTAACATTCACCTTATAAAAAAGCATAGAAGATTGGATTTATTCTTAGTCACTAATTGTAATTATTCTTTAATTTTCTTCGAAACAATATCAAATTCCTTGTAAGACTTTGCTTGTGATTTAAATTTACGGCACACTTTGTTTACTAACTTCATTTTGTACTTTGGTATTTGCATGAGATTTTTAAAAAACGTTAAAAAATTTTTAGTGTAACTTGGATTTATCAGTTTGAAACTATATTTCGACATTTTGCGCCGTAATTCCCATACTCGATTCTAAGCAAATACCTCAATGTATTTATTATTTGTGGAAATTACCGAAAATGTGTATTGTTTTAAAGCATGGGCGCAGTCAGGGAGTATAGATAGGTCAACATTTAATTCATTCTGAAAGCAATACCGCAAAGTACACAAAAAATAATAAAGTAAACAAACCTTTTTAAATGCACATAGCCTCGGACAGAACCTGATTACATATTTTTAGATAAATAATAAAAAAGACATTGCTAAAACACGTATCACGTACTTAAAAACATTCTCTTATTTCTGCCTCTGTCCCACTAAAAAACCGGTGGCACGTGGCGTGGTACTAAAAACTCGTCGGGTTAAATATTTTTGCTGCAATAAATCATTGTTTACAAAAGGGTTTCTTTACTTTATCATTTTTGAGTCCTTGGCGGCATCGCTTTCATCTTTACTAAGCCGCTTAACCGCTGTTTAAGCGGAGTATCAACACTATCAAAATAAAGCCACCCTATTGGTTCAATTTGACAATTTTGACACCCTGCTTACCCAGCGGCTGAGTACTCTTGAATGTGCCCCATAGTGTGGGTGGGTTGCCATATGTGTGAGCCAGTAAAAAGCTGCTGCTGACGTATTCTTAATCTAGACCCCCTATATCATCAAAAATAAGCAAAACCAAGACCCCCGCCCCTCTATAGTGCTTACGTAATACCTGAACGGCCCCTCTATTATCTGTGGATACTCCTAAAGACATAAATTATCCCAATTGACACAATCATGAATTTCTACGACACACAAATACCTTAATTGACATTCATAACGACAACGATTAGCGTGTTAAATCGAGAATCGGGACGATGCCGTTATTGTGTCGGGGCGTAATTTTTAGAGCACACTGCTGCCAACTTGGCATGGCCTATTCAATAAGTGACCACGACCGGAGACCCGAATTTGCATAAATCGTGAAAATTTTCGAAAAAACTTACCGAACGCTAACTGTAAAGTCAATAAGCCAATAGTTCCAATAAGGAATTACGTCATTGTATGCTTATATTGGAATCTCCGGTTTGTCGTCTGGGGCATAGTCGGACCGTAGTAATTACATTAAAAATGGGATTTTTAAAAATCTCTAGAAAATAATACTATTTTGAGTGTCATCAATAACAATCTGATATTCAATAAATACACCTAAATAAATGAAAAAATAAATTAAAGAAACGGATGAAAACGGAAAACTTCCGGGCGTCAGAAATTTCTTTGTTTTCATGATAAGGGGTGTTTAAGGACGTTTTCAAAAAATCACTTTTCTTAGAATTTTCTTAAAATTTCAAATACACATTACAAGTATGTGTATACATGGGAATTTTTTAATAGGCCTTGTGGGACTAAATTTCGAGATATAAGCTTTTAAAATTTGCATATTTAACATGTAGGTCTCTATCCAGATGGACGTTTTAGGGCACCTTTAATTAAACAATATTTAACCTTTTTTAATAATTCATACTAAAAACTGAGAATCAATAATTGAGGATAAAACGAACGTTTTTTTAAAAAAAAGCACCTATGAGCGGATAAAAAAATGTTTTTGAATTAAAAAATAGCGTTTAAATTTGCAAACTAGTTTATTTTAGCTATTTTTGTAAAAGATAAAAATGAAAACCCAAAACAACCGTATTTTCTACTTTTCTCGAAAATGTTTGAGGTTAGGGTAAAACTAGTTATTACATAAGTTGTAAGTTTTTTAATGTCGACAACTTTAACATTTAACTTTTTTAATAGGAGTTATTATTTAGCTTGAAATTGCAAAAAAAAACATTTTACCCTTAAAAACCACCCCTTCACCCCTAATGCATTATTTTGGTCCGGAAGTGTTTCCTTTTACATAGTTAGAATGCATTTAACAAAACTAGACCATTAGTTTGCTGCAAGGCATTTTTTTGCAATCAGGTACTCCGTCAGGACTGTTATTAATTTTATCACTTATTTTTCTTTTTTGAACAAATCTGCCATTCTTTAATTACGAGTTCAATATTTTAAATTATTTAAAAGTAAATATATAACCCTTAAACACCTTTTAAAACAAATATATTCTTTACAATAGGAGGGGAAAAAATGTATATCTAACTTAGAGATGTGTCGACGCATCTAGAGACTTTAATGGTCGCAGTAGGTACTCCTTGGGAACGTCCTTAAACTATATCGTCTTAAAGAGTTTATTTTACAATTATCAAAAACCCGTTGAAGTATTAGAATAAGTTTTGAAACACGCAAACATATCATTAAGGGGTCACATTCATATACTGCATAAGCAATAGATATTAGTTATTAAGGTATATCGGCCACTAAAGCAACAATGAAGGAATCACGATTAGTCATCCAATCTGAGATGTTAACATGCCAGTATTTGCGTTAGTCCGTCTCTTTTCCACACATTGTCTATGAACGACTTTATTTAGCTGATTCTAAATACAAAATTTTCCTCAGTGGCGTTATTGCCAGTAATTACTTATGTTTAGCAAACATGACTGGACACCACTGGTTTTGGTAAAAAGTAAAGTCACCTTCTTAGAGTCACATTAATTCTGTTTAAATAGTTCCTCTTAAACTTTTTGATGCATTTTTTTATATAAAAACTAAGAATTATTGGTTAAATTAATCTATTGTCATATATTAAAATGTAAAACTTGTTTTTAAAATTTTTAAATAATGATTAAATAATGAGGTGGATTCCCGCTGTTTTTTGCTATACAATTGTATAGAAGTCCAATTTTTCGAGGCAGCAATTTGAAAGTTGTAAAAAAAACGTACCCACTTTAGACCTATCATTTCCACTAAATTAAACATATTTTTTTCTGCTAATAATACCTTTCAAAAATTGGACCATACTATTTTATAGTAAAAAGCAGCGGAAATCCAATAACAAAATAAAAAAATAGGTATGTCTGTTTCTAGTAAAAAGATAGGATTCTCGGAGAGGAAATGTTGATTTTGTATGCAAGGTTTGCACAAACTTAAAAAAATATTTTCTTCCAATAGTAAACTACCTATATTTTTATTTTTAAGCAAAATGTTATTGGGAAAATTTATTTATAATAGTGTTTGTATTCGATACAAACAATAATACAAAATTTTATTGAATTATTATTGGGCCAAAACGCCTTGACCATGTTCGTTTACAGCAAAAAAATTGTGTTATGCAGGAATTTGTAGGAAACAGACGTTTGAAAAGCATAATAAAGGAGTTTGTTTTAAATTGGTTTATAAATTTTTATTTTCAAAAAAAAAATCAAAATAATTAATTTTTGATTAGTCCGAAGTTAGTTTCATGAAACTTTTTGATACCCCTGTAACATTAATAAAGTCGTTTAAAATACTATTCTAAATACATTTTCAAAATGATTTTTGCTTAAGAATTAAAAATTAAGGTAGTTTACTCTTGGAGACAAATAATGTTTTTGGGTTTTTGCTAAACCCTGTATACAAAATCAATATTTCCTCTTCGTAAATCCTATTTTTTTACTAGCAAACATTTTTATAAGAAATGACTTCTTGCGAAAAATAAAATTTTTGGTTCATTTGTCTTGTTGACCCCATTCGTCAAATGTGTTCCAAACTAAATAGGAATTTTTAAAAATATTTTTATTTTAGAAAATGCAGGGGCGTACAATTTTTTTCATAAAAAATAATTACCTTTAACCCATCCTTTACGACACTAGTTTTTCTTTTTTGTGCGCCATACATAGGAAGTCCCTTAAATTATTTAAAAATATCTGAATTGGTATAAAAGTTGTTATAAGAAAACAATATATATTTTTTTAAATTTTAAACACCCTATAGTTTATTAACTAAGACGTTTAGGTAATACGTTTAAATGAAGTTTTTTTCTTATTTTTCATTGTAGAATCATCCCTTAAAGTTTGTCGGTTGAGTTACTGTACCCTGTATACATTTCTTCAACTTCGCTATACTATAATCTATACTAATACACAACGTGTCCAAGATAAGGAGGGCTAGTATGGGCATCTTGGAAATGGTAAGAGGTACGAAGTCGTTTAAAAGAGAACAAAGTTAAGGTTTTATGTGCCTAATAAATGCTGTTTAGAAATTTTTAAAATTCCGAGTATGTACGGAGATATTCGGAAAACACGGAAAAATTAGAAACTTGTTTTATTTTTTTCCTGGTCTTATTTAAAATCGAATTTTAAAATAAATTGTACTTTTGCATTGCCACTTTTTCTGCTCTATCTAATAGTGGTATTTTATTTGAACTGCGACGTTTCGTTTTCGTAGGACCATCATCAACTTTATTTTTTAAATACGGTTCTGATATTCAAATATCAAAATTTAAAAGTCTATTTTATTACAAATTTAATGATGTATCACACATTAAGATTTAATCCTAATACGGACCTGTATTTTAAAAAATTTGGTAGACAGTCTGTATAAAAATGTTTTTTAATGGGTTTCGTTCAACATTTTTTACATGATCTATATATATTTTTATTTTATGCAATATGCGCATTTTGTTGAATTTAGTATTTTTACCTTGTTTTTTATAATACCCGTTCATCTGATCGTCTGCCATAAACCAGTTTTCCATAAATTTTGCCACACGTCACTTACCTAAAATAAAAAAAAGTTTTTTAAAAATTTAAGATATACAGAAGACAAATATGTCAAATAAATATATACATCTCAACAAAAAAAAGTATTATGGTTAATTTTTTCCATCACTTTTCCGATTTCAGAAAATCGCTAAAAAAAACCGACAAAATTGCGGATGTTTCCTGGTTTCTTTAGAAAACATTGTAACCTGATGGCCAAATGCTGACCACGAATTCTTGTTAAGGAGGTAAAAAATACATCATAAACCATAAATCACATATCTGGGTCCGATATATTTTAAATTTTGTAGAGTAGATAATTTCTTGCAATTAACTGAATATTAATTTATATTCTGTACAATATTAAAATAATGCGTCGTGTATAGGTCAGTGAAAAATTATATTCCCTTTAATTTTACTTACCTACTTAAAGTAATGCCACTGACCTACAGTACCCCATTGTTTTTCTTTAAGGCTTCATATACCACGATTGGGCAGATATACACCTACGCGTGGTACCGTTAGTCTATGAACTAATTTGTTTATTTTCTAATTAAGCCCAACAGTGGGATTTCGCAATTCTGTATAATAGGAAACCAAGAGCAAATCGTGTTTCTATACGCAGACAAAATCTAGTTTATTATAGTTAATAAGAAAATCTTAATGTATTGCCGCTTAAGAGATTAAATTGGTAACTTATATGTATTGATTAATATAGCAGAAAATGATGTCCTTAAAATTAGAGTGACTCATCGCTTTTAGTAATTTTCCTGACAATTCCGCAAAGTTATACTTTTCCGTACGAAAAAGCAGTTGGACAAACTACGCGAAGCGAGTTCGGATAAGCCTTGGGAAAGATACTTTGCGCATGCGTTAGGGAACGGCTAGACTGAAGAGCGCGCATGCGACAAGCACAGCTCCATATTTTCGCATTGCGAAGGCTGCATGCTAATTTTTGCCCGCCTGCTGAGTATCCGTGTGGCCCAACGACGTTGGTGTGGCCACTTGCATTTACGCATTATAGAGTAAGAGCCCGGGATGCTTCCAACATAGGTAGAAGCGATGGAAGACCAAAATTTTGACTTATAGTGCCTTTGGCAGGTACCAGGAACCAAAAGTTAATTATTTGAAACATAACTTTTGTAATTTTGTAAAAGCTGAATTTTATATTATGTTGCTTGGGTACCTATTACAAGATATTTTCCCAGTCGGCAGACAGTTTTGACACTTCAATCCCGTGGCAGGCAAACATTTGTGTGTGGCGCTATGAGCCGTTTTATTATTTAACGAGATATGACAAAGGGTTTTGTATAAGAATTGTAGGGTTTCAAAATAGGGATGTCAAAAAATATTTTGATGTATATAGAATGATTTAAAAGCAATAAAAAAAACTGACCTCACAGCAATAACTTTTCTAGATTACTGCTTTGCGCGCTCAGTTCGTTCTGTTCGTTCGGGCTAAAATGTTCACGTCTGGACCCACTTTAATACCCCGTCAACTGAATAGTTCGGCGAACAATAAATTCTTTTGAGCAATTTCGATTTACCGGCAAGCTACGGAAAACGTTTGGCGCGTTCAATTCGGCTCGGACGCAGGTCCAGACTCTGAAAATTCTGCTCTGCGCGCTCAGTTCGATCTGTTCGTTCGGGCTAAAATGTTCAAGTCTGGACCCACCTTAAGGTTTTTAAAAAATCTCGCGCAAAGTGTCTTGCCCGCACTTAAAGCTTATCTTGCTTCGCGTCGTCCTTTTAACTGATTTTGTGTGCAAGAAGGTATCACTTTGCGCACTAGTTAGGAAAATAACTATGTCATGGTGTTTTTTAAGCTTTTCAAAAGATCTTTTTAATGGTGATATAATATAGTGTATTCAATTTAAAAGAAAAAAACAAACCTATGTCGTATCCTATATATCTTAAGAGAATAAAAATCCCACAAATACTGAGGTGAAAACTACAAAAGTAACCCAACAAATTCACATTTTTTAATTATTTTCTACGATAAAGTTAAGGGGAGTTTAAATTCATAACTTGACATCAAGGACAGGGTTCTTGTTTTGATAACAGTAAATTAAAAGTGGTTATTTAGAATTGTGTTACAAAATAAATAATTAATTAATTTACAAATGCACCAATGTACCGGGTGTCAAGTTATAAATTAACCCTCCTGGCTTTTTTATTTGTTATCGTACAAAATAAATAATTATATGAGTTTTTTGGTTAATTTTGTGCTTTCTGAATCAATAATTAGATTTTTATTATCTTTTAAAATATACGGAATAGGACAAAAAGCAGGATTTTTTAAATGGGACGCCCTGTATATTATATCAATAATAAAATGATCATTTAAAGAGTATTAAAAAACACTTCATTTGATACCTATATCTATCTTCATTAGTTTCGGAAATTTGGTCATCCAAATCTAAAGAATAAATGTAAATTTTAATTATGTATGTGGGTAGGTTAGGTATATTATGGAAATAACTGCCCAATAATTTTATTTATGGCCATATTTTTAAAACCATTAAAGGTAGACCCATAAAATATGGTATTTTTGTAACGTTTTTTAAATTATTTTTTTAATAATGATTTAATATACAGGGTGTTCCATTTTAAATAATCATACTTTTTGTCCTATTCCGTATGTTTTAAAAGATAATAAAAATCTGTTTACTAATTCGGAAAATACAGAATTAGCCCAACAAACTAATATTTTTAATTATTTTTAATGATAAAAAGTAAAAAGTTAAGGGGAGTGTAAATTTATAACTTTACACCTGGTACAAGCTTAACCCTTAAACGACAACACGGGGTCGCCCGTGACCCCACCGAATAATATTTTATACATATTTTTTGTAAAGTTGTTTATTAATATTGCGGCTACACCTACCTTTGTAGCTTGGCTGTTACTATTACCACAGCAAATAACATATGTCGCAGAAGTTAATTGCCTGAATTATAGGTGTTTGCGTAACAAAAAAATAATAAAGTTAAAAGGATCTAAAAGAGATTAAAGGGCGACATGAAGAAAGTAATAAGGATATTGACAATAATAATTATTACATAAATAATATTGGAAGTGAATTTGAAGAACAAGAAAAGAAAGAAGTGAAGGCAGTCGAAATAGTGTATGAACCAACTTAAAATAAATCGTGATGATGAAGTACCTTTAGCACATCTACAAAAAAGTGATTTATGAAAGCAAAGGTTAAAAATGGCACTTTAAACCTTTTTTTAATATACATGGACAGGGAATAAATTGATTTTGCATCTTCCTAAGCCTAAAGGGACAAAAGCTGAGTAGAAAGCCTGGAAATTTCATTTTGACGACAACATACTGCATAAAACTATTACTTACACCAACGACAAACTACGTAAAAATAAAATACACTTTTTAAAAGCACAAAGATATATAAGGCAGACCGATAAAATAAAATTGGAAGACTTAATGCATTACCGCACACAAGTACTCCTTTGAAGAATAATTATGAGAATTCAACAAAGATCTGCACAAATAAATATTTTTTTATATATAAAATCATTGATTTAATTACAAAACAACCAACAAAAATTAATTAGATACGTTTTTTGCTGATTGAACTTTAAAATACCAATAATTTTTTATGGGGTTATATGCGACCCCTGTTGTCGTTTATGTATAAAAAAATTTATGTTGTCGTTTAAGGGTTAAGTTTCTGTCGTTATCATAGAAAAAAAAACTTTGTAAATAAACAAAATTGCATATTTAAAACTAAGATTAAAATAGAAGAGATTAAAAAGTTGTATTATTAATTGCTTAATTATGAAAAATTATAAAAACTTCAAAAAAGTCAGTGGCGTAATTTTTTTTTCGCAATAATATCAGTTGCGGTGCCCACTGAGACGCCATTGGACCCAATAATAATAATCTGGTTAGGGCTTAATAAGCGCCTTATTAATTTAAATAAATAAACCAAATTTAATCCAAAGCGGTCTAAGCATATTAGGAATATTTAGAACACTGATTTTTTTCTGAAATTTTAACGCCCTGTATCTCAGTAAAGAAGCAACTCCGGACATATGGTCATAGTAACTTTTTTCGTAAAATTACAAAAGGAATCACACCTTAAAGTTTGATTCCCTAGTTCTGAAACACACTGTATATTTCTGCCGAATTGACATACATATGCCATTATTTTTCTCTGAACTTTTTGTTTAATCATAATAAAATATAGCCTGTAGCACTCCTAATTAGTGCAGCTTTCTGATTGTGAAAGAATTTCCAACAAAGTTACAAACTTTACCTCTTTATAATATTAGTATAGATTTTAAAACAACCATTTTAATTTAATATTAAATAATAATTTTTAAGTTCAAAACTGCAACATATATGAAGTCTAAACATTGATCTCGATGGATTGCCAATGTTATAACCTGCGCGAAACAAGTTACATTATTTCATGGGCGAAAAACCCGGTTTGTGCGCAAGCCAGTTGAGGGTAAACGCACTCGGCACCAAACAAACTATCCGCATTACAGGAAAGAATTTGTTGACGGCGTCCTGGTTTTCTGTTCGAAGTACGGTAGCTAATAAGCGTTACGGTCAGACCGCGGACGAAGGGTATGGGGTGCCGGTGTTTGTATTTTGCCACTGGGCGAGGTCGTAAAAATCTGAAAAATGCTTCTTGCCACTACGGATCTAAATGTAGGTTATCTACGAGTCTAAATTATGATATCTATGGCTGGTCTCTAATGCTCAAACCAATAAAAACCTAATGTTTCAGTGCGATTCCGCTGTCTCTGTCTGAATTACAACGGATTAAAACGTTTTGTTTTTCAGATATGAATACCACCATGCCGTAAGGGCCAACCCGTTTGTGTCGGCTGTCATGCACAGTTAAAACAAATTAAAATATTCAAATATCACTGCAATCGAACTGGTTTCGCCGGCCTGTGGCGCTTATTTCCTCTTCCTTCGAATTACAATCTTACATAATGACGGTGAGCATCGTTGTTGTTGCACTTGCTCTTCTTTTTTCTTCTTCTTTTTAAATCTTCTTCTTTTTACGTTCTTGTGCCTTCTGCCTCTCTTTGAGCGGCGGCGATATAAATTAATTTGTATATACCTAGTGGGCGCATATTAACATTACGATTTTATGGCACTTAAGACAGTTGTAATGCTACTCTTTTTCTACTGGCAAGAGATAATTTTATGGGCTCTATAATTCTGTAACTCAACAAAATGGAATTACATTGATGTAGAATTCGTAGTCAAAATTTGGCACTCAGATTATACAGTGTTTTCCAAAATAAGCTTTATTTGATCACATTTGGCTTTCCAAATTGTCAAATGACAGAAACCAACAGAAATGACAAAGCAAAGGGGCGTCACCCACAAGCGTTTAAGAAAAGTTCATTCATGTTTTATTTACCATGGAGTAAAAATCCCCGGGCGGCATTGCCGGGATTAACAAATAATCACGTATTTTAAGGATTTTGCTTTTTTAAAAGGATAATAACTTATAATATTTAAACACATTTTTATTATGATATCTAAAAATGATAAAAACACATGTACTGTTCATTTAAAAAGTTATATTACAAAATTCTTTAATATAGAGGCGTATCCAATAACTACTTGTGGTTAGTATGTTTAAAGTGGAAAAATTAAATTTGGCAAACCGCATTTTAGCGCTTTTACTGTGATGTACTGATGACAACAGCTCAAACGTAAACAAACCTGGTCCATAAGTCGTTGAACTAATTACTTTTATTTTTTAAATAGAACAAAAATTGTATAATTAAATGTTTTAGAGAAGTGAGTTTTATGTCAAAATTTGAAGTTAAAGCATGAGATTAAAAAATATGTAATTGTCAATTTTTACATTACGCATACGTTTCTAGTACCAACAATTCTTTAATCAGATCAATTTATGTTTTTTTTATTGTTTTGGCTTGATACATCAGCCTTTTTAGTATTATCGTTGACTTTCTGGACACCTTGTATAAGATTCTAATGAGCACTTTGCGTAAAAAAATATTTTTAAAAGTTGAATTAATGTAGAAGTTATGCTACAATAATAACATTTTTTTTAGTTATGACACTATTTAAGCGGAGATGCAGTACGCTTTGAAAGTGTCTTAATTTTCATTACTTTTTATAGTCCCTGAGCCAGTAATAAAATTAACTTGGAGGGTGGTTCCTTTTGACAATTCTACCACGAATAATAATACCGTCATATATGGAAGCGGCGCTTTAAGCCAAACTGTTAATGTGAAATGTCTAAGGTGTCGGACTGGGCGAATGCGTCAAGTTATGAATACACTTGTTTAATAAAGGTCTTAGTTCCTGGGCTAATAATGAAATTGACACTTATAAAACATATTTAGGAGGGTTCCTTTTGACGAGTCTACCACGAATATCCTAACGTCATAATATATGCAAACGGCGCTTTAAGCCTTCCAAAACCCGCCTAGTCCGATACCTAAAATATGAGTTTGAGCCTTATAGTTCCATGACTGTAATTCTTACGATTTTTGGCACAATGTTTAAAACTTGCATATAAAATATTGTAGTAAACGACAAAAAGTGACGTAAACACGTCACTTTTTTGTCGTCACCAGTTCGAAAACATTTCAGATTGACAGGCTGGGTTAAAGCGCCGCTGCCATATATGGCGGTATGAATATTCGTGTAGACTCGTCAAAGGTAACTCCCTAGAAAGGTTTTAAAAGTGTCTTATTACGAAGTCCATTTCGTTACTGGCTCAGGCACTAATAAATAAATAAATAAAAGTAACCTTTAAAAAAGTGTAAAAAAACTGATAAAACTAGTATTAAAGTAAAACTGCACTCACTTTGTAGCTTGTTAATCATCGGAAGGTTTCAATCCTTTTAAATAATTAAGTCAACATGTCTCAATAATTTTTTTCTATTAATAATAAGCAGAGTATGTCGGTTGCTCAAGCTAATGGATTAATTGATTCTTTCAGGCTATGATTAAGTCAGTATTTGAATAGAGTTTGACAGTGATATGCGATTGAGTCACAAGGCTGGTTTTTATTTTTACTAAGTAGAAATGTATTTTATTTCTGTGCCTGAGATTATCTGTAACAAGCGAAACAAAAATGAATAAAATTAAGTTTTTCTGCCACCATTAAATACCATGCTTTATTTCTAATAATTGTTACAAAAATAAAGTACAAGCTATTCCATTTAAAAGGAAAAATGGCATAAATTTAACTTTAATTAACCGGTATTTAAAAAATCAAGGCAGCCAATCGATGTAATTTAGTTCATAGAATTTTAAAATCGTAATAAAAAATCAATTGCATAAACAACAAAAGAAAACCGCCATAAATTTGGCGTTTTTTTAAGTGGAACACCCTTTTTATTATTTTATTTTGGAATTCTATGTGTTTTTTAATAAAGTCTAATATCAACTGTTTTTTAGTTACTGAGGCTTAAACAGTAATATTTTCGGCTTACATCATTTAATTAAATAAGTATATAAATATAAAACCTAGGTAACGCAGGTGGTACCTGATACTTCAAAGTAATTGAAGTTTTTACCTAATAATAGATTTTATTTTAGTTTTTGATAATCTTCTTTTTGTTTCACTGGCATTTTCTTGACTGTTTTAAAACAGCATTACTATCACTAGTTTTTCATCTAAATAATAATTCATTAGAAAAAACTAATATAAAATCTACTAATAAGTAAAAATTTTAATCACTATAGAGAATCAGGTGATCACCTGCATTACCTTTATTTAATATTGACTTATTTAGTTAAATAATTCAATCCGAAAATGTGACTTTTTAAGCATCAATAATTTAAAAACAGTTGGGGATAGACTTATACGAGTAGTAACAGTATTTAAAAATCGCAACATTTATGGTGTATGTCTTTAGTTTTTAAACAATTATTCTCTAGTTACAGTATTCAAGTTTATTGAGCTAAAATACATTAATTGGATATCTTGAATTCTTTAAAAACATAGAAAAAGTAAAAAATATACGCCATTTTTCTTCTTAAACGAAATACCTTATACTCCATTTTAGTACACTATAAAAAAAGTTACTTTTAAAGCAAAGTAATCGGTACATCAACTAAACCAAAAGTTTAAGTTATCATAAATTCCGCCACTAGTCTTTTAAATCATGTGTCACTTAATCGTTAAACCAATTTGTTCGTCCAAAAAATTGAAGAGTAAAAAAGTCATTTAGTCATCTTTTCACATTAAATTTGCGCCCCTCTCGGCTTCACGCTTGATCCGGCACTGCACAGCATTGGCGCCTTTTCGTGGACCTTGCAGGGTGTAGCGGAAACTAAAAGAGATAAAACAAATCTAATTGCACAATTTCTGTTTTAATTTTGAAAACAAATTTAATGATAAAAATAATTCGTGGCGTTCGTTTTGAAGATACAGAGTGTTATTCAAATTTTGTCAATTTGCCCAGGCATAGAAAAGTTTTAGGGATTTTTACGTAGAATTCAGTGGAGTCCTTATATTTTTTCATTGACTTTTATTTTCAAGTTATAATACAAACATGGGTTTTTAAAATAGAACACCCTGTATATTTTATCATCAGTTGAAAGATCTTCTTAAAAGCTATAAGAAATACCACATTTGATAAATATATTTTTATTAGTTTCGAAAATATGGCCATCATCAGGATTTTTTTAACAAAACACCCTGTATATTATATTACCGTTAAATAGATATTTTACAATGGTTTGACAAAAATCCACATTTGATATAGTTATCTCTTATAATTTTGGAAATATGACTTTATAAATCTAAAAAATAGTAGATAAACGCATTAAAAATGTTAGGCTCATATTTCCAAAACTGTTAGGGAAAATTATTTTAAATGTTGTAAATTCTTAAATGCCTTAAAAATGACTTTTTATTAATGATAAAATATACAGGATGTGTTATTTAAAAAATGTCATTTCCTATCATATTCTTGACTATATTTCCGGAACTATGACAATCTAAATATATCAAATGTGGTATTTTTATACGGCAACCTTTCTAATAATGATTAAACATACAGGGTGTTCCGTTAAGAAAAACAACTCTGTGTTATAATTTTAAAATAAAGGTCTATGGAAAAAACACAGGTACACCATCAACTTACCTATTTATATTTTTTTCAATTTCTATTATCAAGCGAGTTACAAGTGCCTGGCCAAATTGACACAATTTAAAAAACACTCTGCATCTCTAAAACGAATTAAGTTAGCCATGATTTACTTTCACCATTAAATTTGTTTCGAAAATCAAAATCGAGATTGCGCAATCAGTATTGTTCTATTTCTTTTAGTTTTCGCTATACTCGCGGCGACACCCTGTACGTAGGTTTTATATTTGCATACGTTTTTTGTTTTTGAATTTATTTGTTTAGCCTCGTTGTATCTTTCTCTATTGTTTTATAAAATATTTGATACTTTTTTTATATAAACAGGAGGTTTAACTCAGCCAGGAATGTTATATAAAAAGTACTACAATAAGGTGAAACCCAAAGTTGATCAAGACAGTCCAAAAATATCTGTGTTTGCAGATAAAATAGGTTGTGCTAGTTACATAATGACGTCATGGGTTACTTACAAAATTTGAGCAACTTAAAGAAAGTCACCCGTCGCACCCCCTACCTTCTATAATTAAAACATATTGGTCTCCTTTTCCCAAAAAGAGACCACTCTGTTGTGTTGTTTATTAGAGATATGTAATTACCAACTTAATCGACCAAATTTAAGGATTTACCACTGGTTTAACGGTGTTTATACAAAGGTAATGCAATAAAATGTGGGCAATGTTCCTTTATATGGTCTATCGCCTAACCGCTACTTGTGGTTTCCAACCAATTTGATGATAAGCCCAACGTACCGTGAAAATAGCCAAATCAGGAGTATTTGGGGCATGGCGTGCAATTTTAATCGAACTAGCAGCTTCCGAACTGCGTTAAATTTAATAAATTATTTACGTCAGCTGCTGATTTAATTTTGTATTGGGATTACGTTACTTTACCATTATATATATTTTTATCATATATGTATCATTTCTACATACAAATATAGGGTGTCTCTAAAAGGGCTGGATAGCATAACAGCACTTTTTTTTTAGATATGCTCAGAAGTTGAACCCATCTTGACTCGGCTCTTTTGAATTTATTGCGACACAGGTATTTTTCGGAGAGCTGAAAAGCTGCACGTGTTTAACCTATTCCCAAGAAAGTATTTAAATCTCTTTCATATAACTTTATACCTGTTTCTTTCAGTTTTTGTAAATTTATCAAAAAATATATTAATTTACAAATCCCTAAGTATTTATGGAAAAACATTAAATTTTGCATGACAAGCAGTATGGATTTCGCCACAAAAGATCTACAGCAGATGTCCTGTGGCAGTCTCTTGAATTTCTAGGTGAGTACCAGATCGTTGCTTTTGATATATCCAAAGCTTTTTACCAGGTCTGGCATGCCGCGCTCCTTTCTAGGGTCTTTTAACTAAACTCTGTTAAAACTAGTTATCTACCGTGAGGCACAGTACTGGCACCTTATTTTCTTTACATCAACGACCTTTCTCGTCCACAACTAATTACATTCATAGTTTTGCTGACGATAGACCCTTCACTCCAGTTTTTCTAAACCAATTTCTAAACCTGATCTGAAAAGCAAACGCAGTGCAATGTAAATATTTCTTTCACAAGACTTTAATATATTGGATTAGCGTGCCAAAAATCTTGTCCATTTTAATGCATCCAAAACACAATAATGTACCTTGTCTCGAAAAAACTCATCAAATACTCATTCTTTAGAGGAACTGCAGCATATTTGGAATACCAGTTGGTTTTTTAAGAATAAAATTAAAAAAAAAAAAGATAACTTCATAAAAAATATATTTTCTTTTTGAAAAACTATTAAACCTTAATATTTATCACTAACAAATAGAACAAAATCCAGGAACTTTATAAAAAAAAGAATCACAAACTAGCAATTATATCAATTGACTTTAAGTTCAGGTAATTTGGAATATAGTATTCCATGTATTCCAAATTATATTCACATTTTTTATGAACATACTGCTAACATTTTATCTTAGCAACTAATAGATATCGAAGTATTTAAAATTACCCGCACTATCCCAAATATGCTGCAGTTCCTCCACTCACGAGCGGCCAAGTTTCGCAGAGCAAAGTCACCTTTAATCTTGTAGACGTCAAATTTAAGAATAAACTCAACAGGCATAAATACATTGCATCTATAGCCTTAGGAGCTTTAAAAAAGCAAGGACTTCCCTTTCAAGTCAAAAGGGTTTTCTGCTCTGAAAAATTGTCCAGTATAATTCCTCCACTTACGTTTCCCAATAGAGAAACTCGTATACAATCCAACTGAACAGGCGTCGAACTTCCCACTGTGTTCGTTCTTCGATTCCTAGAGTTTCTAGAATGTGGAACCTGCTGCCCGCGAAGGTCTTTACTTCCCTCCAAACTTACAAGAATTTTAATCCCGTGTCAACAAACTCCCTTTTACCTCGCTTAAGACATCCACGGTTCGTTAGTATTTAGGCTTTTGCCTTCGTGGATTGTCCAAAGATAAAAAAATACACCATGTAACAAGGAAAATATATTTTTCTACAAACGGTAATAAACAAACTATTATGGACAGCCTTGATAAAGTTAAAATTTTACTTTGTTGTTGTACTTTTTTGTATAGTATTTTTGCACAAATCAACGCACTGTTAAAAAAGTACCAGTAGTTCTTAAAATTTGCAAGTTATATTTCATTGCTAGCATTAAAAAGCACGGGTGGGTCGCATGTCAGCTGTGCCAAAGACAATGCAACGCGATATTCCGGGTACTTTATGTTTGTACTTGGGGCAAGAGGTACCGTGGTGCTATATTACCGGTAATCTCCGATCGCGCCGGGTACCGTTACGGGCTTATGGTTCTCTCCACCGACACACGAATATAATCTGAATTGCAGGAATTTTTTCGCGGACATTATTTGATATTACGGTTTTAAAAGCAAGGAAATATACCCGGACTTAGAATAAATTTGATAATACACACTGGGTGACTTAAAAAATACAATACTGAGAATTGTTAATAATAGGGGAGTCACGACGCTAAATGGGGATTTACTCGAGCGACATAGGGTTCTATTGGATTGCAAAGCGTAAAAGATAAGAAGAAGAAAATGTTATATAATGTATACCTTTTCATCGGTGGGGAAAGCGGCAATCGATTTTTAGATATGTTAAGAAAATACTGTTATTATTTCGGCTAGTGGAAATCCTTCCGGATTGTATCGGATTATACAGGGTGATTAAAAAATCGATCACGAAACTTAAGGGAGTGATTCTACTTGACAAAGTAAGGGTAGAGCTTGATATATATTTTTAAAATGTCATTCGTTTTCGAGTTACAAGACGTCAAAGTTTAATTTTTATTTTGGTTTTTCGCCATATTACATTTATTTTTTAACCAACCCAGTTGATATTTGCCACACAAATCGAGCTTTGCAGATTCTAATTTTTATGACAAAAGTTTTTTTCAAATACCGCCAGAGATACTTTACCTAAAACTTAAAATTTATTTACATCATAACTTTTTATTTTGACAGATATCGCAAAGCTGGGGGCGCGATATAACAATAAGACAATAAGGTATTCTTTATTAAAGTCGATAAATCTCACCGTTTAGGCACCAATAGACATCAAAGTTTTCATCAATTTCAATCAAATTACCTACATACATACAGGGTGTCCAGTAACTCAACCGACAAACTTAACCAAACGATTCTACAACAAAAAATAAGAAAAAAATCATATAAACATATATGTTCTTTTTTTAAATTTTTGGAAAATTCGGATATATTTTGTTTTTACGACAGCCCTGTATACGGAGCTCATATTTGGTTGAGGTACTTAACCCAGTACAAGGTATCCTCCGGTATATTAATCTGCCGCGCTGTAGTAAATCCGGAAATCCCCCTTGGGCTCTCCTACCATTATAGTACTTTAGTGTATTCATCTCTGCTAACTGGAAGTAAGCGTCCTGTGGTGAAACAATAGTGTTGTCCAATCAAAAAACTGCATATTTTAGTACTCGGACAACGTTAACAAAACAAAGGGAAACATAGGATGAATATGTAAAAACTCGGCACCCACGGTTATTAAGTTTTTGTGGGCTGCCCCGAGGATAAAAAAAATAGTTTATAAAAACTCTTCTCTGAAGAAGGTGCTGTGCTGTGCCATTCAAAATACATTGTCAGTCAGCTGATAAAAATAGGTATCTAAAGGGTTTTCCTCACGTCCTCTTCTACTTTCATCAGTTAAATAAATTCTTGTGGCCAAATTTCTGATTACTTTTTAAATTATATCACCCAGTAAATTTGTAATGGTGCATGTGATGTTCTTCTTTAGGTTACGATCCGTTCGTGGCCTATTCTCGTAGACCTGAGATTTAAGGAAGCCCCACAGAAAATAGTCCAAGGATGAGAGATCGCATTATCATGGCGGCCAGTTCACATTACCATATCCCGAAATAACCCGCCGATAATAACCAAACATGAGTTTTGATGATAAATTTAAATAATTTCTACTTATTTTTTAATCTCGTATCTCTCCATAAGGATTAGCCAGACACTACTGAACACAACTATGGCAGATTGGTGACAAAATTCTAAGCAATGTTGCTACAGTAATATTTTAAAGTTTTGACGTTTTTATTGGTAAGCTCTTTAGATCTAATTGGTACAAGAATATTTCTTTTTCTTAGATTTTTCTTTTATTGCAGAATTTTTAACGAAATCTATGATGACAACCAGTAAAACACTTATCACAGTTGTAGCCTGACTTTTTTGCTATTTTTGTTACATTTATCCAGTATAACATAAGAAATGTTTAAAAATATGATACTTTCTACAATAGTATCAAGCAAAATGTGAATAACAAATGTGCGCACCAAAAAGGGTTTAAAATAAGGACGCGACATCAAAGCCAAATAACGTTGTTTAACATCGAAGGCTCACCATCGATGGCAGCGATACATCGAACAAGTAACATCGATGTTTTTTAAACATTGTTCAAGGTTGTTGGTACTTGTTTGATATATCTTTAGTATCGATAGTCAGCTTTCGATGTTATCATCGATGTTTAACATTAATGTTAAACATCGATATTTGATTTCGGTATTGCATCCCTAGTTTAACAAATTATTCGGTAGAGATTAACTTAACTTGAATCGCCAATATATAAATTTAGTAAAAATTAAATCGTACATTTGGAGTTTGCGTTCTGGTTAGTTCTGGTTCGTTGGTATTTTTAAGTAAAATCGTGCATGGAGGATGTAAAAGATTTGTTTTGTGCCCCGAGGAAAATAGAAAACTCATGGTAAAGTAAAAAGGCATCTTTCTTCTGTAGCTAGGCGCTCTGAGCGAAGATTCCTACAACCTGAAGTTTTTTTCGATTGGTGTTTGGGCACGAGGTATTTCCCAAATGACGGCAGATCGAGGTGCGCGCTGCGGGGAACGTGAGTACTGAAAGAAAACCGGTTATGCGCGATACTAGTAGCAGCTACTTGGTTTTATGACCTACAATTTATGCATACCATCGATTTTTTTTGTATAGCATCAATTGAATCTAAAGATATAATTTGAAATTTTTGGCTCGACTTTCCAGATATTCAAGCAACGAAGTCCTAGAAAGATTATGATGCGTCATCGCACATAAGACCGAAGGGGGAGACCTGGCTAATCGTCTTGAAACGAAGCTCACAGCCGAGAAAGCAAAGTAAAGCAAAAAATAAATTTAATGTTTTTGTTATTACATTTTCCATTTAGTGACAAAACGCCGTTAAATAATATAGCTTCCATTTTGAGACATTTGTAGACAACATTAGTATAATTTGTATGTCAACTAGTTACGTGCAGACAGCAGGCATCAAACAAAAGAGTTTTAACTAACAATTTAGTTTACAGATAGCAAAGTTAATGGACTTTTCCCATTAGAAGTAATATTTTATTTGCAATTATTACATTTAGGAGCCCTACAGGCACAGAAACAAATAAGTATGTCGTAAATTTCAATATATTCCATTCTGTGCGGTTACCCAATTGTGTCATAACGTGTCATAAACGTTATACGTTTAAATTCAGACAATCATTTTTGTACCATATTTAAACCTCGGTGAGATTAGAAAGGAAGGGACTGAGTATCGATATTATTTGGTTTGTCGATTCATAATTTGCGTTACCTAAATTTCTTATTAATTTTAATTTTGACTTTATACAAACAAAATATACTCTAAATTCTCTATATTCACAAATTTCTAATAAATATTCAACAGGCTGTTGCCCAGTATAACGACCTGTTCTTGCCTGGGAACTTCTTGTTTAGTAAAAGTTAGTAAAAGTTTACCTTTTTTTTATCCTTTTGTACTTGTTTGGTAACCTTAAAAAATGTGTGTATGCAAACATTTCAGGGTATCAAAACAAGGATAAATAATTATGTATTTTAGTCGAGTAGAACAAACCAGAATAAAAGGAATAAAAAGAGGTACTAATTTTATTAGGTCTCAAAACACAAAAGTTCACAAAAAGAAAACACCAGCATTTACTTAGTTTGGTAAACCCTTAAAATAAGATTGTTTGAAGTAAAACACGATTACTTTTTCATGACATACTTTCTAGCCAATATTGGCAATAAATGTCAAGATATGCTATATCCAAAAAATGGCTTGAAGGTATGATACATTTTAAATTAAGAAACACGCTGTAGCGACTAAATAACGCAAGCTAACAAATTGCGGTTTTCACCAGTAAGTTTGGCTTGAAATTTGAGCCTCCCAAACGGAGGTCAGTGTTAAACATACAAAAACATAAGTTTAAAGAGACGAATTTGACTCACCCTAACCTAAAAGACTAAAAACAAATCTATTAGCATAATCTCCATTTTTATTTTTGAAATAAAACTCAGTGGTAAAAGTAAATAATGGCTAACTTGATTTGTTTTTGGAGATACAAAGTGTTTTTTAAACTATGTCAATTTAGCCAGGCACTTGTAAGTTTTAGGGTTTTTACGTAGAATTCAGAGGTGTATCTATGTTTTTTTTATTGACATTTATTTCAAAGTTATTACACAAAGTTGTTTTTTTTATAAAACATTCTGTATATTTTTATCAGTTAAAAGGTATTCTTAAAATCTATAAGAAGTACCACCTTTAAAATATCAATTTTCTAATAGTTTTAGAAATATAACAATCATCAAATTTTTTTAATAAATAATTACAAAAACCCTGTATATTGTATTACCGTTACAAAGATACTTCAAAATGGCTTAACAAAATGCATTTAATATAGTTATCTCTTATAGTTTTGGCAATATATACATAAATATCTAAAAAATAGTAGATATATGCCCTAAGATTTGAAAGCTCAAATTTACGAAACTGTTAAAAAAACTCATTAGGTAAATTCTTAAAGGTCTTTAAAACGCCTTTTAATTGGTGATACATTATACGGTTGTTTCATTTAAGAAATGCAATATCATTATTGAACTTCTGATGATGGCTATATTTCCGAAACTATGCAAATCAAATATATCATATGTATAGTATTTTTTTTACGGCTTTTAAGGTGACCTTTCTATTGGTGATAAAATATACGAGGTGTTCCAGTTAAAAAAATGTATTTGTTTTATAAGTTTAAAATGGAAGTAAATGAAAAAAAGTGCGCCACTGAATTCTACGTAAAAACCCTAAAACTTTTTTACCTACATTTTTTCTATCTCTAATATCAAGCGAGTTAAATGTACCTGGGCAAATTGACAAAATTTGAAAAAACACTTTCTATATTTAAAACAAAAAATTCAAATATTCAAAATCGAGATCGTGGAACCAGATTTGTTCTATCCCTTTTAGTTTTCGCTATACCCTGCAAGGTAAACTAAAACACGCCACCCTATACATACATAAAAAGCAATATCCAGGATTGCCATTTGAAAACGAAACAAAGCTTATGTTGAGCACTCTAGGGCGTTAATTTTTTTTTTACTTTTTGGGACAAACATTTTTTTACGATCAAGAGGGTCGAGAAATACAGTGCCTGTTTTAGCACTATCCGCGCCCTGAGCGAGATTTCCACGGCGCCCTTAAACTAAAGTGTCACACGTCCCGATATTGGCAGGACAGTCCGCTTTTTGGAGCATCCTGCCGATTTTTAGAAAATGTCCCGATTTTTAGAAAAAGTCCCGACTTGTGGTGGGAGAGAGGGTTTGTGAAGACCTTGGGAATCTTTTAACTCATTTTAACTTAAACATTTTAAAGGGGTGAGGTCCTTTTGTTTTGCTCTTCAAAAAACCATCTTATTTCACTTGTTCCGATTTCCATGATTGAAAATGTGGTCACTTTTCCTTAAACGCTATTCAAACCCAGTGGCAAATAATTTTTTTTAAGTGAAGCAAACTAAAGTTTTGCGCCCCAAGTGCGATTTCGATACATAACACGGAAAACAATTTTTTAGTTTCTGGCTAAAAAAATATAAAGACCAAAATTGGTCACCTTTATTTGCGCCTTTTTTGCGTTATTCTGCTCTTTAAACATTTAAATACGATTTATGGTGTCTAGTGCGCCCCCTTTTCTCTAGCGCCCTGGGCGGTCGCCCAACCGCGCCCTACCTCAGCGCTGCTACTGGAGAAATACCTTATTTTGAAGGTCGCTCGGCCCCCAAGTTTGAAGTATCTGCTATTATTTTTGTTGATATGACAGCTTGCCTAATTTTCATTTTATTTTTTTAATAAATAATAATATATTACCTGTAAGAGCAATCTACTTTAAAATAAGGAGATATGGTAAGGGTTAAACAATCCTCACAATGAGATATTACTCGAGTATGGGACTAACTTTAAGGGTAAATTACACCCTCGCCAGAAAGATTAATTGATATCTTATTTTAGAGGTTGTTTAGCCCTTATCATATCTCCTAAATTTAAAGTAGCTTGCTCTTACAGGTAATTTAAAATTATCAATTTAAACCATACAAATCAAGAATTTTACCAGGCTGTCATATCAACGGAAACAATAGTAGATAGAGACTTTATACTTGGCAGTTGTAATCAGGGTCAAAAGAACTTTAAAATAGGGTATAAGTCGAGCCCTCTTTTCATTTAAGATTTTGGGGGTATGTCTAACCCCTGCTAGACGGTTGCAGTTCAGGGGGTAAAAGTGGCAAAAAAATATTTTCCCTCTAAAATAAAAAATTGACGTGTCCAAGCGTTTTTCCTTAAATGATCTGGAACGCTCAAAATAAGCTCTGTTTCGTTTTCAAACTGGATTTCCACTATTTACTACATCCTACATTTATTAAAATAGTTGGTAACCATAGTGTTACTAGGTCTTTTTTCAAATAAAAATAAGCAGATATATCATTTTTTTAATGTCGATACGCCCGCCCGCCCTATAAATCATTGCATAATTTATTCTAATGTGGCCACCAGCGAAATTGAATTAATAGTTCTAAAGAAAATCACAATATTATAGCAACGTTGACCTCGGTTTAACCTTTGGACTATTAATATACAACGTTATGTTTGTATTTTATTGTAAATAAATTAGCGTACCGCGTGGCTGCGGTTTTCAATACGCTAATAATTGTGGTCAATAAAGATGCAGTTAGTTTCTATTTACTTTTAGGAATATCTAAGGTATAATAAAAGACGCAATTTTCCATTTCCTTTTTAAATCTGCTATTCATTATGTTATCTATTTTACTACAAAATGAAATTATAAAAATCAATAAATTATTTAAGTTTTCATGTTAAGCGGTTTTATTGTACTAAAAGTTAAAAAATAATTCGGTAATCTTCTCAATAATCTGGGGTATTGATCAGAACAATATTAAAATCGTTGGGTGCGTAAAATTTTTATAATTATATTTACTCTAGATACGCTACACCCAACGATTTTATTATTTGTCTCATCAATACCCCTATTTGATGAGAAGATTGGTGCTATCTGGTAGCTAGGACTTACCGAATTATTTTTAGCTTTTACACTTTAACATTTTTTTGCATAATTTATTTTCAAGTTTTTTATTTTGTTCTTAGTTGATACTTCTCATTTTATTGAGGTTATTTATTACCTCACTATAACTAACCAAGACTAACCAACGACGAACCTGAACTTTTTTAAATAATTAATTTTAAAGTTTTTAGTTAATTAATACTTTTCATTCTATTAAGTTCTTTTATTTCAGAATGACCTCTATTCTACTGACAATCCCTTTCATTAGATACGTATATTAAGGTAGTTATGGAAAATATGTAATTCGCCATTTTGTAGCGGCGGCCATCTTGGATTTTAATTTTATTTATAGTACGCTCTATTGTACCAATAAAGCCCTTGTATTTGATACCCATGTTAAGGTGGTTGTGGAAGAAATGTGTAACGCGATTTTGTGGCGGCGACCATCTTGGATTTTGATTTTTTATAGTGATCTCAATTCTACCAATCAAACCCTTTTATTTAAATACCTATATTGAGGTAGTTGTAGAAAAATATCAAATCCGTCATTTTGTGGAGGCGACCATCTTGGACTTTAATTTTTTCATAGTAAGCTCTATTCTACCAACCAATCCTTTTTATTTAATGCCCATATTAAGGTTGTTGTGAAGTAATATGAAATCCGCCATTTTTTATCGGCGGTCATCTTGAATTTACAATCATAAATAATGTAGTATATTGTATTGTCATCAAGATTAAAAGTATAAAAAAACTGTATTTTTTGTAATTCATCACGAAAAAAGTTGCACACAATCATCACTTAAACCAACACACACAGAGAGTTTATTTATATTTATCTTCGTTCTGGTTAATTTATCCGCTATATCTCATCAAGAGCACATCGCATCTTCAAAAGTCTTAAATATACCGGGTGTCAACGAATCTATTAGACAAGCCATAACTTCTAAAGTATTGCGACATATCAAAATGAGATTAAGTATAAGTAAAAGATATGAAAAGAGGAAAGTTTTTGCATATTCCTCACTTTTTGGTTACTTTCGGTTTGACCAAAAATTACTCCAATTTTAATTTTTTAAATCGAACACCCTGTATTTTTTAATATTTTTGAAGTCCTAAGATCATTCTAAATAGTAATTTGACATTTTTAAAATTTTTTACGCCTATATACTCGATTTTTGAGAGCCATTTGTTGTGTTGCATCTAGGTGGCTCTGATCCTTTATTTATAACTATTTTTAATCCGATCGCAAATAAATTGATTTTCCTTGTTGGGGGAAAGGGTTGCAATTAGAAAAATTACAGTTAGGCACGGAAATGTCAATTTGCCAAATTGTTTTATTCCTATATTTTATGTTAGTCACTAAAACTTTACAATTGTATTTTTCTAACATAACATAGGGTTACTAGATTAATTTGCGTGCACTTACAGTCACCTTAATGCAATATTAAAAATGGCTCTAAAAAATCAAGTAGGCTTAAAAATGTTTTAAAGTATCACATTCTTACTCAGAATTGTCTCAGGAATCCAAAAATGTCAAATTATAAAAGATGTTTCATTAAAAACTTTTAAAATTGAAGCCATTTTGGATCAAAACGGAAGTAACTGAAAAGTTAAAAATATGCGTAAACTCTCCTCTGCTCATACGATTTATCTATACCAAATCTTATTTTAACATGTCTACCACTCTGGGAGTTATGGCCTGACTAAAAATTTGTTGGCCCCCGGTATGGTTGGCGGTTGAATTAAAAAATATACATCCAGTTAAATTGGTATCTGAAGAGTCGAAATGCTGATTGATCTAAATCCAAAATACAATTTTTTATCTTTTGTCCACCAATAGGTTCTATGTGACAGTCCCAATATTCCAGTTTAAAGTCACAGGAATTGCAAACGAGATCCAACGTTGAGGTCACCCGTATGTCAAACGTTATATTCTTTTACTTATTTCTTTGATTTCTGTTGTAGGTTTTAGTTTTGACGCTTAAATCAATTAGCACTTCCACTTTACATTAAGGCATTTAGGCAACTTTTGATTCTAAATAACTTATTTGTTTAACATTTAGTTATATATTTTTAAAACAAGGAATAGTTTACTACATTCACGACAAAAGCTATATATTCTTAAACTTACTAACAAAACTATACTTTGGCCACTATAAATGAATAACTAGTAAGTAACTCCGCTTACTGTAGTTTTAAGCCAATAAAATATATTGCTATTGTGGTAACTATAATAGGGTTACTGACTTTTATAACCAATAAAATACTTTTTTGTTCAGGTGTTTTTCTTAATTTATAGTGAACTTACTATTGTAATCAATTGCTTGTATCCACCTTATTATGACCTGACTTTACTCCTTACAATCTCGGAGATATGGCATCATGCTTTTTTCGAAATTAATACAAAAACGGCTCAATATTCTTCAAAATTAGTACAAGGGTAAAACTGGACCTTCTAAATTCATGAATAGCATTTTTGCGACGATTTTAAGATTCTAAAAAAAGTCAAAGAAAGGGAATGAGGAAATTCAATTATGAAACATCAGCAAATGCAATTTCTGAATTTTAAATGTCCAGTTACTCCCCTGTACTAATTTTGAAGAATTTTGGTTGGATAATTGACCACACCTGGTCATTTTTGTATCAAGTTGATGCCATATCGTCGAAATTGATAGGAGTAAAAAAAAGGATATAAGGTCAGAATAAAGTTTATACAAGCAATTGATTACAATAATAAAAAATAGGGCATTCGTTTTAAAATTTTAAAATTCCCTAACGTACAGAGAAAACCATAATTTTAACAACTTTGCAAATACAGTTTTTAAATTCTTCATATTCAGTTAGATTAGATTAGGAGGTGGATTGCATATCCTCTAACACTGCAACCTGCTCAGGTTTATTGTGTGTCCTCCGTCCATAGGTTAGAGCACGCTATCCAAGCCGGTCTGTTTAATCAGACTCCACAAGCTTGAAACTGGCCCCTTGGTATATCTTGCCGCTTTAGGTTTTTCTTCACCCAGCCTTGCAAACCGCAGACGACAAAGGGCTTCGCAGTAGCACCATACGTGTTCTGCGGTTTCTTCCTCCTCCTGGCAGAACCTACATAGGTTTTCTTCTGCCAGGCCCATAGTTTCCAGGTGTTTATTCAGTCTGCAATGACCTGTCAGTTGACCCACTATTATTCTTACTGCCTTCCGGTTATAATTCAGAAGGTCTTTTGTAAATTCTGGCGAGTAAGCCTTGATGAACACTTTCGCCTGACGCTGTCCTGGTGTTCTCCTCCACCAGTCTTGTGATTCCCTCATAATCCATGATCTAATGGATGACCTTACCTGGCATGATGGAATACCACAGTAGGGCTCATATTCAGTTACCTCTTCGCATAAAATTTGGTTTATTTATATTTGACGGTTGCTGATCCACCATTCCGGGTTTTTTTACTAACCCTGTAGTTTGGGTCTATACTTTAATTTTAAGCAAAAATCAAATTTTCTGCCATATTACAAATGAAAAATTTTTCGAATGCACATTGTATATTTAAAATAAAAGCAAGGAATTTAGGCAAACGCTTTAATATACCTACCTTGTTAAAAATACAATTCAACATGTTGTATATCATTTTTTTAAAAGTAATTGTATTTCGGGCTTTTCGTATTTTAAAGGCTTACGGCAATTCACTTTTGGAAAACGTCAAAAATACTTTTTAAATACCAAAAACCGTATGTCTGAAGTTAGCAACACATTATTATTATACAATCTTTTATCCTTACGCCCGCCACTGATAAATCTAACCATAACCACTCATAAAAATCTCGCCGATTCCTCCCGACTCCCATAAATCATCTGTCCGTGCGAATGTCTAACAACGGCGGAACGTATGGCCAATCGAAAAGTCAACGTTTCGATGTTTTTCGGCCGTTTCCGCGTCATACGTCACGAGCTTTTGACGTTTACACGACCGGTCGGTACGAGGGTGCCCTGTAATATCGACCAAACGAGCTGAGTGTGTGGAATTTTAAAAGTGGAGCATTTACATGGTTTCATTGTTTCCTGGGTTATGTCTGGTCAAGTTGGAGTTTTTGCATCTCATTGTACCCGGTTTTCTAACTTCATATAATAGGTAATAACATAGCTACGCCATGTTCATATTTGAGCCTAAAATTAAGTCCATTTGTCAATTTTTTTTATTGTTTTATTGATAACTAATTTGCGCACGCGAGTGGAAAATAATTATTTATGATACAGTGTGGTCCATTGGGTCTGCAACAAATATAAAACTTTTTTATTTGCAATTTGTCAAAAATCTTAATTCTTCATAAAAATTGATGCATGGTCCGTCACTATACAGGGGTGTCCAGAAAAGTGAGGTCAAAAATGATGGAGATGATAGAGTAGGTCAAAACCATGTTAGTACTTTATATAAAAAAAGCTTCTATCGCGCATCGTTAGAGAGATATTGACCTTTAAAGTTGGAATAAAAAATAATTATTTCAATCATAACTTTTAAACTGTTGCCACAGTACCAATGATATTGGGGCTACTAAATCCTCATAGTAATGCTTCTTTTGTATAGGTTGTTCAGTAAGTCGAAATTATACAGGGTGCGACAATTTTGTTTTTTAATTTAATGTACGCATTTTTAACACTGGTGAAAATTTGTCGTTTTGCTTTGACCCCTTAATTTCTTTATCATTTTGTACAAGAAATTATACTTTATTTAAATTGATATCTTGGACGTTTTTCATAAAATCGAATTTTAAGTCTAGGCATACTAGCATTTTATACGTAATGAAAAAATCAATTTTTTTCAGAACATTTTTAAAATATGGTAAAATTCCTAAAAACAGTTTTTAACTATATGTATAAAGTTATAAGGAGCTCACAAACGCCGTTTTTAATAATTTTACCATATTTTAATAATTTTATCATCAAAATGGATTTTTTTTACATACAAAATGCTGGTATGTCCGGATTTAAAATGCGATTTTATGAAAAACGGTATAAGATATCGCATTTAAATGAAGTATACCTATTTGTTCAAAAATGATAAAGAAATTACACGGTCAAAGCAAAATGTCGAATATGTCACCTTTAAAATACATTAAATGAAAAAAATCGTTGCACCCTGTATAATTCCGACTTACTGAACAGCCGTTTACCTATGGAAAGAAGCATTATTATGAGGTCATTTAGTAGTTTAAATATCATTGGTGCTATGTGCAACGGTTTAAAAGTTATAATAATATAAGTTTTTTTATACCAACTTTAAAGGCGCTATAGAACGTTTTTTTTTATAGAAAGTACTAACATTATTTTGGCTCACTTTATTGCCCCTATCATTTTTGATCTCACCTTTTCGGAAACTCTGTATAAGTGGTAGTGGTAGTTTTATTAAAAGTTAGAGGATATACAGAGTGGGTCAAAAAACGGAAAAACGGCTGAGTAAAGTACCCTTATTAAAAAAAAATACAACAAAACGTAAGATAAAAAGTTATTTAGAATCACTATTTAGGCTACCAAGTCATGGCCTCCTATTCAGATTTTTAATATTTTGGAGAATTTTGAATTTACCGTTTATGATACAAATTTGGCTCACTCTATCACCCCAATCATTTTTGACCTCACCTTTCCGGACACCCTGTATAAGAAATCACCCCCTTAAGTTTCGTACCGTAGTTAGGAAGCACCCTGATTTTTTTTACCAAGGACATAGAGATTTCGTGCTTGGACAAATAAAAGTTGACTGATTTATAAACAAAGTGTCTCTTTTCCACATCCGCCTCCATATCATCACTTGCGACAGCACAACGCATCTTCTAAACATTCTTTTTGATGAATAATGCATTTCTTTGAAAAAGCGAGCCTTCTGTAGTTCTATGCAACCGTCAAACGAAATTCTTGATAGATTATTTGCCTTGAAAGAAGCGTGGAGCATCGATGATTTCGTTTCGATCTGCTCTCTTCGGCAATTCGCGGACGGGCGGTAGCTTAGATCTTTTAGAGCGATAAGCGAACGTTTTCAAACAGTAGTGACAACTGACAGAAGGTGCAGGTACATTGTTGCCAAATTGAAATTTGTTTAAATTGTATACACGTTGAGCTAAGTGATAAGCAGGGAAGAACATTTATCCAAGTTGCATAGTTTCCATTTTTGCTTTTTTATGCAAAAAATCTGTTTTTGAAGGTTTTTAAGTTGGCATTAAATTCATAATTTAGACAAAAATATTCACCAAGATCAGATATATTTCTCGAGAAAACCAAGAGAACCTACGACCAAATGTTCCAGTTTCCTCTTAACCAATAATAGCAATATGGGAAACCTGGTTGGAAACGGCACTTTTTATTGAAAATATTTTAGTGACATAAAGTAGTTAATTACTGAATTGTCTGATAAAAATTGCCAAGCACTTCTAGATGCGAAAAATTTGATGGAAAATAAATTACTGCCTCAACAAGCACTTATTTAGAGCAATTATACTTGTGTTTTAGATGATATTTCAAAGGTGAAATCAAATAAGTTGTTTCCTAGTAGAGTCTTTAAATTTAATCAATCAATTATAAACATGAGTGTTTGTGGTACTGTTGGGAGAAAAATAGGAGAAAAACTTAAAAATGTATTAGGGAAAAATAAAGAAAATTTCTTTTAATTAAATGTGACTAAAATTATCTCTGCTGACTTTGTAGAAAATTTTAATGTAGATACAAGTTCACAAGGTTGTTTACAAATATATGCCCCAATCACGTCTGCTAATGTAGAACAAAGCTTTTCTATTTACAAATATATGTACTCAGATCAAAGACATAAATATTTAGTGGAAAATTTTAAAGAGCATTTAATGGCATATTGTTTTTTTAATAATAAGAAAGTTTCACGGATATAGGATCATTGTCCACCACATTCAAACAAACCTTATCAATAACATTACATTATCAATATTACAGGGGTATCAAAAAGTTTCATAAAAAGATTTTGGGGCTATCCAAAATTATTTATTATAATTTCTTACAATAAAATGACCTAAAAAACTCTTATAATTTGCTATTAAAACACCTGCTTTCTCCAAATTCCTATACAAGACAATTTTTTAGCGATGATGATCGAACACGCGTTGTTTGCTAAACTCTATCGTTCAATAAAATTTTATATTATTGTTTTTATCTATTATAAACTTTATTCTAAATACATTATCCTAATGATGTTTTGCATGAAAATAAAAATAAAGGCACTTAACTCTTCGAGCAAAAATATATTTTCAAGTTTTTGCGAAGCCTGTATACAAAACCAATATTTCCTCTTCTGAATCACAGTTTTTTACAAGCAAACATTTCTATGGAGAATAACTTTTTTTCAAAAATAAAAATTTTGGGCAATTTCCTTTCCTCTTTGTAACCCCGGTAGATACGCTGTAGTTTAATATGTCTAAAATATTGATACGTAAGTAATTCAGGGTCTTACTAAATCTAATGAAACAGTGGCGTCAGCAAGCGTTGGCGATGTGGGTCCTAGCTCACGACCTTGTACTTAAAGGAGCCTTGCGAGACCTCTTTGAATGCCACACCCGTTTATTTTTAAATTTAACTAACAAAATTTAAAAATTGTTGGCTACATTCATCACAGACTGTCAAATTACTGCGCTTAAGATTTGTGTGTATTATACACGGATTTTTTATTTTTTATTTTAGATCTCGGTTTATTGTCCCCTCCGCTTCACGTCGAGAAGCAACAAAACCTCGAGCTAAAACCTAGAACGTTTTTCCCTTGTATAATTAATAACTATTTTTGGCCCAGTCTAGTATACATATTGTGCTAATAAAAAATTACATAAGGCAATTTTTGATAGTGCGTCAAAGGGAGACGGTTTAATGAGAGACACCAATTTGGAGTTCTATCTATTTAGCGAATTTCCGAATTGAGTGGTCATAAATGGTGACTAAGTGTGACGAATTGGTCATCCAAGTTGGGCGACGGACCTACGCTATCGAAGTGTATGGAGTCTTAGGAGAAAAATTTTGCCAAACAAACCGTTTTCGAATAATCAACGTTTAAACATTGATATATTTTTTAGATTTACCTTTTTTTATTTTGGAACCTTGTAACTAACGAAAAAATAAATATATAGAAAAAAGCAATAATGATTTTTAAAGTTAATTTAGTGCTCTACAAAAGGTCTTTTAATGTTTTTAGATAAAACCATTCTTTTAAAAGTTATTCACCATTAAAGTTAAAGGAAAAAAATAAATTACTGGTTTCTAATTTCTAAACCAAGTTTTTTTACTCATTGGAAAAAATTGATATAGTACATCATCGAAAATCATAATCTTATCAATGCTATCGCTTAAAATATCTTAACTTCATATTAGATCCAAACCTATTTCAAGTTAATAGCTCTATGTATTTGTTATACGAAAACGTAGATTTACCGTCTTAGACTATGTATATCAATGTTTAAAGCTTATTTATTCCAAACTATCTCGCCTTGCGAAAATTTTCAATAAGACGTTTTTGTAGGCAATTTAATTCTCTAAAAATATATGTGCACATATGTTTTTACCTCGATATTTAGGCAGCTTTGGCGCAAAAATAAAAGTTCAAATAAAAAATCTAATTAAAATGGAAGGAACCTCTAAATATTAATATTAAGGGCCCAAATCTTCAGGATATTTTCTTTTTGTCGCCCATAACATAACTTTCGTTATATTTTTCAAAAAAAAATAATAAAAGTCAATTCTTTTGGCCCACTCTAGTGTACCTTTTACTTTTATTATAAAGAAAGCGACATAGTGAGTAAGCACCTTCCAAACTTGGCAACATAGCCTTTAGGTACTGGAATGTCATGACATCTACTTGCAGGAAGAAATTTTAGGATGACTACACGCAACTGCTGTGTTTCAATGTCGCGGACTGTGACAGCGGTATACTGGCAATTTCTTTAAAAAGAAAAGTACCATTTTGTTCCTAATATGACAGAGCATATGACTTAAAACAGTTTTAGAGATATTTATTGAAGATAAGCTTTTATGGAATATTTTAATAACGAATGAATATACTTTCTCATAATAAGAACCGCAATTGAAATTGAAACGGAACCAAAAGCATGTGTGACAGTGTGACAGGATTATTTTTAAAATGTTTTATATCTATTGGCACTAGGGAAAAATTCGGGTCCGTTATTGCTATATGTACGAGGGTGGTTTGAAATACTTTGGATTGAGCAATTAAGACATAAATGCAGAATTTTAAAATTATTTATAGTAAAGTATACGTATTTATAAGGTAAGCCATCATGCTGCATCTCGCCAACATGGCCAACTAATAGCCAAACCTGAAAGATCGTTCACAATAGCATTGTTAGAATAGATAACTAGTAACTTGTGAATATTTCAAACTGGGTGTCCCAACTCTGTTTATACACAAATACCTTGCCTGTCACAGAGACCTTAATTAACAACCACTTATACATATTATTTTATTATTAATCCAAGGTCAGTTTTAACACTACTTAATTTTTTGATTTTTAGCGATTTTTAGGGTCTTTTCTAGTTTACTTAAAAACTTAAGCCTGATGGAGCAAAACGATGTTTGGTTTGAATTTAGGGTCATTAAAAAAACGTATAAAGTTGGTCTGCTCAAAACTACCTTCCATCACTTTTGTGTAGTGCAGGTGAACCTCCCGGTGTAGAAAAAATCAGTTACTTTTGACCAGATAACCTTTTATATGTTTTTGATACCCTGATCACTACAAACAAACTTATCTATTTATACTAACCTCATTCAACAATTCAAATCTGGAGTCCGATTTGCTCGCATGTTGAGTCTGCAACACCCCTAGATCTGAATTAGGTATCAAAAACATATAAAAAGTTAGTCTGGTCAAGAGTAGATACTAATCACTTTTTTTTGTGTATGCAGGTGAACCTGCAAAAAAATCAATACTTTTTGACCATACCATCTTTTATACGTTTTTATGCCCTGAGCTACAATCCGATTCCAATTTTGCTTTATCAGGCTTCATGCAAACAACCGCGAAAACACACTTAAACAACATTCAGCGATTATTAGAGCATTTTTTTCCTTTTTTGTAGTTTACTCCAAACCCAAGCCTGACGGGAGCAAAACGAATTCCAGATTCGACCAGGGAATCAAAAACACAATAATTAAGTTTGACCAAACAAAGATTGCATTTTTTTAAAACAGTGGCACATTTCGCTATAATGTAAAACAACACAATAAATAAATATATAGCTCTTGGGAGAAAAGGACTGCAGCCTCCCGAACACGCCCATGGCAATTATAATATTTGTTTTATCACAAAAATATTTTGTATCTAGACTTTAACTGCTTTAATCTAGCGTTACATTACTTTTAATTACTTTAGATTTTACAGCAAAAATATACATAACTGCAATCAAAATGATTCCATTGTTTTAAAGTTAAAAAAAATACGATAAACAAGGTACAATTATGTGAATATTTCGTTCTTCATACAATTAAACAATAACAACATATTTTAAGGATAATTAAAAAAACACGAAAAATAAGCCATAATTAACAATTAAGGTAAGAAATTCGGATGGGTATATTTGCAGATAACAATCAGTTGGATTACAGTTAATTTAATACATTTCTTAGTTCTCTTAGATAAAACTCATGTATTATTCTTTATTAAATTTTACAAGAGAACTGTTATTTTTAGGTATTTTGGATTATTTTTTACTTTTATTGTTTTAAGTTAAACAGGTCATCACATATAAGAGGGTGATTCATTACGAAGTACTATTTTAGAAAATATTAAAAAAATTTAAAAAAACTTTATTAAGTAATATTTATTATTATACGGAAAAACTATATCTTACATTTATTTTTTAAAGATTATGGCTTTTAAATGTTGGCCTTAACTGCGCCTAACATGGTCTGTTCTTAAGTTCCAATTTTCCGAGCGCTAATCAATTCGAATCATCTCGTAAACTGGCTGGATGTGGCTCATTTGGTCAAGAATTATCCAATAATAAAAACTGGAGTTCAAATTTTTGTGATGGTACAGCCAATAGTCGGCCCAGTACGCCTATTAACGTGGACCATAAGTTGCCCGAAGCGCACAAAACACCTTTCTCGAAGAATGATTTTCATAATACAGTTAAATAAGTTTTAGACGTTGTGCCGGGGGCTAAATACCATAACAGTTTGAAATTTGAACCCTCTTATCTATTCAAATATACTTAAAAAAAAGTACCTCTAACTGAATCACCCCCTACATTAAAGTAATTCATTTTTCACAAAGTTTTCTTTTTTTCTGGGCTCAAGTAAAATGTTGATCCACATGTAGAAAGAAAAATTTTCACCAAGTTTGAGGTCTTACTAGGTTTTATTCCTTTGCGAATAAATGCATTACACTTTTATCTTTCTTTGTAAAATTTATGTACACTGGTGTGAATTAACTTAAACCTCGTGGCTGGGAGGTGTAAAAAGTGGAATTTGTCGTGATTTGCATATTTCTAACATTTAAACAGCTAGACATTATAAATGTAAGGTAATAAAATCTAAATTATTAGAACTGTTTTAATGATTAAAATAAAACACTTCATTGTCAAAAGACTACAAATAACGAAGTAACAACTTTTTTTTAATGTAAAAGTTAAAATAAAAAAAACTGGAGGGACGACATCATAAATTTTACACATTTTTTTTTACTTTCTCATTCCCGGCATTTTTTACACCACGCACGTACTAGAAATCTGCTGATTATTGGTCCAGTGTAATTTACACTACACCAAAAACTCAAGGAGTAGACCAAACATATCTAATTTTAAGTACTTATCATTTTAGTTTGAAGTTTTTCATTTGAAATGCAAGTAAAAAATATTTTTCACGACCGTTTATAAATGCTGTTTTTCACCGTTTACATAAAGGTTAAAGTAACTCCCTTCTAGGTGCACTAAATAAAGTGTTAGAAAAAGGATTTTTTTAACACTTTGAAGCTTATTTTCAAACTTTAAATTAGTGTTTTGTTTCATTGCCTACTACAATAAACCTAAATATCAATTTATGCAATGTAACAAGAATAAACGCGGCATCAACTGAACCAAACGATCAAGTAACCTTTGATTTCGTCATTATTTCTTTAGTTCATGTGTCACTAGTTTTAAAATTTGACAGTTTGCAAATAAATTTAATAGAAATTATTGAAAATTAATAGTAATAATGAATTTGCATGACTAAGAAATTGAAAAGGAATTTATACTGTTTTTAGTATTACTTATTTCTACAAAAAGTAAATACATACAATTTTCTAAAATTAAATAATAAATGCATAGTTATGAGAGAGAATAATTGTCTCTTAAAAATAAGAAGGCTATGATTTTTTGTTGCAATATAATGGCTGTGCTGCAAAAATTAAAATTATAAGTTTATTTAAATAAAACATGTATATAACGGTATCTTGGGAAAAAAATATACGGTCGTGAAAAAACACAATTTGTAACACATGCAAGTGTTTGGCACTAAAATTAGAGGTTGCGAATTAAAATAGATCATGGACTAAAATTAGAAGGTTTATGACTAAAATTAGGAAATTGCTACTAAAATTAGGAGATTGTCACTAAAATTAGGATGCAAACATGCTATGGAGATTACACGGAAATTAGGAGGTGGCAACTAAAATTAGAAGATAGCGAATAAAATTAGAGTTAGCGAATAAAATTAGGAGGTGGGGGCTAAAATAAGAGGTGGCGGCTAAAAATAAGGAGGTGGCGACTAAAATTAGGAGGTTACGACTAAAATTAGGAGGTGACTAAAATTAGAGGTGGCAACTAAAATTAGAGATAGCGACGGAAATTCGGAGGTGGCAACTAAAATTAGGAAGTAGTGACTAAAATTAGAGGTGGCGACTAAAATTAGGAGATAGAGACGGAAATTAGGAGGTGGCAACTAAAATTAGAGATAGCGAATAAAATTAGAGGTAGCGAATAAAATTAGGAGGAGCCGACCAAAATTAGAGGTTACGACTAAAATTAGGAGGTTGCGAATTAAAAATTAGGAGGTGGCAAACTAGAAAATTGTGAGGAGCAGCGACGGAAATTCGGAGGTGGTAACTAAAATTAGGAAGCAAAGACTAAAATTAGGAGGTGGCGACTAAAATCAGAGATAGAGACGGAAACAGAAAGGTGGCAACTAAAATTAGGAGATAGCGAATAAAATTAGGAGGTAGCGAATAAAAATTAGAGGTGGCGACTAAAAATTAGGAGGTTGCGAATCAAAAATTAGAAGGTTTGAATCAAAATCAGGAAATTCGCTACTAAAATTAGAGATTGCCAAAACTAGGAGATTTACGACGTGAAAATTAGAGGTAAGTAACCAAAATTAGAAGATATAAAGAATAAATTAGGAGTTGGCGAATAAAATTAGAAGGTGGCACAAAAATTAGAGGCGACTAAAATTAGAGCTTATTTACATGCCGCAACAACTTGAAACGATTTTCATGATATCACTGAGGATGTTTGATAAAAACGAATGTTGACTATATCGGTTTTATTTTTCTGACTTTATTTGAAGAGATACCAAAAAACTAATAACGCTTTCATTGTGCCTTTTAGCTCCTACGCTGATGGTATTTTTAGTTTGTATACCCGACGTTTCGTTTTCAAAAAACCATCATCAACTTTATTTTTATTGGCTCGAAAAAGGTACCCCCTGTAACTGATCCCATTTATAATTATCTAGTTCAGCGATGTATCACATGTCATATTTTTAATTTTTGCGTTAAAGAAAAAGATGCATTTTTCTATTTTTTAAAGTTATTTTTAAAGTGGGCACTATGCAGACAAATGCTTGGACGTTAATACCTGTTACCATATCTGCACACATAATTAATTATCATTAATAAAATAGTATTTGTCGTTATTACCTGTTTGTCAGAGTTGTTGTTTTTAGGCAATTGTTCTTATTGTTACTGTTGTCTTTATACGCAGTACGCGACTATGGCATGTCCAGCGTTATGAAACATCAGAAACGTTTTGAGTAGCATGTGCTGTGGGGCACAGGAACTAAAATACCGGGTCCATGTATGTTGCCAATGAATTCATTAACTGCAGAATTATTTTTACCGCTCTGCATTCATTTACAAAATATCAAGACAGTCTGCTAAAGTAGTTGTTTCTTTACGAGAAACCCAACCCCAACTTATATTAAAGGCTTTTGTTTAGAAAGAAATTGATGGTAATGTAATGGGTTGCAAACGTCATTTTTGACATAAAATTTAAAATAAGTCACAAAGGGTTGGACCTAAGTACAGAACATTATACATAAATTATGTTTAGAATTTTACGTAGAATCTTAAAAATAAATAATATATAGGGTTTTCTATTTAAAATAAGGAAGTTGGCATTGCCTCCCGGTATAACCGAAAGTGGTAAAAGCTGTCAAAATATTTTATTTGTATGTCCCCCATCCTTATACCGTTACCAAATTTTCCAAATATTTCAAAGGCGTACTTTTCGATAAATCGATTGCGGCATTTTCCGTGTGGGACATATTAATTTTTAATTGGGCTAATATTGTTAACTGTTTTGATACACCTTACGACCATACGGCATATTTCACGCTTTTTAAAATCGCTTTAGTGTTTTTTTTGTGTCACTCGAAAAATTATATTTACTTTAAAAAATATTTTTGTACCAAATAATGTAATCAACAAAAGGGTAAAATTTAAATAGCATAATTATCAATTTCCTTACGTTTAAAGCCGTTAAAATAGGTGTATAGATTCAATAAATATTGCTCGGAGAACATTTTTTCTAAGTTACACCTTTTTACCTTCTTATTTTCTTGCGGTTTGCTAAAAAAATTAGAAAAAGAAAGAACATTTATAAAATAAATTGTATTTTGACGACTTTTACCGGCGAACGCAGTTCGAGTCTTTTTAGTTTCCGCTGTGACCTGCAAGGCCAACGATAGGGCGCCACACGGTTAGGGGATATAATCCCGAGCCTTTTTTCCAATCCCGGAATTCTGGGACTGGGCACAGACAATCGAATCCGGATAGTCCGGATTCGAAATTCGAAAAAATGCGAAAACATTCAAAAATGAACTTTTATCTTTTTAACTTTCTTTAGGAATAGAAAAAAATCTGAACAAAAAGAAGTTTTCTCATTACAACAAAAAACAAACTTATTTAAATATAGAAAAATCAACTTGATACATACTTTCTTTTAATAAAGGCATTTCTACAGTCGTCTTGATTAGGTACCTTTAAAAATAAAAACAAAACCGCATTTCTGCAACATCGACATACCCTCTTATATACCTTTAATTGATCGCATTAAAACATTGGTAATTTGTAATACAATACAATAAACTTAAGGCAATAATAAACCCTATAAATATAAATAATAAAAGGTCAAATATCAAAAATATACTAAATAAACATATTTCAATGCAAAATACTAATAATTGCGTGATGCATGTGTTATACATGACTTTCTTCGTGATGCGTAGTGTTGCTTATACATGACTTTCTTCAAGTAAGTCCGCGTTAACCTGACTAAAATCAGCTGGAAAATAAAAATGGCTTGCTTTTTATTTTTATTGGTATTGACAGCTCAATAAATTGACAGAAAAACTAAGTGCGTTTTGTTTTCTTTAATATTATTTAAAAAAATAAAAATATTTATTGATCCCGAAAATCTTGGGATTTAAGAAATTTAATCCCGAATATTTCGGGACTGTAAAAGGGCAGGATTCCAGGATTATATCTCCTATACACATTACAAGTACCAATTCTAGAAATGAAATAAAATGTGTTCCAGGATATGTGCTACAAGAGGATCAAATGTACAAAAAATTTTGAATTTTAAAACGAAATTTTGGGAAAACTGGTCGCACGGTCTAAAACATATAAGTACCAAATTTTACTCCAATTGGTACTATACAGGACGAGGATTATAACTAAAAACCGGAAAAATGCCTTGGAGCTAACTACTTTTATTTTTTAAATAGAAGAAACTTGTATAAGTAAATGTTGTAGAGAATTAAATTTTATGTCAAAATTGGAAGTTAAAGCATGAGAGTAAAAAAATGTATCTGTCATTTCTTACATTACGAATTGCGACTTAAAACATTGGCAAGGGAAGCAAAATTTAAAAGACAATGTAATAAGTTTAAATATATATATTTTTTAAATTGCTGCTTAAAGCCAAGTATTTTTAAAAACTGTTAATGCATAAAGTAAAAAAATGACAAAATAGTAATTTATGCAACAAGTGCATAAAGTGACAATTTTTTTTACGCGTGGAAAGTTTGACAGCACGAGCCGTTAGAGTGAGTGCGGCAATCCCATGAGTAAAAAAAGACACTTTATGCATGTGTTACATAATTTATTTTTTCCACGACCGTATAAAAATTTCCCAAAATACCATTTTATACATGTTTTATTTATCTAAACCTATTAATTTTAATTTTTGCAGCACAGCCATTATACTGCTACAAAAATCATAACCTTCTTATTTTTTAAAAGACAATTATCCTCTTTATAACTATGCATTTATTATTTAATTTTTAGAAAATTGTATGTACTTACTTTTGTAAAAATAATATTAAAACAGTATAAATTCCTTTTCAATTTCTTAGTCATCCAAATGCATTATTACTATTAATTTTCAATAATTTCTATTAAATTTATTTGCTAACTGTCAAATTTTAAAACTATTCCCACATAAACTTAAAGAAATAATGACGACATCAAATATACTTGACCGTTTGGTTCAGTTGATGTCGCGTCTACTGTTACATTGCATAAATTGATATTTGAGTTTATTGTAGTGGGCATTGAAACAAAACACTAATCCAAAGTGTGAAAAAAGCTTAGAAGTGTTGAAAAAAATACTTTTTTTAACACTTTATGTATTGTGCTAGAATGGAGTACTTTAACTTCATGTTAACGATTAAAAAAACAGCATTTTTTTACTGGTTGTGGATAAATATATTTTTACTTTAATTTCTCAACTTTAAATTTTGACATAAAATTTAATTCTTTACAACATTTACTTAAACAATTTTGTTTTATTTTTAAAAGTAAAGGTACGTTACTCCTAGTCATTTTCATAGTTTTAGGTAAAACTCGCCCTGTATATAAATCGGACTAAAATTTGGTATTTATTAGTTTTGGACTATGCTACCAGTTTCTCCAAAATTACTTTTAAAAATTCGAAAATTTGTGGTCCATTTGTCCTCTTGTAACACCAATCCTGGAACACACTGTATAAAAAATATATTTTATATTAAATTTTGTTTTAATCCCACGCAAGATCTTTTAAAAACAGTACTGCCCGTAAATAGCAATAAGTATTGTCAAATTCCTATAAATGGTGCCCAGTTATATACCATAATGAATATTGCCCATTGGTTTGCTAATGAATCGGACCCATAACAGAACAATGCGTATTTTAATGGCCTAAGGAGAGGACAGTGCGGATATCTCAGAAACCAATCGACTAGAATTCCGGAAAATAAAGCCCACAATTAAACAAAATGCCCGCAGATATTTACCGCGATTATGTAATAAATTGTTTTGGATATCAACCGGTATCTTACAGGTTATTTTAAATATCTGAAATTGTCGTGTATACAGGGTCCGTAATTTTTTGTACTCACCACATAAATTAAATATTCTGTTAACTTTCAACACTTGCGGTTTTCTCGAAGTATTGATTGCTACATTTTGATAAAACGAAATACGACACTAAAAGATTTTTTGTGACCTCCAACCATATGATTTTTCTTTTCTTATGAAAGACCCTGTATATTTTTAAAGTATTAAATTTTGGCGGATCCGAATTATTAAAAATATATAATACCATATAGTTATTTTAGATTTTTATGCCGTAAATCATTGTTTTAAATTTTAAAATTGAATTTCGCATATAAACGTAATAACCAAAGAATATATTTAGCTGTCAGTCGATAATTTCCTAACATTTTACAGCAACAACTGAATTTTAACTATTTTACCCCGCCCGCCGCACTCCCATCTTTTACTCGGCTCCTCAAGTTTGTTCTCTTATAATAAGTTAAGTTAATATTTTGGATCAGCGCCAGTGTGTTTATACTCAAAACAGTGAACAAAATCAGTAAGATCCATATTGTTTAAAAATCTTTAAAATACGAGAAAACCAAGAGCGAGTATCTACAAAACACATCAAGTTAGCCACGAATTACCTGCTTTTCAAAATTTGTTTTTTAAAAAATTGAAACGTTATAAGGGTGCTTCAGATATATTGGTTGAACGCATGAAGCTCTTCAGCTCTTCGGAAAAATAGTCTTGTCATAAGATATTCAAGTGAGGCAAGAATTTGTCTTTAAATTGTTGCCACTTAAGAGGTGTTACTTTTTGCAGAATAGTAAAATGAATAAATCCTCTGCAACAATATTAAAGATTATACATTATATTTTAGGAAATTTCGTTTTTATTCGCGCTAAAATGAAACCTAGATAAACCAAACGCTTTTAAGGCAAAAATAGATGCATTGTGCATCCAACAACCTGTTACCGGATCTCGCGTATTATAATTACTTTCATGTTAAATAAGTTGAACAATGCCCAGGAGCCTATTAACATGATGGACATTCAACCCGACAAAGCGTTTCGCCTCGCATTATGGTGGCAAGAAGCAGTTTCTTTTGTGCTCCTACCCCGGGTTAATTTGGAATTTATCTGTGAAAATTGTTTCTTTCAGCCGGTTGTACATACCTTTAAGTAATAGTGGCATACAGGCGCATAATTGAATCGATTGCCGGCGAGATCACCAGATTTACTGTCCTTGATTTTTTTTTAAATGTGTCCTTTTATTAAAAGTTGGCATTAATTGAAGTTGTGGTGCTTAAAAGGGTCATCCCATGTGATGGGCTTAAAATAATAATTTTTTTCATAAATTGCTTTCTTAAAATATCTAGAATACGGTAGTAAAGCGATTAAAAAAATTGAAGTCGTTTTACCGCAGTTAGAAGTGGAGGTGCTCGGAGCGCTGAGTTGGCAGTCGAAGTCCGGGCCTATTGTGTAGTCGGCTTGATACCTGGCATCGATCAAAAATTCCCAAAATTTCGATTTTTTATAGCAAAAAACAAAATAAATTATGCAAAATTCGCGATTTCTTTTAAATCTGTCAAAAGTACAATTTTCAATATATTTATTTAATAATAGTTCATTCCATGCATTTAGGCTTACAGATTAAAACGCTGCTAGTTTTTTTTTGTGTCAGATAAGCCAATCAGCCGGAATCGTGGTAGAAGTGCGGGCCCATTTTTTCGAGCGGGGTTTGCTTAGAAAGCTATAACTTATGTTTTATACAATATTTTTAGCTTAAAATTATTATTTATACTATCAAAGTATATGTTAATAAATGATAATAAACCTAAAGCTCTATCTACTTACTGGTCGTAGAAAAAAATTCGAAAAAATCCCTAAACACATGGTATGACCCCTTAAGCTAAAAGAAGATTGATATGTTCCATTAAAAATCTACGCAAAAATAAAAAATATGTGGAACAAAGGCGTATAATTGAATGTATGGACGGCGAGTTGACCAGATTTATCTGGCCTTGACTTTTTAAATTGTGTCCCTTTATTAAAAACTTAAAGTTATTAAAGTTGTGGTGCTTAAGTTCAGAGAAAATTGCTATTGGTCATAAAGAATCGTAGCAAAAATACAGAATAAGAATCGTTGATTCGGCAAGTTGTATTTCTCTTTAAGTGATAGTGTCAAACAGGCGCATAATTGAATCGATGCGATGGTCGGCAAGATCACCAGATTTAACTATGCTTAATTTTTTTAAATTTATCACTTTATTAAAAACTGGTAGTATTTAAAGTTGTTAAGCATCAGAAATTGTAGCAAAAATACACGATATAGTTTGAAAATTAACAAAAGAGATTTAGTAGGAGCTTTAGATATTTCATTAAGTAATGTGAGCAATATTCGCCAGTGCTAGGATTACCAATCAAATTCCCCATCCAACTAGTTCTTGAAGTGCCAAAGAGTACCTTCCGAAGTGCGGTCCAAAACTGGGTAAAGGACCAACAAAGACTGCATTGGGAAAAGCCTCCACATGGGAAAACATACATTAGGAAAACATGCGTAGCAAGAGCTAAATAACTACTCAAAATTAGTAGAAATCAGCTAAGGACAATCATAGATGTTCTTACTGGGCATGTTCCAGTAAAAGGACATCTGAACAAAATGGAGTTATACCGCGGAGATCAGAAGTGCAGATTATGTGGAGCTGGGATCAAAACAGTAGCCCATAGACTGTTAGAGTGTGAGGCATTAGATCACCCAGTAAAGCCTTTTTCAAAGAAGTAGAGCCCTGAAGTGGGTACAATAAAAGGAAGGCATGGAATATTAACCCTTTAGGCAGCAGTACTACCAGACATGCAGGCCGCACCTCTCTCTTTTGCTGTTCTTATATCTCTACATATATGTGGATTTCATTATTTTAATATAAAGAAGAGGTAGTGGCAGTAATGAAGGAGTATTTCTACATTCTTTTTAATTACTACTTACAGAAATGAGATTCATATACTATAGTAGGAGAGCTAGTGAACTCTTTGAGTAACGTAAGGCTGGAAATTTGTAAAGTGATGAGTCATAGCATGCAGGGTTTAACAATCATCACCTAGCAGGCATCAGCCGTGCACATTATCACCCTGTATATTTTTGAATGTTTAAAGAAATAATAAAAACAAACAAAAATTAATGCTGTGGGTTTGAAATTTTTCTAGGATTTAGTTCACTCATCGTAAGCTTTAAAACAAAAATTACAGGCGTTCTCGATGAGCACAAATACCTGCCAGGCGAATTGAAAGGTGTGGCTAATTTAGATGGCCATATTTCTAAAACTAATAAAGTTTGATGTACCTAATGTGGTGTTTTCTTAAAGCGCTTTTAAAGATCTTTTTAACGGTAATACTGGTCATAATATACAGGGTCGGAAAAAAGTTTTTTTGTTTTTTAATAAGGCACTATATTATATTACCATTAAAAAGATTTTAAAAGAGCTTTTCAAAAATACCAGATAAGGTACATCTAACTTTATTAGTTTTGGAAATATGGCCAATCAAATCAGCCACACCTTCCAGTTTACGTGGCAGGTACTTGTGCTAATTGAAAACGGATGTCAATTTTTTTCAAAATTTACTATAAATGAACAAAATCTTATAAAAATTTCAAGCTTGCAGCTCCAAGTTTTTTGTTTTTATTATTTTTTTAACTTTCAAAAATATACAGGGTGATGACGGCTGATGCCTACCAGGTGGTAATTTTCGTACTAGCATGCTATGACTCTTCAATATACAAATTTTTAGTCTTACAGGTCTAACGTTACTCGAAGGGTTCACTAGCTCTGGGACTATAAGAAGATTTCTGAAACAAGTGTATTGAATTTCAAGGAGACTATATCGAATAAAAAGTCCATATCAATCCATAAAAACTTGTTTCCTCATTAAATCACAAAAGTACCTAACCTGATCACCCCCGTAATCCTTATTTATCACCATAGTACTACTGACAAAATGCAAAAATTAATACAGAGTGTTAAGACGATTACTAAAACGTATAATCGGTTTAGAATAATTTATTTATCAACATAATAAAATAATAATCCTGGTATTATTGCATGGTAAATGCGACAGATAATAATGTCATTACAACAAATTATTATGGGCGTTTCCAAATGAAATTATCTATCAATAGTTAATGTGATTTGGTCTAGTGGAGAAGAACCATTATTTCGTGGATTAAAGCTGGATCTGCAAGTACTTAGGCTGTGATTGATTTATCTTATTAATATAACTCGATTAAGAGGACTAATACGTATACAGGGTGTAATTTAATTAATGGCTAAAAATACAGGTTATGATTACTTGGCTTATTTTAGGAAGAAAAGTAGGGAGTCTCACGAAGAAAACAAGACAACCCCATTTTTAATTTAACGGTTTTACTTATTACTTCACTACAAGCATATGTCCTAAATCTCTAACTTTTGAAATACAGGGTGTTAAAATTTTAAAAACAAAATATATTTTTAAAATATTCCAGCTATTCTTTACCCAATTTTGTTTAAATTTGGCAATATTTTTAATGACATTAAGAGGGTAATTTATCACTAACATAATTACATTTAATAGTCCATTGGCGCCTCGAGAGACAACTAAAGGAATATTACCAACAAAAAACGGTACGCCACTGACTGTGTAAATGTGTGTAATATGTTTGTGCTTTATTTATATCAAGCAAATAAAAATACTTCTTTCATGTCTTCTAATTTTTTCCGTATCTTGTTTAGTTTAAGAAAAAAAAATTACTTAATTGCATATTTTTAGACCATAAAAGAAGCATTGCGAAATCTTTTTCTTTTAAAAATTGGGTATTATAATTTTTAATTAGCAATTATGTAACAAAAATAATAAATACTTCTTTAAATAAGGTTTATATCCAGTGGTTGGTTGGTCTTTAAAAATTTGTAACACCCTGTATCTCAAAAGTTAAGGTGGTTAGGACATGAGTTCAAATAAACTTTTCTTCCTAAAATAAGCTAAGAAATCATACCCTGTATTTTTAGCAATTAATTAAATTACACCCTGTATAATTACATGAGCATAGGGTTTTGACCTTCCTTCCATTTGATTAAATATAATTACATGGAAGTATCTAAATTTTTTAAATATCTTAATAAAACGGTATCTCGGGGTTTTTAAACATAAGCTTCTCAGATCGAATATTAATTTTGTGTGTAGACTGGAGGCGATGGGTACACTATTTAAAATTCTCTAAAACTACCCAATTTTTTGTTACTACTCTGTATGTATGTAAAGCTAGTAAGCGTCTCTGTGCTTTTTTGCACAAAAAAGGTAATATTTAGTAAGAATCGGTCTTGACAACCGTTTTTAAGGTATTCACGTTTTAGTTGTTCAGTGCACCCGAAAGTATGTACCTTCGTAACATCGTATTAGCTATAATTACAACTGCTCAGATATAAATAGCTGATATCTAAAAACTCCTGGATACCAAGTTTTATTAAAATGTTTAAAACATATCAGAAATTATCGAAATACATGAATAAAAAATATTTATATACCTTTAACACCCCGTATCTTCCTTATCATTAACCTTTGGATATAGGTATGTTTGTTTTAAATCCTAAATGGGTATTTTCGCATAAGAAATCTGTGGATTTTCTGTGCACCATTAATTAGCGGACACTCATCAGTATCATATGTATATAAAAACACGAATGACTGAAAACTATTCGATTAAACACTATCAAAATCTCTAAAATAAAACGAGTCCGAACCAATAATATGTGAAGTCTCTAAACTAACCAAAAACATTAACAACTGGAAATCCTTGCAAAATATACAACCAAAATGTAAATGGCAAATTTTCACAGTTTTTACCAAACAAAGCTTCGACAAGGCACGACTCTATCATCAGCTGATAATGCTACCAACTTTGAACAGAACTGCCAGCCGAAATCGTAATTCTCTCACCCTCACGTCCCCGACAAAAAGCTATCTTCGGTCTTGCTTATGTCTAAACTCCTTCTCATAATAATTGGAATTTAACCCCTTTCTGACGTCCGATCGGTATGAAATTTAGTACACACTCTTAATCTTGATGACAATATTATATAATACATCCTTTATGATTGTAAATCCAAGATGGCCGTCGATACAAAATGGCACATTACATATTGCTTCACTACAACCTCAATATGGGTATCAAATGAAAGAGCTTGATTGGTAGAATAGACCTGACTATGAGAAAATTAAAATCCAAGATGGCCGCCGCGACAAAATGGCCGATTACATTTTTTTTTCAACTACCTTAATATAAAATCGGTTATTTCTGCTTAATTATAGTGAAGTATTAAATGAATTCGATAGAATGAGAAGAATCAACTAACAATAAACCTAAAAACTTGAAAATAAATTATATATTTTTTTTTATCTTTAAGGGTTTTATTGTACCAAAAGCTAAAAGCAAAGAGAAAAGATTGAATTTTAAGATTTTCGGAAAATATACAGGGTGTTCCATATAAAATAATAAAGTTGCCCTATATCGAAAAGTTAAGTTTGTTTTTTGTTTCACAAAATATTCAAAACTCCTAAATATCTTAAAAATGTTACATTTTTTTCGTACAGAAATTGCTAAAAAAAACCTACCCTATATTTATCTACAAAATCTAAAAATAAAACAATATACATGGTGTTCCCTTAAAAATTAGCAAGTAATTTGCACTTTAAAGTAGCTAATATTAAATATTAGTTTCTGGCCGCCCTGTATAATTTTTAGTAAAAAAATTAAATGTTAGTGATGGCACAGTTATTATTTTAGCAATATAACATAATATACAAAGCAAAGAGTAAGTAAGGTAAGATATATTAAAGTTTTGTTTCTGTCATGATTTTTTCCAAAATCCTAAATATATTAAAAACCTTTTATTTTTAGTATAGGGATCGCTGATAAAACTTACCTTATTTTTATTCCTACAATTCAAAAATCAACTAATATACAGGGTGTTCCATTTAAAAAAATTATATGTTTAATATAGATCCTTTTTTTAGCACCCTGTATAATTTTCTATAATTTTTAAATTATGCTCCTAACCAATCCACATCTTCCTTTAAAAAATATTTTACAAAAATTATTCCGTTTTTGTACTAGAGACCGAGGCATTTGTGGTGCGCCACCCTGTATGTAAAACAACTCTAAAAAAATACCTTTAAATGTTAAAAATATGTGTAATTACACTTCAGAGACTAAGTATATTTTAGACAGAAAACTCCCAAGACAATAGTATTGTTTTAATTGTTTGGCGAGCAACTACCTGCTTATGTTATTTATTTTCTAATTGTTCGTCTGTACAATAGAACAAATTGCTTTTGTTCAAAATAAATGGACTCGCGCTAAAAATAAATACGCATCCCAAATAAATGGTATGTGATTCTATAAAAGGTAACAGTTAGGAGAACTGGCTTTTGTTGTTTTTAAATTAGACGGTGGAAGAATAGATTTCAAAGCGAATCAGTACTAAAAATATCGTCTCAAAAACATGAATATACCAGTTTAGTTAGAGCTGAGAGAAGCAAGAATAATAATTAGTCTATGGGTGACAAATCTGGACATCCAGAGGTCATTTGCAAAAAACAAGATAAAATAGCACTTCTAGATGCAGAGAACTCAAAAAGAAGATCTCTGTGAGGCGTCTTTACGACCATAATTTATTTGTATAGTTTTTCTTTTTCCACTAAATATTCCAAAAATTAATATCTTTGACCAGAAATGTCTTAATTTGTTGTAGAGGTAAATGGTCCACATACTATGCAACTTATTGCTGTATTAGGGACAATCAACTTTTATTTGTTCAAGCACAAATCACTGTCCCTGGTAAATAACAGAAAATATATAAAAATTCTAGTGTTTTATTAGTCACTATTTTATTAATTTCAATAAAAACAAATTCTTAACTTATGATTGTTGTTATAATTTCTCTGCAATTTGTTGCTTTTTATAAGTGTTCCAAGTGGACGGCAGTGAAGTGTTTTATAAGGTTACTCTTGGTCCCCATGAGACAATAGCATCAATAACTTCATATAACTAAAAAACGCTTCTGTCACTTCACTAACTGTGGTAAGTTACTAATATTTTTTAATAAGGTATGGTGTTTTGGAAAATATTTATTTTTAATTGTACTGTAAGCATAAAGAAAACAAAAATAAAGTATGTTTTATCAGACAGTTTAAAAAAGTCCGTCGGACAACTAGTCACTTTACAAATTAGCCATTTGAAAAACTGATTTAATAGTCCTTGGGATTTGGTAATATGACTTAATGATTGACAAGTAAGGTAGCTCTGTTGTTAGAGACCCTTTCTTTTGGGGGGCTAGTGATTTGATAAGAGTTAGAAGAATGACCAACATCTACCATAACAGAGGGTCGATTTAAGGTCCCAGAACAACGTAAGACAAATAAAAATAATTCTCTAATTTTAAAGAATTAGTTTCATTTGTCTTACATCTTACTTGCCGACTCCGGAAAAACTCGATGTTAAATTTACTGAATACAATTTCAGTAAAGAATTAATGGTAAGATTTATGAAGACAATAGTTGTTCTATAAGAAAACTCGTAGTTTCTGAATAGCTCACCACGGATTCGGTAAAACCATCTTGAAAAGTTTCTGTGAGCCACTCGCTGCTAAATAACATGAGATGCAGGGGTTCTTTTCTTATTTGTACAAAAATAAAAACTATTTTTCATAAATCCGGAAACAACGTTTTGGTAAAAAAGCGGTGAGGAAAGGAGCAAAGCATGTCAGCTCCAAAAGCCAGCCATATTAATATGTGGGTATTTCCAAAATGTGATATCGATATATACGATATCGATAAATTTACCCTTTTATCTATAAATCTACCCATCCCTAATATTTGCTAAAGCTCTTTTAAACGGGTTCTGTTAGAGATATAAAACATAAAATTCATTAATTATAATAAAAATGCGTGGCATAAAACAAAGACCACCAGTAAAGAACGATGCGAAATTAAATTGGCACTGTGCTAACTGCAAATTGTTGCACACCAAGTGCGTTTCTCAGAAATCACTTCTTGCGTTGAGCGAGCGTTTAGCACTCTAACTGTAAGACGAGCAAAAAGCTTGATTCCGAGAATCAGAGTCTTTGATTAATAATAAAATAATATCGATCTACTATGTTCCAGAATAGCTTTTTAACGACCGTTAAAAAAATCGTTTTTTAAACTTTAAAATAAAGATAAAATTTATTGGACAAGTCATTACTCATAAAGTAATATACAAATACAATTTAGACTTGGAATTGGCCATTTTAAAGATCAATAAGACCTCTGGTGGTCAACGACGCAACCTAAGAAAACAGGTGATCAGAACATGTTTAACCATTGAAATGGATATAAATATAATATTATTTATTTACTTCGTTATGTTTAACAAGCGTTTTCAAGCCTTGTGCGTGAATAGCTGTGTGTTTTGCTATCATTTTTATCAAAAGTAGTTCTGGTTCACCTATATTCAAACGTTTATTATGGCACCAAAAGAGCCATTAACATCTAAAATAAAGACGTGTGTATAATCAAAATAATATGGTTTGAATTCAAGATTTCTTCTCCTTCCACTGTGCACCTACTATCGGGAGTGCAATTGAGGTATGAAAATACTGAGCTTAGCGTCAAAAACTGTTCTTCACTCATTGCGAAAAAGTTTTACATGGCACTTTCTTCACTAATCACCAACAACAAAAAAGTCTGTTAAACCAGCATCGGCAGTACTTAAACTCACAAATCAAGTTTTAAGACACTTAATACGTATAAATCAATACAAATTCACGGCTGTATTGAAACTTGAAACAGTATTTTAAACCGTTTCAATACCCGAAATCCGAAACAGGATCAAAGCTAGCTAACTGCATATTACCTGCTTCTTTTGACTTTGTTTACGTTTAGCAGCGCTCCCATCGGTAGTTAAAATCACCAATAGGTAAATGGTATGAGCAAAGTAGAGTTAACGCATATTTTTCACTTTCCATTCACTTCTAGTTTAACCAAAAATGGCTCCAATTTTGAATATCTAAATGGAACACCCTGTATATTTTATCATTTTTATTATTAAAAATATATTCCCTTCGTCCTACCCTGTATATTATTATCATAAAACGCCTAAAAACGCACGCCAAAGTCATTTTGAAAGTGACGTTTTGTAAATGCCGTGTGCAACCTTTGCGCACGCTTACCTGAAAGATAAAACGTTTAAATTTACCTTACGACTGGTAAGGTAGTAGGACACCTGTTTATATTATTGTTAAGGTTGTCTTATTTTCCTTTGTACCGTGTAATATATTTGTCACTGTCATAATATTTGAAAAATAAAATTACTTAAAAATCAGATTTCCTTTAATTTAGTGCTTTTTTCACGTATATATGGAGCACACCAGTGAATCGACCCTTTGAAATAGCGAAGCAAGCTGCAACTATATCATTGAGCTTATTACCTGAAAAATCGCAAAAGAAATTGCCTATAATAAGTTGATGGCTTGGAGAGACAACAAAAATATTAAATTCTTCTCTGACAATGCGGCGTTAGTATTGTTACGGACATCCAAAAAAAAAGTGCTTTTAGTTTATAGAATTGTATAAAGTTAGGACCTTTTAATTTAATAATAAATAATTTACTTTAGATTTTCCAAGTTCTTTCATCAGTTTCGAAGGTTTCCGAAAACGCCCGAATTATCCATTGAGAACTTTTATGCCATCCTGTACTATGGAATTTTCTCGATATTTTTCCAAATTCTAGATCATTCTTCACTATTCCACCACACTATAAAAGGGCGACGGAAACCTCTGAGAGTAGTAGTATAGATTCGACTTTTGTGGTGTAAATTTCTGAGACATTGACAAGTTAAGATTTGTCGTTATTGTAACCATAGTTACGTTCAATTGTTAATAAAAGGTTTAAAAACGAAGACACGTGTTTTTATACGAGGTGATTCGGAACAGTATATTTTGAAGAACTTTCAAAGAAATATAATTCATCCATTCTCTTGTCCGAATACTCAATGTTAAAAAGTACGCTGAAGTTAATAGAAAACGTCGATCTGGGTAGTTACATAAAACTGGTTACTTTCCTCAAAAGAAAATCAGAAAATTATGTTGCAAAGAAATTAAACATTCTTACAGAAAAGGATTTTCATCGGTTCCTATCTACTGCTCCAGACGAAAAATATATATGCTTGTTAAGGTATTTTTATTAGATAATAATAATTTATTAAATTAGGAGCTAATAGCATATTTTAACTCTTTAGACCGTTGTGGAAATTGGATTAACAGGAGTTTGTAGGCGGGATGAGCTCTGTAAATTAACGAGTGAGGATATTACGGTTTACGGGGCGATTCTACAACAGAAAATAAGAAAAAAACTTTATATGAACATATGTTCTAAACGTCTTAGTTTTTTAACTACGTTTAGGACATATGTTTATATGAAGTTTTTTGAAGAAGAATCGTTTGGTTAAGTTTGTCGGTTGAGTTCCTGGACACCCTGTATATATGTAGGTAATTTGATTGAAATTGATGAAAACTTTGATGTCCATTGGTGCCTAAACGGTGAGGTTTATCGATTTTATTAAAGAGTACCTTATTTTTTAAGTTTTTGATTGTCTATAAAATGGCGCCCCCAGCTTTGCGATATCTGTCAAAATAAAAAGTAATGATGTAAATAAATTTTAAGGTTTAGGTAAAGTGCCCTCTGGGGTATTTTAAAAAAATACTTTTGTCCTAAAATTTTAGAATCTGCAAGATCGATTTGTGTGCCAAATATCAACTGGATTGGTTAAAAACAAATGCAATATGACGAAAAACCAAAATAAAAATTGAACTTTGACGGCTTGTAACTCGAAAACGAAATTTTGAAAAAATATTAGAACCTCTACCCCAATTTTGTGAAGTAAAATCACCCACTTAAGTTTCGTTTCACGATTTATAAAATTAATACTGTTTGTTTATTAACTTTTTTACCGATAACTCTTCTAATAATTGTTTAAACAAGAAATGCTAATACCTTAACTTTTAAACCAATAAATGTTCTACAACTTTTATTTTAAACTTTTTTCTCTAAAATTAATATTTTTGAAGTTAATAAGAGTTTCAAAAATCCTGTTACCGTCACCTGGGCCTGGACACGTCATCCAACAACTGGCCAGGTATTAGTATGGTTTCTCGGATTACGCTATGCATACTTCGATCTTATTAACCTCGTAATACCAAAGATTAATAATAGTTTAACTACTTTTTCTTTGGTAATACAACATTGAACGTCTTGTAACTTCGTAAATATTAATTTTAGAAATTTTTTTTTTATTAAAAGTTGTAAAAAATTTATCGGTTTAAAAGTTTAATTATAACCAATTTATTATTTAAACGATTATTAGAAGAAAATATCGGTAAAGAAGTCAATAAGTATAAAACGAAAAAGATAGGAAATTTAAGTATCTATAATAAAGGTCTCTATAGTTATGGGCTTCAAGTGAACGGTTACGGAGATACAGGCCCAAACGGTTTTTTGCAAAATAGCGGCACTTCCGGCCGCCATATTTGTAAGTATTTTGTATTTTGAGATTTATTACGTCCTACTGCACCTATTTGTAAAAAAGTTCTGAAGAATTATGCATTTTGGATAATAGTAACTTGCTTTCCATCGCCTGTACTAACAGTAACGATTAAAAAAGCGCAAAGAAAAAATCTATATTTGCCACAACACCTTATTTTGCTATTTTGCTTTCCCTAATCGCGATCCTAACCATAATGCGATCTAACTAAAAACCTGCAAATGCACCTATAATCCATCAAGTTGAATTAAATTCAGTTTTAATTCGCTGTCGATGAGAACGATAATTCTGTAAAAAGTGTAACTAAGTTATTTGATGCCGCCCCGAAGTAACAAATAGCATTTATTTATCTTTCGTGCAAGTCACGTGATGAGTGATGAGGTTAATTAACAATGGCGTATTTTTTGTAGATGAGTTGGAAATACGAATTTGTTTTTATTATAGACTAGCCGACCCGTACCCACTTCGATGGGCGTTAATTATATTTTTCTTTGACCTTTAATCATAATAAAATATAGCCTATAGTACTCCTGAATGGTGTATCTTTCAGATTGTGAAAGAATTTTTATGATCGGTTCAGTATTTCCGAAGATAAGCCCCTACAAAACAAACAAACAAAGTTACAAACTTAACTTTTTTATATTTTGTAGATTGTAGCATCAGGTCAAAATTTTTATAAGGGTTAAATTTCACATTTCACAAATGATACGCGAAAAAAATTGTGGAAGGGAGTAATATGATTGTATAAAATTGCACAACTATTTGAAGTGAAATAGACGCCCGCTGCGCATTGTAGCAAATGGAAACTAAAGTTATTCAGGAAACCTTTTGCAATAGCAAAATTGTATAGAAGGGCCCATATTTAATTCATTACTTGAAAGCGATGCTGCCAAGTACACAAAAAATGATAAAGTAAACAAACCTTTTTTAGATAAATAATAAAAATACATTGCTAAAACACGTATCACCTACTTACAAAACATTCTCTTATTTCGCCTCTGCCTACTATAAAACCGTGGCGTGGTAGGAGAAACTCGTCGGGTTAAATATTTTTGCTGCAATAAACCATTGTTCACAAAAGGGTTTCTTTACTTTATCATTTGTTGTGTACTTGGCGGCATCCCTTTCAGAATGAATAGTAACATTTGGACCCATCTTTACCACAAGTAATTGTTAATCACAGGAATGTATTAATATTACGGTTATTACAATTGAATGCTTCCCTTTACCACTGCTCTGTTTAATATATATCACAACTTGTAGTAAACACGGCACAAAAGTTGAGACTATAATTTTGAATTCTACTAAAACTAAGAGAAAATACTCCTTACTGCTTGCAATTATATTGCACTGTAAGGTTGCATCTGTCGAACACAGTCCTATCGGGGATGCCGATTTTCACATTAGCCAAAGGTTCATCTTTCAGAGCTAATTGAGATTACCAGCCGCAGACTGGGACATAAGTTTATTTTTCTTTTCAAAATATCTTCAGAATCTACGTCCTCAGGGCTTAATATTCTATTATAAAACACCATGTATAATTTAGACAAGGACGTATTTTTTTAATTCAAATATCTCGAAAACGGCTGCCAAAATCAACCCTTACAGGGTATTCCTTTTTAAGTAAAATATGTTTGGAAATAATAATTTTTATCTGTAAGTCAAATACAGATTTTTTTTTATCTTTGGACAGGTACTGTTAATTTCTTACCCCACAAATCCCCTCTTCCCCCAGCCAACTTTTGTGACAATACACCAATTAATAAAAAAATATTTACGAAAATGTAATATTAAAATTAACTTTTAACACCCTGTATCTCCGAAATCATCCTTTTTTCGACTAAGGTAAGTTCGAATAAATCATCAAATCCATCCGACCGCCCCGCCTGTCCTTCTCTAGTCAGTCTAACCTTAATGATTTAACATTAAAATATGATGGGCTCCACATTTTACATTTTTTGGGACGCTTTAGAATAATTGCTGCCATATTGTATTCAATATTCTTCTAACACGAAACGTCATCTCCGTTGATTGACAGTTAAGAGAAGACCTCTCTCCACTGACGCGTTTCGTCTGTCTCATAATAGCATTTTACGTTACGTCCGGTAGGTGACTGATATAAACGAGTACTGTAATAACACCTATTGGACGTGTATCGTATGATATTTTATTTCATACTGTCTTTATGAAAATTAATGAATAAATATTATTTATAAAATTTTAAGAGAACATATGTTGTTAGTTTTAAATTATTTCACTCAAATTACGTAGGTAACAGCCTTGTTCTCCATATCATAGGTAACTATGAATATTCTTCGCTTGTCACTGTCAAATTGATAAAAAAATATTATATTAGTTGTAGCTTCTAAACGGTATTAAATAGGTAACGCTAGATAGGTTCAAATTAAATAGAAATTACCAAACTAAAATATTTTTGAAAATGTAACAAATGTTTTATAGTAATTTCATTTACTAAAGTTGGTAGAAAAATATATTTTACAAGTGGAACTTCCTAAAGGGTATTAAATAGGTAGATTAGATTAGATTAGATTAGGAGGTGGATTGCATATCCTCTAACACTGCAACCTGCTCAGGTTTATTGTGTGTCCTCCGTCCATAGGTTAGAGCACGCTATCCAAGCCGGTCTGTTTAATCAGACTCCACAAGCTTGAAACTGGCCCCTTGGTATATCTTGCCGCTTTAGGTTTTCCTTCACCCAGCCTTGCAAACCGCAGACGACAAAGGGCTTCGCAGTAGCACCATACGTGTTCTGCGGTTTCTTCCTCCTCCTGGCAGAACCTACATAGGTTTTCTTCTGCCAGGCCCATAGTTTCCAGGTGTTTATTCAGTCTGCAATGAACTGTCAGTTGACCCACTATTATTCTTACTGCCTTCCGGTTATAATTCAGAAGGTCTTTTGTAAATTCTGGCGAGTAAGCCTTGATGAACACTTTCGCCTGACGCTGTCCTGATGTTCTCCTCCACCAGTCTTGTGATTCCCTCATAATCCATGATCTAATGGATGACCTTACCTGGCATGATGGAATACCACAGTAGGGCTCAGGACCTACCATTGTCCTACCAGCCCCCTCCTTTGCCAATTTATCAGCTTCTTCATTGCTTCTCTTCGTGTCCTGGTACCCAGGCAATGGTTAGCTTGTTGGACGCACCCACCTCTTCCAGGGCAATTACGCAGTCCCGCACCAGCTTGGAGCTGATTTTGCATGAACTGAGTGCTCTGATGGCTGCCTGGCTGTCCGAATAGATTACTATGGTTTTATCCTCATAGCTCCTTCTGATGATTTCCCTAGCGCATTGTTCTATGGCTACAATTTCGGCCTGGAATACAGTAAGGTGTTGTCCGAGACCCAAGTTTATTTTCGTCCTTGGTTTGTCCCCATATATACCTGCTCCAACTCCTTGGTCTGTTTTGGAGCCGTCTGTATACCAGATTAGGTCGGCTTTAATGGGTAGGCCCTGCCACCCAGTCCTTTCTGTCTGGTATTAAAGTTTGAAAACCTTTGTTTAGCCAGTAGCTTGGTACCATTTTGTCTGAAGGCATCTCACACACTGAGTTGACTTCTTGGTCCTCCTTGAATCTCCATTGTATGGCCCTTTCCTGTCTTATGATAGGACTCTGGCCTTGTTTGAGACGGTATTGTACCGCTTTCACTTCACCCTGTATGTAGATGTGAAGTGGCGGTAGATTAAGCAGAGTTTCCAGTGCTGCAGTAGGGGTCGATTTCATGGCCCCCGTAATACATAGACAAGCGAGTCTCTGTATACTTTGTAATTGCCTTATTGCCGTCTTTTGTAGCGTCTTTGCACCCCAGGCAATTGACCCGTAGGTTATCATTGGTCTGACGACCATTTTGTATAACCATAGGTTCATCTTCGGACTGAGTCTCCAATTCTTTCCGCAAAGTCTTCGGCATCTACCCAGGGTAGTTCTTGCCTTCTGAGTGACTTTGCTTAAGTGTGGTCCCCAGGTTAGTTTTTGGTCAAAGATGACTCCTAGATATTTAACCTCTTTTGAAAAGGGGATTTCCACTCCGTTGAGCCTTAAACAGGTAACGCTAGATATAGGTTTAAATAAAGTAGAAATTACCAACTTTAGTTAAACAAAATACTAAAAAATGTAATAAGAAGTCTGTTTTGTAGTAATCTAATCATTTTTATTAACTAAAGTTGGTAAAAGATATATTTTAAGTACAAGTAGAAATTCCTATATATCCTAATATCAGATGAAAATCGCTTAATATATGAGTATTTAAAGATTTAATTTCATTTTGGCATCCAAAAATGACATTAATCAAGGCATAACAACAATGAACACGTGGACATTTATAATGATACATGACAGCGTTGCAAGGTAACTCATTACGGTACCAGGTACCGTAATGTGCAATTTACCGGCCAAGGTAATACAGGGAAAGTGGATTTACTGGACAGTATGAAATAAAAATCTTTTTTCTTACTTTTTGAGGGTGCATTATACGCCTACTGCAATGATATAAAGGCTGCTAAGTTACACGAAGACTAAGTAGAAACATAAAAATAAACTGCTGCCCAATTCAACTGCAATTGGGATTTTTTTGGTAAATCTCAAAATGTTCTTACTCCTAAATAAAATGCATAAACAAAAACGATTTTTAGGCGTTTTGTAGGAAAACTTTTTAAGTTACAGTAGGCTACTCCAATTTGAGTAAAGTTTTTCTGGTTTTTATTCTACAGGGTGTAAAAGAAAAGTTCTATTTTTACAAAAACTTTGTCAAGAGCGACATTGCACAAAAAAATATTTTTTGTTTTTTAATTATATAGTAATATTAAGTAGACCGTTAAAAAAAACAAATTTCCCATATTTTGGATATCTGCTTGATGTTTCAAGATATTATTTTTATTTTCAAAAAGTTGTTTTTTTCTTAATATTGTGCATTCTGTATTTAACAGTTTTTCACAGGGTTCAATTTTTTTCAGATAATTTAAAAGGTTTATAAGTACCCTTTTAATATTCTAATAAAAATTTAATTCGAACAAATTATTAACGCGTCAGTAGCGTCGCAAATGTAATTACATTTTATTTTGGTAAATAATAAATTCTTAGTTTCCGTGGGAACCACATATTTTGTATTTAATATTAAACTTGTTTTTTTTTATAATTTTTTCATATCGCGGGACGGTTTGCTACATTAGCAACCCTAAAATAACCCAAATTACAAATCATTACGGCGATACGATGATCCTCTGGTAAGTAAAAAGAGCAACCAGGAAAAAAACATACTGTGTAAAAACCATCCTGAGAAAAATATCCATACGCTTTAAAAACTGAAGAAAATATATTCCCTAGTGATTAACTGTTAAATACAGAAAGGATAATATTAAACAAAATCAATCTACTAATTTCTTGAAAAAACATCAATGTCTTGAAAAATAAAGCAGCTATCAAAAATCTGAGAAACTTTTATAATTTTATTATTGGCATAGTATTCTTTTTATTTGTACAAATAAATCAACGAAATATTCACTAAAAATTAATATTGTTTTAAAAACATTGTTTCAAAAATCCTGGTATATATTAAATTTGCTTATCAGATTTTTAGTTTTGACAGGTGTTGGTGTCCATATTATAAAAGATCAAAGTCCTTAAAATTCATCGCTAATTAAAAGTGTCTTTATTATATTCTGATCAGTATCGTCGATGTTGAATAAAAAACGTTTCCCATAAAGTCTTCTGACGAGGAATTACCTGTCTCCAGTCTAAAAGCAGCCGAAATAGCAAATTTAGATTTGTTGCCGTCCAAGTAAAAGCACAAGTACGAGAAAGATTTACAAGCTGGTGTGTGGTGGTGTGGCGAGAAAAAAAAATCAAAAGTATGAAAGAAGAAGTTTTTATGGCATATTTTGCGGAACTTGCTAAAACATGTAAGCCCAATACGTTATAGTCAAGATATTCCATGTTAAAAAGTGTCATTTGGATCGAAAAGAGTGGACATGGATTTAAGCAAATATTTCAAAGTTACATCATTTTTGAAGAAGCAAAATGTTGGATTTAGACCCAAGAAGGCCAAAATTTTTCGAAAGATAAAGTAGCAAAATTTATTAATGATGCTCCAAATGATGTCTATCTAGCGATGAAGGTAGCTACAATTTTCTGACTAGCTGGTAAGTGTCGTCGAGAAGAATTGATGAAAATTAGCATTGATGATATTGACCATAAGGAAAATCTTTTAATTGTAAATATTCCAGACTCCAAAAACCATTCCAGCCGAAGTTTTGTCATTTCCAAGGAAATTGAAAATGGAAAATATCTAGCTTTGTATAGAAAGTATTTCAGTTTACGAAAGCCCGAAACACCACATAGAAGATTTTTGTTAATTACAAGAAATTGGATTGTACTGTCCAGTGCATAGGAATACATTCTTTTGGCAAGATGCCCTCTGAAAAAGCTGCCTATTTACGTCTTCCAAAGCCAGAACTTTACACAGGACATAGCTTTCGCCGTTCCTCAGCTACAATGTTAGCTAATTCTGGTGAAAGAATAATAAAAAACTTGAGGTTGGAAGTCATTATTGTTGTAGAAGGCTTTGAACACAGCAAAACGCACCCAAGGCCCATTGTACCGTCTTCTAGCAAGCAACAATGTGTCTCTGTTACCTGTAACGACGACCGGTTCAATTGCACCCCAACGGCAATCTCTAACTCCGCAACTTACCCACAATAACTTGCCTCTGCGATTCATTTGCAAAATGCTACCAACTGTTCTTTTACGATGTTGTTAATAATAATAAGTAGTAATGGTAATAAAAAAATAATAACAAATGGTTGTTTAGTTTGACTTTTCCACACACTCGTAGAAAAAATAGCGTTATTCCTAACACGTGTTGAAAGTGTCTTTTCCGCATTTGACTGCTTGACCAAACTCCGCTACGCGTCTTTCGGTGAACTGCAGTCGCGTGCGGAAAAAGTGGCACTTTCAGCAGTGAGTTGGGAAATATACTATTTCGTTTACAAGGTCACTCTTGGACAATATTTTTGTAACATAGGAATTTTCTTCTAAATTATTTTTTTATATATTAAAATTGGCACCTACCCATTAAAATATTTTAAACAAATTGTGCAATTCTAGCTAAGAAAAACGAATTTTACACCTAGTAACCTTGACAGTTTATCACCCACATACCAGAATCAATGATCTGCCACCACCCGCAAGTTTAACCGAACATCGTAAAATCATTTTGCAGCAAAATAATATTATTTTCGTGTCTTAAAGCTATTTATGTCAATTAAACTAGTTGGATCCATTGTAATTTAATCGATACTGAAAAATCAGGGACGGACTGAATAGGCTTTTTAATAAATAAAATATTAGAGTACTAAACTATACGCGTCGAATTTCAATGGGTAATTATAAGATTTAAAAAAACGGTTAATTTGAATACACAACGATACATTTTTGTAGTTAATGTGTATTTGCTATTAAAACACTTTATACTAGGTTAGTAATAGAGTTGGGTCGAATACTGAAATTTGGTATTCGAATACGAATACGAATACCGTAAAAAAGTATTCGAATACCGAATATTTTCGAATACCTACAAAAAAAGTATTCGAATACTTGGTATTCATGAATACCACGATTGGGTATTCATGAATACTGAAGAGCAAAAAAAACCTCTTCTCTTGAAAGAGCAACTCATTCTTATTTTTCTACGATTTTCCATAACAAAAATGCAGTGGCGTACCTTGATCGTGCTTAAAAACTAATCATTTAAAGCATACAAGACGTCTCTCAAATTTTCCAAAAATAACTTTTCTTTTTTTAAACTATTGACTTCACTTTTGGAATGGGGATACATGTACATACTATCTACAAATTACCAGATAGTCATGATTTAAAGTGACATAATAAAATTTATTATACACATCCCTTTTGTGTAAAATGGAGATAAATACATATTAGCCTAACCTAATACATAGAAAACATAGTTTGCAATGTCACTTTTTATATGTTGTACCAAGTTACTTGTTTTTTTAATAGCAAAATCCCAAAGTAGTTAAAATAATATATATTAATAAAAATATTAAATCTGTTCAAAATTACTTACCTATTAGGACCATAGATCAGGATTTAAAAAACATATTGAAGTATTATTTTTTTAATTTGTAAAACTAACTTCCTAAACTGTTAGTTTGCAAATGATGTCACATATGACTTATATCAAATTTTACCCCGTCGTCGGCAAAACCACCGCGAACATGTTTTAACCCGCTACTATGCATAAAAAGTAACGTAATATTCATAAAATAAGCAAACAGTATATAAATTCAGGATTTGAATACCAGATTATAGGTATTTGAATATCAGTATTCTAATACCAGTACTCGAATACCAGTATTCGAATACCAGAATATTCAAAAACGATATTCAGAATAAAGAATACCGAATATTGACCAAAAAGTATTCCGTCGAATACCGAATACCAAACACATAAATCTATTCGAATAGTATTCGAATACCGCACAAATGTATTCTGAATAGTATTCAGAATACCGAGTATTTGAATACTACCCAACTCTGGTTAGTAAAAGTATCGCAACTCCTTAAGAACTTTAAAACCTCTATGGATATATACATAAGGATTTAAATACTGATATCGACACTGTTGCCAGATTTACCAGTTTTGTGATACAAGTATATTTTTCATTTTTTAAATGAAATGTCCCATTTATTTTTGATGCATTAAAATGGGCTGATCAAATTTAGTAAGCTTCTAAATTTTCAAAGTTTTGTCCCTATTAGTTGCCGAAGTATAATGCACTACATCTTTAGCAAAACGTAACTTAGCGCCCAAATATCTTTAAAACGGCTAGAGCTGTCTTTACAGAATTTGTTTTTGGGGATTTTAAGACAAGCCTAATTGAGTATTTTATAGTTTATTTGTTTTCTGGAAGAATAAACAAAATAATATTTGTCTTTTCTTCAGAATAAAAAGGTTTAATAAACATATTAAGAAAATTAAACTTTTATATACTATGAGGAAATATTCTGTCCTTCCATAATATAATAAAAGTTAAGATTACTTTAAAGACATAAATTAATGAAATATTTAATATAAAATAATTATTTTAATTTAGGTTATATGAAAAATTACTTACTAAACAAAGAAGGTTCGTAAGCTTCCGGTCAAAATTATTTTATCACAAACTAATAAAATAAAATATTTACAAGACTATCAAGATCCAGAACTGAGCTTAAAGTTCGTATCTCAAAAATGTTGTAAACTTTTACCAAAAAATACTGCTAAACTGGCCGAAATGTGCTCCATAACTTTTATATACCAACTTTGGTAAGTGTAGCTTTTGTGGATTTAAAGATATTTATATAATATGTATATTTAAAGAGTTGCAGTACCAACCCAGTATACATAATTTTATACAGTGCATTTCTTTATTGTCCCCCCTCTCTTTATATTGAACGGATCAATTTAAAAAGTAAAACTTTGGAATATAAAATTGATGCATATAAATACTTTATTTTGGAGTAAAAATGGCAGATGAAATTTTTAAGATGGCCGCTGGGCGCCACCGGTTACGGTCACCGGGATTTGGGTCAATTTTGTCGAAAACTACTAAATCGATTTTAAAATTCTAAAGATCAATAAAAGCAGAATTTAAGACTACCGATTGACTTCTTTTTCCATCTGATCTTTTTAACGTTTGTATTGATGACGGGAGGGGATATCCTTAAATAAGTATATTTTAAAACAAAAGTGTGTCCCCTAAAAATAATAACGGACGTATTTCAGGCATGTTTTATAACTGTAAAAACGAAATTATAATGGGTAGCTTGCTTTTAATGTATTGTATACGCAGTTTTTGTTAGTTTTGTAAATAACAAACAGTACAAACTCTCGTCAACAAAGCATTAAACACCTCTTGCCGATCAAAACTGAAATGATTAGATTAATCTTAATAAACTGTTTTATTATTTAAAAACAGAACTACATATGGGTAAAATAATAATTATATTAATTTTTACCATTTCGGAAGACTCAAGTCGAGTCAAATGCTAAAGTCAGAAATTAATGTTTTTTTAAAAATATAAACAAGATCATTATCTGAAGCGTCTTTCATAAGTAAATTAATTAAGGTTACAAAAATGCATAAGGGAAAAAAATTCCCGTTTGTTGTGGGGGATATGGCATTTTAAGCATGCTTGAAAAAAGTTCATATTAATCGGTTGCCCTAACATATTTTTTCCGTGACGGGAACAAATTAAACATTTTATCTCTGTTTACAGGTACTAAAATGTGATTTTTTTATGATATTACTTTTTCTCCGGAATAAAAGTAAGTACTTTTTTCGCACATAGGTAAGGAAGATATTTAATTTTAGAATATTTAGGTAGAAAAAACTCACATTTTCTTTATATCAAAGGTACAATAGAATATTTTTTAACCTTATTATGGTCAAAATAAGTACTAAACAACCACACTAATTTCTAAATTCTTTATTTAAATCCGTCAAATAACAGAATTACATTGACAGATATTTAATAAATACTTAAAGCCCCGGAGCTTTAAGGAAAAAACTGTCTTCTACCGTCTCCCACGACCATTTCTTTTTTATTTTGTGGTGCAAAGAATACATTTTGCGACTTTTAATTTTTAAAGAGCAAAAAGGGTTTGCCTATTAAAACGCGGCCTATTCTTATCGCTTGGCGCGTATAATACACAAAACTATCCCAAATAAATAAAGAAGAGCAAAAAAAAAACAAAGAAAAGTCCTCGCCTTTTAAGTTGCGCCTTCTTTCCATTACTTGGCGCCCTATGTATAATAAATCCAGATTGGAAACGCAAGTGCTCACCGTCCAGATCCAGTGCACGTCTGTTGCTTAATTTGACCCTTGAAAGTGTCACCCGGTTTGCCTTCCCCCCACCCCTAGATTCGATGTTGCTTTAAAGGTTTTCTTAGGAAGGCAGGTATAATTATTGTTATTTACAGCAGCCACTACTTGGAAACTTTGAAACAAATTTGACATCATTTATTTTCCAATTTTAATAATATTTTTTTTTTTAACATATAAGCCTTGTTTTCACGTAGATAGTACTCGTGTGAAAGTGCTCTCATGATAGTAACCTCGATTATCCTATTATGAAATTGAGGTGTCTACACGTATAAAAACTATCACAGTAGTAACCAATGTATTATTATTATTAATGTAGAAAGTCCTGATAAGGTCAGCAGAATTTCTTCAGAATGGCCCCTCTTCGCTCTGTTTTTAAAATCGCTAGAATTTTTTCGATAAACATGAAAACCTTTCATATTCTTCCAATGTATTATGTAAAATTGCCTACGGCTCATTCTAACTTTCTTTGCACTTTCTACAATTATTGGTAAGATTATTGTAAACATTAGGTACCACGTGCAATTCGTAAACAAACGTTTATCATGAAAGTATTGTCATGTAAGTTACGCCGAACTATCTAGGTAAGCGAAAAAGTGCGAAAGTACTATCACGACAGCATGATAGCTACTATCGGGTTATTTACATGGTGATAGTTTATGATAGTTCATGTGACAGTCACTATCATGATAGCAACTATTACCGTGAAAACAAGGCTTCAGTCGTCCTTTTTTCTGTCACAAAAACAAGTGTAATATACAGGAAACAATTTTAGATTTTAAATCTTGGTTTATTGTCTCCCTTCGCTTCGCGTCGTAAGACCACACAACCTCGACCTAAAATATAGAACCTTTTACCCTTGTATAATAAATAACTATTATTCCAGTACGTTCCTGTTGCCACATTTACGATACCACTAAATCGTACCCCATATACCGATATTAAATAAACGTCACGATTATGTTAAACCTAATACGAACAATAATTTTAAAATGGCCTCTTTCACGCTGGAAACGTTTGTTCGCATGGGCTCGGGCCATTAGTAATATTCGCAACGTGGGACGCCATATTTATTTTCATTTTCAACGCCGCATTCGAATCACCATTGCTGAACATTACCGGGCTACTTTATTGATATGACCTGGCTTTTCTAAACAAAGGTACTATATAATGTTACTTTGAAAATATATGGTCCATTTGCCGTTTTGCGCCCAAGGTATTTAAACTTTTTTATATAATTTTTTTAATGGAGAACATTTTAGTCCTTAGGCCAGTAATGAAATGGACTTCATGATAAGAACACTTTTAAAACTTTTTAAGGGGTTTCTTTGGACGAGTCTATCACGAATATTTATACTTCCATATATGGAAGGGGCGCTTTAACCCAGCCTGTAATGTCAAATGTTTCGGGTGTCGTACTGAGCGAATGCATCATTTTTTGGTCGGAGAAATTTACCACAATGTTTTACATGCAATTTTTAATCATTTTTTTAAAATGGCATAGGTTAGAGTCCCCCTTCAGTCCGATAGGTACCCGAAACATGTGTTTGAGCATTATGTTGTCATGACTGTAACCCTCACCATTTTTGGCAAAATGTTTAAAAATTGCATGTTAAACATTGTGGTAAACTTGTCCGAAATAAAAGTGACGCGTTCGCCCAGTCCGACACACGAAACATTTAATATTGACATGCCGGGTTAAAGCGCCGCTTCATATACATATGGCGGTAGGGTGGTAGACAAATAAATGGGCCAATTATTTTCGTAAAAAACGCGTTTTCCACCTAAAGTGTTCTCAAAATGTGAGTTAGTTAGGTACAATAATTGGCGTTTTGCCACTCAGTGTTCCAAAAGTTAAGACACTTAGCAACTATGCGTTTTTTTAAATCACCAAATAATTCACACTTTCAAAGATCGTCTTATTTCGTAACACCCTATATAGATTGGACCTGATCGAACAAGAAGTGATTTTTAAATGCAGTTATCTCAAAAGAGATTCTCAAATCAACTTTTACCACATTAAACATTTTTATATAAAATATATTTAAAACAATAATTTTCATCTAAAAAGTAAAATGAAGAGTGGCTTCGAAAAGTTCTTTTGTCTTAAATATTTTTAAAAATACAGACTAGCATTGTAATTTTTTACTTCACAAAACTTCCCTTGCTAAAAGTTGTAACAATATACCACATTTTTATTACGATTGCATTTTTAACATTCTATCTCCAGAATTATTAACTTTTAGACTGAGGTAAGTTGGGTTAGATGGTCATATTTTAGCCTCAGGAACAGTGACACAACTAGCTAGTGGTTTTGAGGGGCCTTAAGGCTCAGTTTATAAAATATATTTGCCAAAAAACACAAATATATTTTAAATGCTCAGTAATGTTGAGGGGGGCTACTCTCCCTCTCTTTGAAATCTCTTCCCCCTTATTGCGCCTTTGCTCAAAAATTTGTGGTAGCATTTTTTCCGCTTATTTTTAAATGCACCCTGTATATAATAATAAAATTATGACATCTGCGTCAAATCATTAAATATTATTTCTTCTAATTTAAACCATATTCATATAGAATAAAAAGCAATTCAATAGTCTTTTTAATTAATCTTAAAAATCTATCTAGAAAGAATGGGACCGCTTCGGTCCTGGTCCCGGGGTATACGAGCTGATCCTATTTAGCCCTACTGATCCCTATAAACTGGCCGGTCACCCTAAACAAAATAAAGAAAAACCACTCAAAAACCCAAAATAATTTAATTAAAAAACGACACTGTCAAATTAAAATTAGGTTAAAAAATAAATTGTTTGACATTTGTGTGTGAATGACATAAGTAAATGGTGTATTTATTATTTGGTAGTTAAAAATGGTGATTAGATAGTTAAATTTTAGTTTTCCTGAAGATATTTCAGTATCAAGCAAAGTTATCAGTTATCTTTATTTATTTGTCAATTTCAGTTAATTTATATAACGCTTGGTTATCTCTACTTGATACTAAAGTATCTTCAGGAAAACTAAAAATCAACTAACTCATCACCTTTTTGTCTTAAAATTACAAATAATTAAATACACCATTTACCTATGTCACTCGTGACACAAACGTCAAACTATTTTCAGAGTTTGGCAAAACAAAAGAGCTTAAAATTTAAATAATTTTTAATTTAAATGTTAGTTAATAAACCTAATTGTAGCTTGACAACGGTGGCCAACTTGCCACCAAAAGTCGTTTTTAATTAGACATTTTTGGGCTTTTGTTTTTTTTTCCAAATAAATGCCCTGATTTGACCACTATTGACTTTTTTTAGCGCACCAGACATCGCGAATGGAAGCGTGCTATTGAAAATTTAATTAATTTATTAAAATAATGTTGTAACGATCCACGAAATGCTAAATTAACGTGTGAAAAAAAACGGCGCGACGGGATTATTTAAAAAGGCAATAAACTTTTAAGAAATTCTCAAGTATATTTAACAATAATAAGTTGTACGTGCACTGTGTGCTTCTTGCATTCAATTAGCCTTAAATTGTATAAAAGCTATTTTGCAAGTAAAAACCGCTAATTACGAGTGCTGCCATAGTTGAATCAAACTGTATTTACGCCCACTATACAGTGTGGTCCATTAAGTGTGCAACAAATGGAAAACATTTTTATTTGCAATTTGTCAAATTTTTTTATTTTTCCTAAAATTTAATGCATGGTCCAAAACTGTATTAGCAGTAGGTATATTTATTAAAAGTTCTATGGTATACAGGGTAGGTCAACAAGATTAAAAACTGTTTAAAAGTAAAGTACCCTTACTTAAAAAATACAAAGAAATGTTAAATAGAAAAGTTATTTAAAATTAAAAGGTATTATGCCTAAATACCAAGTTATGGCCTCCTATTAAAGTTTTCATTTATTTATTTTTTAATTTTAATTTATCTGTTCTACACTTTCATAAAAATTTGAAAGAAAAAATTACAAAGTAAATAAGGAATATTTAAATATATAATTTTATATGCATTTTATTATTTATAATATAAAATAAAATCCTAATAAAAAGCATATTTGTATAATTTTAGGGCCCTATTAAATATCCTTGCAACAAACTTAAGGTTAGCTAAAAAATATAAATCCAGTTCAATTATAAATATTAGAGCTACCATTTCGAAATTACGAACTTTTACTAAAATGTCCTGCTCTTTCAGAAACATTTATAATATTATATAATTTAGTTTTTGTTATACACAAATTTATATTTTTTAAGAAAAAACATAAAATACGTCTTTTTCCAAATGCCATTCCGGATCGTTTACGCAATTAACCATATTTTTAGGAAACTTGTAACTAATTTCGAAGGAAATTAAGTTCTTTACTAGACTCAATGGCGTAGCGTGCCTTTGAGGGCCCCGTAACAAAATAAGTTTGAGGGCCAAAAAAAGGTCCCTACTTTCCAAAAACATTGTTTCTCTTAATAGGGCCCAACTTTCCCAATTTAACCTATAATTGGTGTACTCTCTTATAACTTGTAGAATCGTTCTTCAAAACCGATTAAAACAGTTTTAAAAGGAACACCAAAAGTGTCAGAACACTTCGTGCACCTCCTTCGATGATGGTGCATGATAGGCAAGGGAGATGTAATAGAACGGTTCTGCAGAACAATTCCATTTTAAAAGGGACACTTACGGTGTTGTTCTGGGCCGTTCTAAAGCATAAAAGAAATACACCAAATAAGACATCAAATTTTGTGTAAAGTATAGACAGCCAATATGAAAACAATTTATAAGCGGTGCCTAGGTCTAAGACAACAAGAAGGAACATATTCAGAATAAACTCCCACTTCATTTGGTATTATAATTATTTTAAATATTATTTTTAAGGAGAATTACGCTATTTTAGTATCATCTTATGTTTTCCATGACAAATGTGAAAAATTATGTTAGAAGTAAATGTAATTGATTTATATTTTTACAGGGTGTCCCAACTCTATTTATACACGAAATAACTTCGCCCCTGTACAAGAGACAAAAAATAAAATTAAAATAAGAAATGCTTATCTGGATACATCTTTTTATTGACTGTACTAGTTAATATACAAAGTGTCTTACAAACAGATTTTTATTGTCAAGTTTGTTTTTTAAATGGAACATCATGTATATTTTTTCAATTTTTGACGCTGTATTAAATTCTACATCAAAAATGTATAACACACTATATGCTGGTTTTTAAGATATTAACAGTCTGCGGATATGATCATGAACGATTAAAAGTGAAGAATGAAAATAATATTTTGGTTTTAATTATTTTTGAATAATTCTATTACTGTCCGAGTGACAAATAATATAATAACATATAATTAATTACCTCCCATTCTAAGAACTACCAATAGGTAAGTCAGCTATTTAGTTTATTTTATATACATCTTACTTACTTAACCTAAAAACCAGCCATAATTGACGTAAGTATTGCTATTTTTTCATTGAAACTAAGTAAATGTGTGTCTAAAATAAATTAAATTGGTGACTTACCTATTAAATTAGTAGTTCTCACAATGGAAAATAATTAATTACATGTTGTTATTATATTATTTGTCACTCTGACAGTGACAGAATCATTTAAAAATAATTAGAGCTAAAATATGAGTTTCTTTCTTCACCTTTAATCGTGAAAAAGTAAATCAGCATACTGCTGATATCTTAAAAACCAGCAATAATTGGCATATAGTGTAATCTACATTTTTGATGTAGAATTTAATACGGAGTCAAAATTTAAAAAAATATACAGGGTGTTCCATTAAAAAACCTACTTGAAGGAAAATTGCTTTTTAATGTTTCAAAAATTATTAGAGCATTACTCTACAATTGTTTCGCCTTTCTAGGGCTTCATCAAGAGTACTTCGTATACTAAATTTAGAAAAGAGAAATATTCACAAACAGAACCATTAAACACGTTTTTCCCAAAAAGGTCTATAAAATATTATTAGGGTTTTTATTATGCGGCCCAGATGTGGTAATAAATTTATTTATAATTGGCATATCTGCGAAATTTATTTGATCATTAGTAGAAAGAGTTGTATTGTCTATAAGTGATTTTTAATTTCTAGTTGTTCATATAAATTTAATTTTTACCTTTGTTTTCTCTATGGAGTAGTTTGACATTATTAAGATCTATAAAGTGGTTTTGTTCTATACAATGTGTTGAAATGCCTGTGTTTTTAAACCATTTAAAATTGATGTTTTGTGCTCTTTTATTCTGTTTTTATGCTCCTTCCACTTTGACCAATATATTCCGCATTACAGTCTGCGCAATTAACTTTATAAACCCCTGACATATCTAATTTTTCTGTTTTGTCTTTATTGTTAACTAATAATCTACCTAGGTTACTCTTATTTACAGACACAGTTTTACAGCCCAACTTATCTAGTCTATTGGATACATTATTACTGATGTTTGGTATATAATTGATAAACTTAAAATTATTGTTTTTAGGTTCTGTAATACTATAAAACTCTTTAGCAATTAACTTTTGTTTTTTCTTTGTTAACAATTTATCAATAAGTGATTCTTTATATCCGTTGTTTCTTGCTATTTGTTTAATAATGCAGAGTTCTTTGTTAAAATTTGATTGACTTAATGGGAAAGTGACAAGTCTGTGAATTAAACTATGAAAAGAAGATAGTTTTATTTTCCATGATTGGTTCGATGCGTAATTTATTACCGTGTCTGTCGTCGTTGGTTTTCTGTAAATATCGAATTCAATGTGGTTGTCAATATTTTTAATGTTTATATCCAAAAAATTTATCTCATTTTTATTTCCTTTTTCCATAGTGAACTGAATGTTGTTATTTATTGAGTTTAGAAAATTTAAAAACTTATCTAAATTTCTCTCTGTGCTATTCCAAATGCAAAAAACATCGTCTACATATCTTTTCCAATAAAAAATGTGTTTAATTAGTTGGTTATTAGAGTTAAATAAAACTTTTTCAAAATGTGCCATAAAAATTTCCGACAATAAAGGAGAAATTGGAGAGCCCATAGGTAGGCCATCATTTTGTTTATAAAATTCACCATTAAATTTAAAAGAATTTTGATTTAGGCATGTCCGAACTGCATTTTTAATTCTGTTTTTGTTTTAATATCTAAGTTAGAAGCACCGATTAAGTTGTTTAAAATTTCTATAACTTCTTTTATTGGAATTGAGGTAAAAAGACTTTTTACATCAAAAGAAACTAATTTTGAATTATTTGGAATCGTTAGGTCCTTCGTAAATTCGATAAATTGAAAAGAATTTTTTATTGAGTGTGGGGACTGAAAATTAATTAAATCGGGTAGTATCTTACTTAATTCTTTTGCAAGTTTATAACAAGGAGCGTTAACATATGAAATGACCGGTCTAATGGGGTTATTTTCTTTGTGAATTTTTGGTAAACCATATAATAGAGGTGTCGAAGGGTTCATTACTTTAAGCTTATATGGTTGATTTTGTGTGATGATGGGACTATCTTTAAGTATCTTAATAATTTCAGATTGATGTTTGTTTGTGGGGTCATTTGGTATTTTAATTATATTGCTGTCTTCTAATAAATGTTCTACCTTATTAATATAGTCTATTTTAGTTAAAATTGTAACCCGTGTTACCTTTGTCTGCTTTGCAAAGAATTAAGTTGTTTTTGAACTAATCTATCTTTTAAACTTATGATGCATTTAACTTCTCCTTTACTGCCATTTGGAATATTAATATTATTAAACAATTTAGCTAAATCAATTTTATCTTCTATAGTTATATTATCTAACGAGTTAATTGCAATTTCTGTGTTTACAGCTAAAGATTCTAGCTCCTGTTTGTTAAATATATGAGGAGAGTATTTTAAACCTTTTTCGAGTAAAGACATTTCTTCCGGTGTAAAAGTAATATTGGAAAGGTTTACCACTCTTGGATAAAATTTAAACATCTCTTGATGGCTATTGTTAACTATGTTTTTGGACACCTTGTATATTAACTGGTTATCTCAATAAAAGAGCGCATTCAATAAAACATTTTTCATTTTAAGGTTATTTTTGTATCGTGTACAGGGGCGAAGTTGTTTCGTGTATAAATAGAGTTGGGGCACCCTGTATAATATATAATATTTTTATTTTAATAATAAAGGTCTTACTACGATACCCCATTTTTGGGTTCATATAATTTATTTTTAATTAATTTATGTTAACTTGGGCAAAGTCAGAAGTGTACTTATTAATAATAAAATTTAGTTTTTCAGTCCTCTGCCTTTCTTGTATTACCGTCCCATAATCAACTTTTAAAAAACTAATGACAGTGACCAGTGACTTCAATTAAAATTTCATTTAAATGTTTTAATACGAGTATTTTTATGTCCTGGGCAATTTTTCATTTAATTATTCATGGAAAGAAAGTGCTTTTAACTAAAAATATAATAAAGCAGTAAAAAAAAAAACTAAGGAAGTCATTATTGGACGTTTAGGCGGCGTATTTTACGCAGCGGGACACGACGGTTTGCACGTCGTAATTAAAACCGTGCCATTAAACGAGCGCAACTAGACAAACGAAAAATCCGTCGCGTTGTGTTTATTTTTGTCGGCGGTTAGCGTATAGAACGCTCTCTACTGCGTTCATATCGTCGCCGCCACAACGGAACACGTTATTTAATACGAAGTAAACTGGACGAGGTGACGGTGCGTGCGACGTATTTGTTGAGGGTACAGGCAAAAAGAAATTGTTTGACACTGAAATTTTTTATGTGTGAAATATAAATACGGCCTGCAGTTTACAATATAAAAAGTAAAGAATATATAAGTCATCGTTTTTTTTCTCTCTTTTTTTTAATATAAACTTGCACACACAACAGCAGCGCAACCTAACACATTAGAGTCCATTTTTTAACTGTGAGTGTACCTACCTGACGGAAAAAAACTCTTTTATTTGCTGCCAATTTCAACGGAAATCCTGCCGCATGAAATACGCCGCGATTATTTCGCTCGTGTAGTTTGGCTCCAACGGTTGGAGGTGTGCCAAGCGCCTACTTACTTAATAAAAGGTACTTAAGGGTTAAATAAAATTTCCATCTGGGTTTTTCGCTAGTGATTTTTCCCCCGTATAAGAAATTAAATTCTTACCAGCTTTCAGATCCAGCTATGTCGCTTCGCGCAAGAAGGCATAAAACAAAGAAAATGTTATTCTTCGTAAATAAACATCTTTTAATATGATTTTCGTGGAATACCAGTAGACAGAACGTACGGACATAGAATATTTGTATAGAGAACTTATTCTTTGCCGGCCTATCGGTGTATCACAGGAACGTTATATGTATATTTAAGAACGGTTCTTTAGTCAAAAGATTTAACAGTCAATATGGAAGATTTATTGCCATAACTGCACCGTGCATTCAGAGTCACACAATGAGAAATTGTCAAATGGTACGGGATACGAATTAGAAGCGACTTTCACCCATCTGCCAACCGAATAAAAACTTTTTTAGCAAATAAAAAATGTGGAATTAAGTAAAGCCGTAAAGTCAACTAAATGCTTTAAAAATTATATTATAACATCAAGGCTTTAACTACGTTTAAAAAAAGCCTCCACATTTTTGTCACACCCTGTATAATGTAAAGTCTTGTATTTTTATACATAAAATTTGCAGGCTTAATCAAGAGCACCATTTTAAAAGGCCCGCACCGGTCTTTTGAAAACTTCCCAAAAATAGAGTAGCTATTAAATCTTCTTCCCCTCCCAACACAAAAATATTAACAATGCCAAAACCAATGTAGTCTCGTGGGCTTTACAATAACTATACTTCCCCTCCCAACACAAAAATAGTTAACAATGCCAAAACCAATGTACTTCGTGGGCTGTCACAAATATACAAAAAATTAGTTATTTCACTTAACAAAATGTATCACCACCGTAAATAAAAATTACTGGAGACGTCCATTAATCTTTAACCCCCCTTTCCTCTAGTGATACTTGGTGAGGCTTTAAAACCAACCATTCAATATTTCTGGGGGAGGGAAGTTATCTACGCTAGTGCCCAAAAGCATCCAAATATTGTCTGGGCTAGTACATATTAGCTCTTTAGTAAACTCTTCCTTAGTATTTTGACTTACGTATCAATTTTTAAGGTTTTGAGAAAGATGATTTGCTTACCTGAAATAGAAAAACACGTATTAGGTATAAGCATTTTAAAATTTTAGATTAAATTGGTGGACTTACGACGAAATATAAAAGGCTTACGTATTTCCCCTAGGGTTTTCCTTTTCTCGGTGTTCAAGCAAAATTTCAAACTACGTGTAGAAAAAAATCCACCAAGTTCAAGTTCTTTATATTAATTTTAAGTACTTAACATTTAAATATGAAGTTTTCCCATATAAAATAAACGTTTTTTCTTAATTTACAAGGCTTAGCCCCTTCTTACAATGTGGTGAGTCGTTTTGATGAACCCTAGGACCTATTTCGCGCTCTTTGATATTGCTTTAGTGTCTTTTTGTGTAATTTGAAAAATTATGTTTACCCTAAAAAAAATATTATTGTAAGAGAATATGTAAGTAATCAACAAAAAAGTAAAATTGAAATAGAATGATTGGTAGACTTGGTCAAAAAAAAAAACGTTTTTTAACGATCCTGTAAAATATTGTTTATGACGACGAAATAAAAATATTCTGAAATTTTCAGGCCTTAATATTAACATTGAGAGGTTCATCATTAAAATTATTGATTTTTCAACAATTGTTGCATTTTTTATACAAAATCTCGAAATCAATTAATTGTAGACCTTTGAGGAATTCATATTCATAAAAGAATTGAAATTCTCTACAAAAAATCTTTCCTAGTAAATTTCCGTAGAAGGAGCCATTTTCTGGTAATTGCGCCCTAAACAATAATTATTTTTTAAAGTTTAAAGTTATTCAATGTTGAAATAAATTTTCATTTTAATCTTAACATCGAATAACTTTAAAAGGAATCAATTTATAAAAGACCTTTTTTGTGCAGCATAAAATTTCCCTTAATGATAATTATTTGTTTTATAGAGATATTAATATTTATGATAGTTTAAAAAATTCAGAATCCAGGTGACATAATTAAAAAAATTAGGCGCGAATACAATAAAATGGCTCGTTTTACGGAAATTTACTAAGAGAGCTTTTTGTAAAGAATTTAATTTTCATTTAGAATATGAATTGGTAGAAGGTTTAAAAGTGACTGCTTCCTAGATTTTGTATAAAAATGCAACAATTGTTGAAAAGTCAATAATTTTAATGATGCACTGCAATGTTATTACTAAGGGCTAAAAATTTTAGGATATTTTTCTTCGTCGTCATGAACAATATTTTTACAGTACTGTTAAAAAAATTGATTGTTTTTTTGATCAAATCTAATGATTAGTTATAATATCAATTTTTTTATGAGCTAACCCTTTTTCAATTTATTCTAAAAATCATATTGTTGTTTTGACAACACCTACCGGTAAACCAGTTCGAGTTATGGAAAAAATCACTAAACCAATTTTAATGAGTGTGAAATAGGGCGTAAGTTCATCAAAATATTGTAAAATGTGGCAAAGAATTAGTTTGAAAAAGAAAACAAGTATTTTAACGTGGATTTTTAATAAAAAAAGCTAAAAACTTAAACGTGCTGAGATTTTGTTTTATATGTAAATTGAAATTTTGCTTAAGCACAAAAAAAATGCGGAAATAAATCACCCTAACGTATAATAATTGTTAATTTTTTTTACTGTAAAAAATAGGAATATTTTTATTTGAATTAAAATTACAAGAAATAAGAAAATAAACTTTCTGAATAATTTGCCTAATGTTCACATACAACCTAACAACAATTTACAATTCGTTAAGAATTCCTAACATGGATGTAAGTAGCTTTACATACATAACAAATTTAGTATTTCAGTTAAATGAAAGGTTATCAGGATCAAGGATGATGGAAGACCCTGCAAGGTCGAGGACTAAGCAAACTTGCAGATTTGTTTTGGTATACAGTTCGCATACTTGTTCTAAAGATACTTCTAGAATACATATACAGTGTGGTTTATTATGTATTCAACAAACGGAAATCTTTTTTATTTGCAATTTGTCATAGGATGTTATTCTTTTATAAAAGTAAATACATGGTGCCAAACTATATGAGCAGTGGCTAGTTAATTAAAAATCCAAGGAATGCAGGGCAAAAAATGCCTATTCGTACCAATAACACGTACACATTAAAAGATATAACAAACTGCATTAGATGCGTCAAATACCTTATTATTTGTGTTACGTCAGGTCTTCTACCAATGCTGCCGTCCTACGAAAAAACACCGAATGTTATATGGATTATTATATGCATATACGGTGCTTTTTTCGTTAAAAGTCAGAATGATATCTTAAACACGCAACATGCAACATACTACGTCAGGTAAATACCACGCATATTCATTTTCTACATAAAGCCTTTTAAAATATTAGCATCGTGCACTACGCTTGAATAAATCACGAGCGACATTAGCATGTAATATTTTTGGCTGGTCCTGCCACAGTATTCATGGCTTATTGGGAAAAGAAAAGAAAATACTGTAATTTTTACAATATAACAGAACAAAATCTTTCATTTACAAAGTTGCTAGAATTGTCAAGTTACCACCAGCTTCCCTATTAAACCACGAAATTTAATAAAAAATACACTTCTCCAAGAAATTAACAAACCGGCCCGATTTTTTTATAAGCTTCAATACACAATGCTTTAATTTAAATTTCATATTTCTTTAATAATTAGGTTAGTATGAAAATTAAAAAAAAATGTTAATAAAAGGTAAAGATATAACTTTAGCGCAACAGTTATTATTTACTGTTAACAGTATATTCTACAGGGTAATAAAAAGTTTTGGACAAAAATAAATAATTTTTAATCGTGCTGTGTGATCTGCTGTTAAAAGGCAGTAATCCTATTTGCGAAAATAATATACCCTTACTTATTTCTGATGATTTATCATCACAAAATTGATTACTTTCTTTTAACAGCACATCATACATAGAGATTAAATATTGTTATTTTTTTTCAAAAACTTTTAGTTACCCTGTAGGATGTATTGTTAACAGTAAATTACAACGGTTACGCGAAAGTTATAGCTCCACCATTGCTTAACATTATCTTTTTTAATTGCCTTGATAACTTAATTATTAAAAGAGGTATGGCCATTTAAATTAAAGCATTTTTGTATTGACGCATATGGAAAAAAATGGGCTGGAGCGTTAATTTCTTGGAGAAGTGTATAAACTAACCAGAACTATTTTATTTTATAAAACACTGACATTTGCTTCACTGGCTTATGATCTTATAAAAATGTACTTTTCGGCCATGGCCGGGAATATTTTTTCGCATCGCTTAACTTTCCTATGCTTTTAATATTCTCTGATGACCTTTGTTAAAGTCAGTCAAGAATATATGACAATGTGACAGCATAGTAATGTATTACCATGGGATCAAATTAATTATAATGTTTATAATTATTAATCTTTAAAATAATTGTTCTTTTGTACAAAGGGCGTCAAATAGCACTTTTACACCCGTGACTGAAAGTTTTTGCCCGATTTCCACGGGGACAACAATCAGCTGAGGTCGTCCAAGTGCTTTACGCCAGAGGTGCAAACAATATTTTTGTACGATTAAAATTAATGACCAAGCATTCTATGAAGTTATTTTTTCTTTATATTTTTGTATATCGAATAATTTTGCCGAAGTTACTATCAGGCTAGTTTAAGTCAGATTGTTTAAACAACTTTAAGAAGTAATTACTTGTGGTGTCTACAAAGTTGTCAAAAAATTGGTTGTCAAATTCCATTTAAATTATAACCCAAATTAATTCTTAAATAGAAGAAGCTGCAGAGCAAGTTGTTGCCAGAAAAGTCAAGACTAATTTATGAAAAGGCATACGGTGATTTCATAAGATGGTGAGCTCTCACACTATGGTTTCTCTACTCCATGATAAAATCGACAATAGTCCTGCACAAAAACATTGATATAAGTAAGTTCCCAGAAATAATTGCGTTTTTAGAGAAATCATCAGATGGATATATTCCTAAAAAGTTAAAAGTTTCTAAAATGGAGAAGATTCAAAAATTCTTTGTAAGTCCCTCAGATGAAACGTGTTTTGTTTTTAATATTTCAAATTGTAATCAGTGTTCTTTTACCATAAGTTTAAATAAATTATTGTTTTACCAAAAAATTGAGCATTATTTAATTTTAATATTGTTTTATAAATTTGTAAATGGGGGCGTTTTTGAATCGTTTTTGCCCTAGCAAACAACTCAAAAGGGAGCGTAAAATTGTATTTACGCCCGGTCGTACAAAAAGATTTTTTTCTACCTAAAATAAAAATTAAAAAATATTTTAATCGAAGAAAAATAGTTTTTGCAACTCGTAGAAAAAGCATAATTTCAAACTCTTGGTGGTGGAACCAACCAGTACTAACCAGAACTACACCATCGTCCGAAATCATATGTCTTTTTAAACATGTAACACAATATTCTGTTTCTACTAAAAGAAAATAAGTTTTTAAGAGTCAAAGACAAACCAAAAATGTTTAAAAGATACATATCAATTTGTGCTTAATTCCTTCTTAGCCTCGGTTCTTATCTGATTGAGTCGATCATGACCGAAGTAGGTTATATTATGTATTTCTATGATTATATTTGTATGCTCCGCAGAATTCAGTCAGTAGGATTTCCTAATGTAAATGTTTTTACAGTAATAAACTGATTTTGTGCTAATAAGATTAGAACAGTGTTCTCAAGAATAAATCATGTTCGTTGTCGACAAAAAAAAAATACAAACGCATATTGACTTTAGCGCTCTCTTCTTCAATGATGGTGAATTTTTAAATGCCCTGTATAACTCCCTCATTTGTTTTCACTATCTGTCTTATGCTTTTCCGATAAATCACAGAGCTCAACGAATCTTTGCCCAAGCAATCTGTCAAGTTAGAAGAAATATCTACGCAGATAAATGAGTTAGAATCTCGATAGTTGTTAGTATAAGCTTAGGCTCGATAAGTTTTCAGTCCTTTTCTTTTCGAAGAAGTACCTAATCATTCGGTACTGGATTTTGCCCCGGAGGTACTATTGATGGTTTCAGGTTTGCTCGTCTTTTTTCAATTATTTTGCAGTATACATAAACAAAATTAATAGGAGTTTATTAATACGGCATTTAGTTTAAATCCAGGAAACGATTTATAATTTATGGTACAATTATGGGTAAAAAAGAGGTTTCTTTAGCGCTATAAATATAAAAAAATAAAGTTTTTTCCTTGTCACAATTAGCAGGTTTGTCGTTTTTTGTTTTTTACCAAACACATTAATTAAAAACATCTAGTATTTAATACAGAGTGTCCAAGAATAAGTGGGCAATCTCTCGGATTCATATAGAATACATGAAAATAGTATGACAAGTTCCTATAAATTTTTCCCTAAAGCCCTCTTTACAAGATATGTGCCCTTAAGGGACGCCGCTGAAAATCGGTTTTTCTTGAATAACTTTTACGGCACTTGGGACAATAAAACATTTTTTTAAATAGGACTTATTAAAATAATATAATATTTACATTTAATAAGGCGGCAGGGACGGACTTACCATCATACAATAGTACTAATTATTTTACAGACCCTGTATATTAGAACAATAAAAGTAGTAGTTTTGGATAGCCTAATCCCTTTGATAAAAAAATGTATTCGTATTTAATGTCGATAAATCAAAGCATTTTCGACCAAAACAAGTTTCCGTGTTGTGGAAACATCTCTTCTTTGAAATTAGCACTAAAATACTTTTTGAAAAGCATTTTTTTTTATTTTCATTACAATAAAAATTATTGTTGAAGAATTGTGGAGGGTTCCACAGTCTTCGATTATTAAAGCTAGAGGAAGCCCGTCTTAAACTGGCAAACAAAATTATGGAAACAACCTTACCAGCAAGCAAAATAGGTCACACGGTGTTGTGTAATGTTCTGTAAATGTCATTATTATACATAGCCTATCTTTTAATTCCTGGCACCTTACGCCTACGATTACTTGCAAATGTTTATACCTCCAGTCAAGGTAAAAAAGTCATGTTTCACTAAAATGTACATAGAACATTCTTGAGACTTCACACTTCTATATTTAAATAAAGTAGCCGGTGAATGTTTAAAAAGTGTATCATGTTTACATTTGATGCAACATTACAATGTTATATCTCATTTAAGAACTGGTAACATCTTTAACATATATTTTGTTATGCAGATCACTAAGTTACGAGCTGGCGATATGACGCGAATCGTAATTGTTAAGTTTTGAGAAAATCACCGCGAAACTTCCGTCGGATATTCAATTTAAAGACTTATTGCATACATTTCGCTTTTCCAACGGCATTTTGAATACGTGTGTGAGTGGTACATTGCCAGCAAGGTTTTAAGTGGGAATACGGTATCACCCAACTTTTTAACCTTATTTAAGCAAAATTGTCTTTTTTTTTATCTCTGGACAAACCACGAAGGCTAAAAGCCTAAATACTAACGTACCGTGGGTGTCTTAAGCGACGTAAGAGGGAGTTTGTTGACACGGGACTTAAATACTTGAAGATTTGGGGGAAGGAAAGACCTCCGCGGGCAGCAGGTTCCACAACCTAGAAACTCTAGGGATAAAAGAACGAACAAAGTGGGAAGATCGAAGCCTGTCCAGTTGGACCGTATAGGGATGCATACGCACGGGACCACGAGTTTCTCTGTTGGGAACCGTAAGTGGAGGAACTATACTGGACAATTCTTCAGAGCAGAAGCCATGGAAGTACCTATAAAAAAGCGATAAATCCCCCACAGCCCGACGATGTGCAAGAGAGGGAAGCCTTTCTGTAAGTGACGGATCATTAATGAGACGAATAGCTCTTCTTTGAATAGAATCAAGAATGCTTAGGGTTGTGGGGGACGCCATGCCCCAGATATGAGAACAATATTCCAAGGGAGGTCGGATTGGGGACACATATAAAGTGTATAAATTAGAAAGGGAAAAATACTTTTTGGCTCGAAAGAGAAATCCAAGCTTTTTTGAAGCTATAGATACAATGTGTTTATGCCAGTTAAGCTTACTTTCAAATGTGACGCCCACAAGAGGTGTGTTTGCTCTGTAAAACTTGGCCGCTCATAAGTAGAGGATGAGTATTTGATGACTCTTTTCGCGACAAGGAACATGATTGTGTTTTGGATGCATTAAAATGGACGAGATTTTTAGCGCCCCAATCCAATATTAAATTAAGATCCTGTGAAAGAGATATCTGCATCGCTCTGCATTTGTTTTCCAAGTCAGGTTTAGTAATGGGTTTAGGAACCTGAAAACTAGAGTGAAGGGTACTATCGTCAGCGAAACTATGAATGGAATTAGTTGTGGACGAGAGAAGGTCGTTGATGTGAAGAAGAAACAATGTTGGTGCCAGAACTGAGCCCTGAGGGACTCCAGCATTTACTTGGTGGAAGCTTGAAGAATGGCCGTCCACAATAACTGATATACGACGATCAGATAGATAACTAGAGAGCCAAGTACAGAGTTTAGTTGAAAGACCATAGGAGGGAAGTTTATTAAGAAGTGCGGCATGCCAGACCTGGTCAAAAGCTTTGGATATATCAAGAGCAACGATCTGAGACTCACCTAGAAACTCAAGAGACTTATTCCAGCAGTGTGATACGAAGGAAAGAAGATCTGCTGTAGATCTTTTGTGGCGAAATCCATACTGCCGGTCATACAAAATTTTGTGTTTTTCTAAGTACTTAAGAATTTGTGAATTAATTAATTTTTCCCTTACTTTGAAAAGAACTGAGAGAATTGAAATTGGTCTATAGTTAGATGGAAGAGATTTAGATCCTTTCTTGGGAATAGGTTGAACACGTGCAGCTTTCCAGCTTTCGGAAAGATACCTGTGTTGTAAGAAATTCGAAAGAGCCGAGTTAAGATTAGTGCAAGTTCTGGAGCACATTTTTTTAAAACGATTGCTGGTATGCCATCCAGCCCAGACGATTTCTTGGTGTTAAGAGAAGAAAGAATAAGCTTAATGTGTTTTACCTTAAAAATAATATCGGGCATTTTATGAGGAACTGGGGTAACCGCTGGAATTGGATGATTTACGGGAGGGTCAAGGGTTGAATTGGCAGCAAATTGTTTAGCAAATAATTCTGCCTTTCCTTTAGCGGTAGAAACAATTTCATCTTCCAAAGCTAGTGGCGGAAAAGAACTGGTACAAAAATTACTACTTATGTTTTTCGCAAAGGACCAGAAAGATTTGCTGCCATTTGAGCAAGAAAGAACTTTGTTTTTAATACGATTGTCGAAGAAGTCTTTGGCTTCAGAAATTGTTTGATTGTAGTAGTTTCTTGCTTCAATGCTGGCCTGTCGGTTTTCTGGACTAGGATCCTGTAGAAACTTCTTGTGAGCCTGAACTTTTAAAATCCTAGCTTTATCACAAGATTTGGAAAACCAGGGTTTGTTATTGGATTGTTTGGGGTTCTTGATGGTGTGTGGAATATAGGTTTCAATGCCCAATTGAATTGATTCCGTTAGTTGATTGCAAATTTGAGAAGGATCACCAGACGAAAAGCAAATGGAATTCCAGGGGTAAGTGGCGAAGAAGTCCCTCAGGCCATCCCAGTCGGCTGAGTTGTAGTGCCATACGGTGCGTGGTGGCATGTATTCATTTACCTCGGGATGTGCAGGGTAAGATATAGTAACTAAGCCATGGGTTCCATAATAAGGTTGGTAAGAGAGTTACTGACTGCGAAGATTTAGGCTGCTCTGCCTTGGGGGTCAGTTTTTGAAGAGCCCAACCAATCCTTATTATGGACATTGAAGTCGCCAAGCACGATTATTTCAGCCGATGGAAACTGAGAAATTATGCTATCGATCTTTGTTGAAAGAAAGTCAAAGAATTCGGCATAGGAATTATTAGATGGGGACCGGTACAAACAGCAGATAAATTTAGTTGAAGACCTAAGGGAAAGTTTAAGCCAAAGGATATCGGGCCTACCCAATTCAAGATTGGAAACTCGAGCACAAGCCAGATCGTTGCGGACGTAAGCACATACGCCACCATGTAGGCGAAAAGACGAAATAAGTTCGTAGCCTGGAAAGAGAAGGTGGCTGGTTGAAGATTTAGAACTTATTTGTGTTTCTGTTAGAAACAGTATGTGGGGCTTAGATGACTGAAGGTGATGGTGAACGGAGTTTATATTGGTGTTAAGCGCACATATGTTTGCAAAAGAAATTAAACTTCTCGATGAAGGCCTCCCGGATGCACCCCTCGCCCGGAGATCCGAATGGAGGGGTATTTTACCTCCGGAACATTTTACTTCCGGGTGTGCCGCCATCATTTGTACATAGTTTGGGGGTTAAAAGAAAAAAAAGAAAAGAGAAAGATGGAAGAAGGAAAACTGACTCACACACCCAGAACCCGAAACGTCCGTTAAGACTTCACGGGTCCTTTAAAGGGTGGTGGGGTGGTACCTCCTCAGGCCAGGAAAGCTCCTCTACCACCTACCAATTTTACGAAAACGCTTCTATTTATCGATCAAACAGGAGCGCCTTTTTTAGCTAAGGTGTAAGCTATCCAAAAGTACTACCTTTATTTCTCTAATATAAAGGGCCAATAATAATAAGCACTATTGTGTAACAGTAAGTCCCCCTGGCTCCCCAATAAATGTCAACAAAAGTCGTATTTTAGTAAAGAGAGGCTTTAGAAAAAAGTTTATAGGACCCTATTATATTATTTTCATGTGTTCTCTGAGAGATTGCCCACATACATATTCTTGGACACCCTGTACTTTATTTTGTTTTCTGATAATATTTAAATAAAAGATTATTTATATATTTATATAAAATAAATATTTATAAAAATATAACATTTCATTGAAATACAGGGTGTTGGAAAAAGTTCTTAAGAAAATTTAAGGGCAAATTTTACCATTGAAAAAACAAAAAAAAGTACATATTTACATGGATCCACAAATTCTTTGTTGTCAAAATACGGGGTAATAAACTTGTAAACAATGTTTATTTTCTAATATCCTTAATATCCCTTACCCAATTTTGTTTTTATTGGGCAATGTTATTCATGGCATTTAAGAGGTAATTAATCAATAACTTAAATAAATGTAATAAGTCTAGTGACGCTTTGAGCGGCAACTGAAGCAATATTTTTAACAAAAGTACGCCACTGACTATATAAATTTGACTAAATTTTGTATGCTTTCTATAGAATATGCACATAAAAAAAAGTTTTGCCACGAGTAGTGCGTTCAATATCACAAATTTAATATTGTTATTTGCCGTACTTTTAAAGCATACACCCACTAGAGGTAGCATTACCGTTTGGCATGCTAACAGCTTTTAGGCAAAAGAAACGATTTCCTATGCCGCCATGTTTTAGCGAGGATTTAAAACTTTAAATTAAAACCATTTCTTGTCTACCTAACCATTATTTTTTTGCAAAAATATTATTATTTTTTGAAAATGGTACATACTACTACACAACATACAACAAGTTTTTCCGCTTCTAATTTATACACTTTATATGTGTCCCAAATCCGACCTCCCTTGGAATATTGTTCCCATATCTGGGGCATGGCGTCCCCCACAACCCTAAGCATTCTTGATTCTATTCAAAGAAGAGCTATTCGTCTCATTAATGATCCTTTACTTACAGAAACGCTTCCCTCTCTTGCCCATCGTCGGGCTGTGAGGGATTTATCGCTTTTTTATAGGTACTTCCATGGCTTCTGCTCTGAAGAATTGTCCAGTATAGTTCCTCCACTCACGATTCCCAACCGAGAAACTCGTGGTTCCGCGCATATGCATCCCTATACGGTCCAACTGGACAGGCCCCGAACTTCTCACTTTGTTCGTTCTTTTATCCCTAGAGTTTCTAGATTGTGGAACCTGCTGCCCGCGGAGGTATTTCCTTTCCCCCAAATCTTCAAGTATTTAAGTCCCGTGTCAACAAACTCCCTCTTACCTCGCTTAAGACACCCACGGTACGTTAGTATTTAGGCTTTAAGCCTTCGTGGTTTGTCCAAAGATAAAAAAAAGAGTTTTTATAACTGTTTGTCTAACTGCAGTTCAATAAGTTTCATTAAAAATAATCGCACTACAACAAAATGAGTGTTGATTGTCTGGTTTCTCTCCTAAATACCTTATATCTAAAAAATGATTTATATACTTCCAAACTAGTTTTCTATTAATAAAATTTAGAGTGACCAACATTTAAATCTCCTTAAAAGGATGTGAGAAATGTCATTTTTCTGGACGACATAATTAGACAAGTTTTTCGTTGCTACATCCCGCATTGTTAGGCGTTTATATTAATTTAATTTACTGAATTAATTATTTTTTAATTGAAAACGTCGATAAAATAACTTTGATTAAAATAGTGGTCAAGTGATAAAAAGAGGATTTTAATATTGAAGGTCATTTATTTTTAGGAGTAAAACTACAGGGATATTTAACGTGGACTAGACATGCGACATGCTTCTTCATTAACTTTACTGTACAGGGTGGCTCGAATTCGACGCTCATCATTGGGATTTCGGAAACCGTAAGAGATAGAGGATCGGTTAAATGGAGGCAAAGTTGCGCAATTTGATGCTCAATAAAATGCCGTTTTGCTTTTTAAAAAATTCCGAGTACTTCCGAAGATATTCGAAAAAAACCGGAATTTTCAATTTTGGTTTCTATTGTTTCCTGGCTATATTTGTTAAGATAACTCAAAATGAAAAACACGTTTTCATGGCCACTTTTTCTGCTCTATAATTCAGTGTGATTAAATATTGAATCTGACGTTTCGGCATCTGACGACCATCATCAACTTAATTTTTTTAAATACGGACCTGATATTTTTTCAATTTAATTAAATCCTTTCATCACTCTTAAAACACTATATATCGCCACTTTGATATTTTCCGACGTTTCGTACAGACAATTCCATCACCAGAATATTGCATATTTATTTAACCATAATACGGCCCTGAACTACATTTTTAGGTAAAATGGTAAAAAAAAGAATAAACTTATTACATATTCATAATGTTTTATTGCAACTCATTGATGTCTAACAGCGGAAATTACTTTATGAACAGAACTAACCAACAGGTACGAATTCAAGGGAGAACTTCATTTAATGTATGGATTGGTATGTGGAGGAACAAAATTATTGGACCTTTCGTTTACGAAGGGACTTTAACTTCCGAACAATATCTAAATTTGATTAGAAATGATGTCTTAGACGCCCTAGATAATCAACCTTTGGCAGTATTTCAAGAAATATAGTGGCAGCAAGACGGAGCTCCTGCCCACAATGGAAGGAAAGTAGCTCAATTCCTTTACCATATATTTCCTAATAAATGGTTTTGCAAGATGGCCCGCTAGGAGCCCAGATCTTAGTCCCCTAGACTATTTCCTTTGGGGATATCTTAAGAACCGTTTATTTAAAAATGCACCTCACGACCTTTAAGTACTACGACAAAATTTGATAAGGGAAGTCGCTGCCATTCCTGCGAGAACAATTAATCGAGCTGTATTAATAATACAAAGCAAAGCAAGAAAATGCATCGAGGCGGAAGGTTATCTCTTTAAACACTTTTAATAGTGATTAAAATATGTTTTTTTTTTTAATATGGGCATCAAGATAGTATTACAAATTGTTTATGTAAGCTGATTTGTTGTCTACCTTTTTGTATCTTATGTCTAATATTCATGAAATTTTCGGTTAATAAAGTAATTTCCGCTGTTAGATATCAATGAGTTGCAATAAAAGATTACGAATATGTAATAAGTTTATTCTTTTTTTACCTTCTTACCTAAAAATGTAGTTCAGGGCCGTATTATGGTTAAATAAATATGCAATATTCTGGTGATGGAATTTTTGTACGAAACGTCCGAAAATATCAAAGTGACGATATATAGTGTTTGAAGAGTGATGAAAGGATTTACTTAAATTGAAAAAAATATCAGGTCCGTATTTAAAAAAATTAAGTTGATGATGGTCGCCAGAAGCCGAAACGTCAGATTCAATATTTAATCACACTGAATTATAGAGCAGAAAAAGTTGCCATGAAAACGTGTTTTCCATTTTAAGTTATCTTAACAAATATAGCCAGGAAACAATAGAAACCAAAATTGAAAATTCCGGTTTTTTCGAATATCTTCGGAAGTACTCGGAATTTTTAAAAAGCAAAACGGCATTTTATTGAGCATCAAATTGCGCAACTTTGCCTCCATTTAACCGATCCTGTATCTCTCACGGTTTCCGAAATCCCAATGATGAGCGTCTAATTCGAGGCCACCCTGTACAGGGTGTTTCATTTTCGATGTTTTTACGGGGTATCTTAAAAACCGTAAAAAATATTGAAATTTTAATAAAGGCCTCTCGATCTCCTTTTTTGAGCAAACAACAGTAGTGAAAATGGTTCATGGCTATTGCGATCCTCGGAGCTACAGGGTGATTTTATGATTTTGCCCATTTTAACAACTTTCTTAAACTCGTTTGCTTTTAAAGTTATAAAATTTTTTAGATAGGTAGTTGTGAATTTTCTTTCGTAGAATAATGTGGTAATTAGTTTTTGCTAATGTTGGGCAATTTTTAAAAATTATCCAAGCTATTTTTCTTTATGGGACAACCTATATACTTTTTATTTATATTTAATTAAGCTCTCCTTGAGATTTCCAAAAGTATATACTATTATGTATTATTTATTTAAAATTTTACTTAAAATTAGCACTTTTCTAAAATTTCCATAAACACAGGGTTCGCAAAAACTTAAAAAATCCAATTTTTTTCCAAGAGAAAACTGCCTAAACTTTTTTATTTTTAAGCAAATTGTCACTAAGAAAATTTAGTTAGAATAAAGTTTGTAATTGATAAAAAAATAATACAAAATTAAAATCCATAATTTGGTCAAAACGACCTGATCACTATTCTGCTACAGTTGAAAAATTATGTTGTGTAAGAATTTGGAGAAGGCGGGTGTTTCAAAAGCCAATTATAAGAGTTTTTTAGAATATTTTATTATATGTAACCTCAGAATCAGTTTTATCAAAACTATTTAAAACCTCTGTAACTTTAATAAGGTCATTTATGTTTTTTCAGTGTTTGCAAACCCTGTATACAAAATCAAGATTTTCCCTTCGTGAATCTATTTTGTAGGCAAAAATTCTTATAAACAGTTAGTCTGTAAATTTAGCACCTTAACATTAACATTCGGGGTCGTTTCATGATGTAACAATTGGTCACGAATTGGTCACGATTGGTCATTAGATCACAGTAATTGGTCAGCAGTAAAATAGAATTAAAAGAACTTATTTTAAATATACAGTGGTGGTTTTAGACTGATTTTTTGAAAAAATATATGTAGCGCCCCAATATCAACATTCAGGACTCATTTAATACTATATAACTGGTCACGAATTGGTCACGACTGGTCAGTCGGTCTCAGTGACCCAGTCGTGAACAAGTTTTGTAGCATAGAATGAGCTCTGGGTGTTTATATTGAAGCGCTATATATTTTTTTAAATAGTGTAAAACCACCCCTGTATTTTTTATTTAACCTCTGGCCGACTGACTAATCGTGAACTATTCGTGACCAATTTATATAGCAATTAAATGACTAAGCAAATGTTGATATTGAGGTGCTAACTATTTTTATTAACAAGTAATAATTTTGAAACAACTTTTCTAGACTTTATTTTACCGCTAACTAATTACTTCCACGCATTGGCCAATCACGGCCAATTTGTGACCAACTGATATCTCGTCGAGTGAGCTCCCAACCAGTATTATAGTGCTAAATATTCTAATGTAACAATTAATGAATTTAAAATAACTTCTCCTAATTCTGTTTTAATGCTATGCCAATTACTGTGACCTAATGACCAATCGTGACTACTTCGTGACCAATTTTTACAACATGAAACGACCTTCGAATGTTGATGTTAAGGTGCTAAATATATTTAAGTACCAATAAGTGACTTTAAAATTTTAAACCCTTTATATTTATTCCAGTATCTTTGACCAAATATTAAATACCGATTACCAATTCTCTAATTGTTACTAGACTTTAGAATTAATCAACTAATTAATCATAGTGACCAATGTTGACCATTTTTCGACCGATTGCATCCTTTTTTATTGAGCCATGTATGATTAATTTAAGGCGCTAAACATTTTTCGATAACCGTGATATTTTTAACAGCATGTAAAAGTTAGTGTATGGATGAATAATTCGTCACACTTAGTGACCATTTATGACCATTTCATGATCAATTCGGAGCTGCTTTATCAAACCTAAAATTTCAAATTTTGGGCCGCTAAATAGATTGGGACTGCCTTAGCTCATGCTAAATTTGTAAAATTACATGTACCTTATATACGCTGGGGTTTATTTAAACTTTCATTAGTGTTTTATTAGTTTGGGACATGTGCATACATTTTTATCAAAAATACCATTTTTTGAGAAATAAGAAATAATAAAATTTCTTGATCACACAACGCCTAAAGTGATCATCTGTAAGACATTCTGTATTCTGAAGTCACCTGGGAGGGCATTTTATTGCGGAAGTATTCAGGCGCTTTTACATCAATATAAAATAAACCCTAAAAAATCCATTGGCTCTAAAGTTCCCATAACTTAACAATTTTACGTTTCATAAAATAAATTTTAGTGCTCTAAGGAAGGTAGTCTAAAATCGCCTTATTAATTATTTTAAGTATCTTTTAAAGCACTAAATGTATTATTGCCATTCTCCTACCTAAAATCCAACTGGAACATTTATATTACTTGCTAAAAGTCCGTAAGAAACCGAAAAAACCCTTTGGTTAATGGAAGTAGCGGTACTGATTTTATGACCAAATTTAAATTTTATACATTTATATTTCAAATTAAGATCTATTCTTGGGAATTAAGGTAATAAACACGAAGTATAAAAAACCTTTCTCAAAGTCTAACAAGATTTAGCTTACGGTGGATAAATCATATATTATATTATTAAATCATATGCCCAGGATGCATCCAAAATACAGGGTGGCCCAATTGTACGAGAAAGTCAAATATTTCTGTTGTTTAACGAGTTATGACAAAAGGTTTTATATAAAAGTTGTAGCGTTTTTAAGCGTGCATGTCTCAAATATATTTTAATGTATACAGTGTCCCAAAATAAAGTTATAGCTCTGGGGTTTGGTTTCTTATAGGTAACCTCTATTTTTTACAGAATCTTGATGCCATATCTCCACTCTATCACAAGAGGAGCTTCACCAGCCAAACTATTAATTAATGGGATTTCCAGATCTGTATTGATTTTGTAAAACAAGAACCTGTAATTGTAAATAGTAATGTAAATAATAATTTAGATAGTAAAGTAAAAAAATGAGGTTAATAAGGAACAAAAAAGCAAATAAAATATTATGAAGGGAGAAGAAATAGGGATTATAAGATTAATGAAACAGTAGCCGTTAGAGATTATAGAGACAAAATAAACCCTCTTGGATTAAGGGTATTACAACCAAAAAAAAATTGGTTTGAACACCTACTTTGTTTACATACCATTGTTAGAAAAGTCTTGGCGTAGGCATATAAAACAGATAATAGATTATAATTTGTCTGCAAAAAATAGTGATTGTAAAAATGTTGATCGTAAGGAAAACTGTAAAAATTTAGAAACTACTGGGTGTCAAGTGATAAATTTACACCCCCTTTAACTTTTATATTTTTATCCTACAAAATAACTTAAAATATCAAATTTTGTAGTGTCCGAATTAGTAATAAGATTTTTAATATCTCTTAAGATACAGACAGGGTACGAAAAAAAAGTATGATTTTTTTAAATGGAACACCCTATATAATATTTCACAATTAAAAGATTCTTTAAAAATCCTTAAAAAAAAATACCACATTTTGTATACCAATCTCAATTAGTTTTCGAAATATGGCCATGCAAATCTGAGGAATAATGTTTAATTCCCATAAGAAATTTAATAAACTTACATCCCCCTAACTTTCTTGATTTTTAACATATAAAAGAAATAAAAACACCATTTTGTTAGGATTATTCTGTAGTATCTGTATCTTTAATCGGAATTCTTTTTTCTCTTAAGATATACAGGGTACGACAAAAGTATGATTTTTTTAATGATACACTCTGTATATTGAATCATCGTTTAAAAGATAAGTTAAAAAGCGTTAGAAAAATACCATATTTTATGGATTCATCTTAAATGGTTTTGGAAATATGGCAATAAATACAATTATTGGGCAATTAGTGCCACAATACCTACCTACATTATTGAAATTTACACTTATTCTTTAGATTTTGATGACCATATTTCCAAAACTAATAAAGATAAATATATTAAATGTGGTATTTTAAAAGCTCTTTTAAAGAAGATTTTATTAGTGATATAATATACCGGGTGCTCCATTTAAGAAAATCATACCTTTTGTCCTACCCTGTATATCCCAAGAGATATTAAAATTCTATTATTGATTCAGAAACTACAGAATTAACCCAACAAACCAATATAATTATTTATTTTATACGATAAAAAATAAAAAAGTTAAGGAGGTTGTAAATTTATAACTTCAACCCGGTACAGTGACTCCAGAAGGAGGTAAAAATAAGAATCTAGTTACAGATTCGCCTGTTTTTCCTGCAAGCTCCAATTTAAATTGCCAAAATGATAATGCATTAAGGATAAGCAAGCGAAATGTAAATAAATTTGCTAAGTATGTATGTATACATATTTAATGTAAGATTATTTTTCTAAATACTGTAATTTATAATTAAGGTCTTATTTAAAAAGGGGAAAAGTGTGGTGTACTTAGACTTATGGCCAGACGTGACAACAGTGTAAGGTGCGCGGTACACTCTGACATGTATGACTTCTGTATTTAAGAGTATAGTCTTTTTATACTTTTTATGCTATGTCGTCATAATCTACTAATAAAATAAACCCTTAAAGATAAAAATATCTCATGCAATAAAATAATTTACCAAAATTTACGGGAGTCCAAGGAACAATGTCGTAATATTACTTTCACAACAAGACCCTGGTCTTCCGACTACCGTTATTCGTTTTATTGTTTTATTTTAGGAGTTATTTTTATTAGTAGAATATGCCGACCGAGCTTATTTGGCTGAAAATTCCATACCTATGAAATTCCACCGTCAGTGTTAGGAGGGTTGATCAAGTGTTCATTGTGTATACGATTATCACGTTAAAATAAACCAGTTTAGGTACAGTCTTAAAGTCTTTCTTAATCATAGAACCTCACCACCAATAGACCACACCCACCAAATTTTTCTATAAAGACGATATTTTAACACATGAATTTTCGGTTAAAAATAACATAAAATAACAAAATAAATGTAAGTATATTTCAAATTCAAAAAATGGCAGTTTGTTTGTGACATACAAAGGAAAGTTTTTATAAAGTTTCGTTTCTTTTAAAGACTAAAATATAAAACCAAAAACTTGGTTATTTATTATTTTTTAAATAAATTTTTGGTTATGTGAAAAAAGTAATAATTGTAGATCTTTTTATTACGTACAACTTTTACACAAAACTTTTTATAAAACTTGCAGTTACCGGAAATGAAGAAAAACCATTTTCTACCCTTAAAACCACCGCCTCCCCCCTTTCCGACATCAGATCGCTCGTTATTTATTTTTCCTTTTATGCTTGTTATATTCTCTACCTTTTACAAAAAGTTTTATTCTACTTAATTTTCTTTTAGCTTCAAAAAATTATCGACCTTGGTCTAAAGGTTCAACAGTTTGAAAGTATTCTTTTTAAAAAACTTTAAAGGTTAACCATAACCAAAATTGACATGTTTTGGGTATCGGACTAGTTGGGTTTTGTGACTGTAACCCTTGCCATTTATGGAACAATGTTTAAAAATTGCATGTAAAACATTGTGGTAAACTTGTCAGACAGAAAAAGTGACGCGTTTGCCCAGTCTCACACCCGAAACCTTTGACATTGACAGGCTAGGTTAAAGAAGCGTCGATTTCATATATGGCATTAATATTTGTGATAGACTCGTCAAAAGGAACCCCCTCGAAAAAGGTTTTAAAAGGTGTTCTTATCATAATGTCTATTTTATTACTGGCCGAGGCACTAACAATGTAAGTTCAAAAATTAGGTTTTATTAAAACTTTTTGTATTCTGGCAATAACTAAGACGTGTTTTTTTATATATTTAACGCAAAACCTTACCAAGTGGCAGCAACGGTCTCGCCAATATTTTTCCAAAGAAAGTTACAACAGCACCCGGTAATTAATTTTATTTTTAATCAATATTAATTAAATACGGCGCGCTTTCCGCCAGCACGTAACGTAAATATTTATAGAAGCTTTTACACGGCTTAGAATTATCCAATGACATAAAACAGTATGCGTCCATACTCGGTATATATGCAGATCGGCAGTATTAATTAAGATTGTTAATCGGTACAAGATCGACAAGATCAAAACGACTTTTAACTCTGGGCTGTCATCCGGAAGTTCTTGCTCATTTATAAAAGTATGTGGTGGCTTTCTTATACGCAAGGAGGATAGTATAATCATTATTGGTTTATTTATTAAAATTAAACAGGGTGTTTCCAAACTACTGCAACTTATCAGTTTTTCAAATTTTCGAGAGAAAAAAAAACTAAACCCTCCTAACTCTAAAAGTACCCATAGACAACATGGTAAAAAAAAAAACAAAAATAAAAAAATAAATATGTATTTGCCTTAAAATAAATGAACAGTCGTGTATTTTATCGAAAATTGTCATTTTACCGATTTATTAAGGTCAAATTTTTTGAAAATTGATTTTTTATGCTGTTTTTAGTATCACTTAAAGTGGTTTCAATTATTTTTCGAGAACAAGGCAAGATACGAACAAAATAAAAAAAACTAAAAAGTTGCGTTTTTAATTATTTAATAGTAAAAAAATATATAAACTTTATACAAAGTCAGTGGCGTACTCTTTTTCCTCTATAATATTGACTGTGGTGCTGACTAAGATACTACTGGACCCAATAATCTTTATCTAGGTCGAGCTTTTCAAGCGGCTTATTACACTAAATAGGTGGACCAAATTTCATCTAAATCGGTTGACGCATTTTTATATTTTAAAAATACCGACTTTTTCTAAAACTGTAACGCTCTGTATGTCAGAAATTAAACAAGTCACATATGTTGATAGGAACTTTTTTTCCTAAAAGAAATAAAAAATCATCCTCCCAAGTTTCGTATCGTAGCTCTTACACAATATAAAAAGGTATGATTACTTTAAAAGATATAAAATTATGAAATATTTAATATTAAATTATTAAATACAAATAAGTTTGAATCTATAAACAAAGGTTAATTAGCACTCGGTTGAAATTATTTTTAATCCAATAAAATAAAATCTTAACAAGACGCCAGACGAGAACTGGGCCAATGGTTGCGTCTCAAAAATGTGGTAAATAGTTTACCAAAAATGTGGTAATACAGTTTACCTAAAAACTTACTGATAAACTTGTTAGAAAACTGAAAAAAAATATATTAAAATTGAAATGTCTGATGGACATTTTAGAGTTTGACATTACTTTTGAAAAATTAACTGGTGAAAGATACACCTATTAGGTATCTTGACCCAGGTAAAAAGAATAGTAAAAAAATGTTTAGCCATTGCAATAATAGTATTTTTATGCTTTATTTGTTTTTCTGGGAGATTAAATTAAAACAAAATAATATTTGGCTTTTCTCCCAGAATAAAATTAAACAGTGTATTTAACATTTTAGGAAAATTAAAAAAAAAAATTAAGCATAAAATACATTATATTATGGCTAAACATTTGTTACTATTCTTTTTACCTGGTTAGGATACCTAATAGGTGTATCTTTACCAGTTAATTTTTTCAAAAGTAATGTCAAACTTTAAAATGTCCATTTCATTTTTAATAAAAAAAAATCAGTTTTCTAACAAGTTTATCAGTAAGTTTTTAGGTAAACTGTTTATCACATTTTTGGTAAACTATTCACCACATTTTTGAGACGCAACCATTGGCCCAGCTCCCGTCTGGCGTCTTGTTAAGATTTTATTTTATTGAATTAAAATTAATTTTAACCGAGAGCTAATGAACCTTTGTTTATAGATTGAAACCTTTGTATTGTAAGTAATTTAATATAAAATATTTCCCTTTTTTTATTTCTTTTAAAGTAATCATAACTTTTATTATATTGTGTAAGAGCAGAATAGTTCTTCATAGTATATAAAAGTTTTAATTTTCTTAAAATGTTTAATAAACTTTTTAATTTTATTCTGAAAAAAGCCAAATAATATTTTGTTCATATTTAATCTCCCAAAAAACAAATAGAGCATAAAAAATCCTTTCTCAACAGCTCCTTACTTTTATTAACCTTTGTCTATTTATGTTTTTGATACACCCTGTACGCCAGCACCATGGTTTGATTCTTATACAACATTTCTTTTCTTTTTAATTAATCATGGTTAATAAATCCAAATCCTAAAGTCAAGTATTTTTTGGCAATAAATCCTCCTATGTTCATCGGTGACATAAATCATACCGGTAATTTTTTTAGCCAAATCGACTCTACACCTTTGAATCATCAATCTTTCGATCAAATTATATACCTGATCGTCTATTACGTCGCCAATTAAAAAAATGTCACGAACTGGATCACTCAAGAAATTAAAGTTATTTAATATTTCTTTTTTGGGATAATTGAAATTTATTACATTAATACGCCGTGATATTGCCCAATTTGTTTTTTTCTTATATTCGTTAAATTTGCTAAATATAAAAAGGATGGCGAGGTAAGTAAACTGTATTTGGTATTACTTGCATTTTTTTATTTGCAACTGTTCACGAAAGCCAATGTATATCGTGGGTGTTTTAAATGAATATACCCGGTGTCCCTAGCCGGTGGCTCACCCCTATAACTTTTTTATTTTTAAGATATTAAAATTAAATTTGGTACTTAGTTATGTCACATAAAAATGCATTGTTTTACATATTTTGTTGTCTCCTATCACTTTCGGTTTAGCCGGAGAAGACCCAAATTTTCTAATTTTAAATGGGATACCCGGTGTATTATTACTAATTTAAATAGAAATTGACATTTCGAGTGCAATGACACATTTGTAACTTTTTAACAACTAACCTCCAATTTTTGTATTTTCACTCTAGAGTATGAATGTGATAAAATGACAAATTTTGGATGTAGTCACAAAACAAAAGTTGTACTTAACAATCTTTTGTTTTTAATGTCATTTACAGAGTTGTCTGAAGTTTGCATAATCGCATTTATGGTTCTTAGTCAGTTTTTCAAATGATTCGAGGGTGACTCACTGTAATAGCTAAATAAAGTATTTTTTTACCAACAATTTGATACAACACAATCAATGTTTTAGTTAAAAGTGTAGCAGAAAAATCCATAGGAAGTAACCAACACATCAATCTGTTTGTAATACGCACAATGGTTAATGGCTCTTGATATATCCAAAGCTTTTGACCAGGTCTGGCATGCCGCATTTCTTAATATACTTCCCTCCTATGGTCTTTCAACTAAACTCTGTACTTGGCTCTCTAGTTATTTATTTGATCGACGTATATCAGTTATTGTGGACAGCCATTCTTCAAGCTTTCACCAAGTTAATGCTGGTGTGCCTCAAGGGCTCAGTTCTGGCACCAACATTATTTCTTCTTCACATCAATGACCTTCTCTCGTCCACAACTAAATTCCATCCATAGTTTCGCCGACGATAGTACCCTTCACTCCAGTTTTCAGGTTCCTTAACCCATCACTAAACCTGATTTGGAAAACAAACGCAGAGCGATGAAGATATCTCTTTCGCAGGATCTTAATTTAATATTAGATTGGGGCGCCAAAATCTCGTCCATTTTAATGCATCCAAAACACAATCATGTTCCTTGTCATGAAAAAAATCACTAAATACTCATCCTCTACTTATGAGCGGCCAAGTTTTACAGAGTAAGGACACCTTCAATCTTGTGGGCGTCACATTTGAAAGTAACCTTAAGTAGCATAAATACATTGTATCTATAGCCACGGCAGCTTCAAAAAGCTTGGATTTCTTTTTCGAGCCAAAAAGTATTTTTCCCCTTCTAATTTATACACTTTCTATTGGTCCCAAATCCGACCTTCCTTGGAATATTGTTCTTATATTTGGGGCATGGCGTCCCCCACAACCCTAAGCATTCTTGATTCCATTCAAAGAAGAGCTATTTGTCTCATTAATGATCCTTTACTTACAGAAATGCTTCCCTCTCTTGTCCATCGTCGGGCTGTGGGGATTCATCGCTTTTTATAGGTACTTCCATGGCTTCTGCTCTGAAGAATTGTCCAGTATAGTTCCTTCACTCACGGTTCCCAACAGAGATACTCGTGGTGCCGCGCGTATGCATCCCTTTACAGTTCAATTGGACAGGCCCCAAACTTCCCACTTTGTTCGTTCTTTTGTTCCCTAGAGTTTCTAGAATGTGGAACCTGCTGCCCGCTGAGGTCTTTCCTTCCCCCAAATCTTTAAGTATTTAAGACCCGTGTCAACAAACTCCCTCTTACCTCGCTTAAGATACCCACGGTACGTTAGTATTTAGGGTTTTAGCCTGCGTGGTTTTTCAAAGATAAAAAAAAAATTAGGTAGACAAATATACGCAGTATCTAATTTAAAAAGCAATAATAATTTACTGTATTTTCCAAGCCCCCTAAGTTGGTAAGGCTAGCTGTTGCTCTTAGAGAAAGAAAAACTAATAAAAATTTTTGTGAAATACTGCTCACCTGTAATATTAATTTTCTGGTATTAAGTTATTGGTAAAAAATGCTCTTTTGACCTATTATGGTGAGCCACCCTCAATCCATTAAAGAAAACTGACTTAAGACCATTAATACGGTTTTGCAAACTTGAGACGACTCTCTAAAGGCTATAAAAGACAAAAAATAGTCGCATTTATTTTTCCGTGACTACTTGATCCAAAATTTGTCGTTTTATCGCATTCATGCACTCTCGATCTCACACGGTGCAGCAACAAGCGCGTCATACATAGTGTTAAACTTAAGGACATGTGTGGGTTCTTTATTCAAGGTATTATTAATAGTGTTAAGGAACTAATTTAGCCCAAACACCAGTGGCGCTTCGAACGATCACCGAACGTATGTTTTTGACCAAAAAGAATAAACGTTACTGACTTATGCATGTTTCAGTAAAAATACCGGTTTTTGGTCTAAATTTGCAGTAACTTAATTAAATTTAATAATTTTAGTGGCGTCTCAATTACCAACTAAACAAAGATTCCAAACAAAAAAAGTACACCACTGACTGTAAAATGCGTATTAAATTGTTACAAGCTTTTTAGATTAGGCACATAAAAATACAGCATTATTATCTCTAAAGTTTTTTTCGTATCTTCTTTAGTAAAAAAAAATAAAAAAATTTAAAAAAAATTACTGTATTGCATATTTCTAGACCATAATAGAAATATTTGATTTCTTTTAAAAACTTAGATTCATAATTTCCTATTAACAATTGTGTAGCAACAATAACAAATATTTACTTAAATATGCTTTATGTCTGGTTTAACAAATTTTACTAAAATGGGTGTCTTTGAAATTTAAATGTTTTTAAACATGCCTATAGGCTACATTTTTCCTAAGAAGGGCCTGGAATCGTCTGGGAAGAGCCCGGCCCCCAGCCCCCCCGTAGTTACGCAGATATCTATATTATAACACACAAGCTGTGATGTACCTATTGAGCCCAGTTGTACAAATCAGGTTTAAACTCAGTTTTACTTAACCGAGTTCAGGCCTTTGAACTTTCCGTAAAATCTCAATATTGCTGTCAGTGCCAAGGAATTGAAAAAAATTAAGATTTTTACGAAAAGTTCAAAGGCCTGACCAGACTTCCGTAAAAGTTTAAACCTGCTTTGTACAGCTGGCCCTTAATATCTTTTAGATATTGACAAGCACATAAGCAGCAAACCTTTATATTTCTGAACGCTTTTTTTTGTTAATAATAATAGTCGTTGATATTATCTAGCCTAATGATACCCAAATAACAATTTCACATAAAAAAATACAGGCAAAGAATTCGCTTCTACTGTTAACAATACGTTCCACGGGGTGCTTGAAACTTAAAAAAAAAAACAATTCAATGGCCTTATATGATGTGCTGTTGAAAAAAGTAATTAAATTTGTGATTATAAATATAAGAAATAAGTCGTAATGGTATAATTTATTCACAAATGAGATTACCCCCTTAACAGAACATTATCAAAGCGATTAATTTTTTTTTTATTTCAACTTTAAATCAACTTGTAGTACTGTTAACAGCGAATAACAATGGTTACGCCAAAGTTAAAGCTTTACCTTTTCTGGATATATACAGACTGTCCATGGATGGGGTTAGCAAGAGAACAAATGCACCAAAAACTTCATTTTTCAAAAAGTCATTCTTCATAAAAAATTTTGCTTGTAAAAAAATGGGATTAACAGAAAGACAATGTTAATTTTATATACAGGGTTTTTCTAAATCTTTGACAAACCACGAAGGCTAAAAAGTCAAATACTAACGTACCGTGGGTGTCTTAAGGAGGTAAGAGGGAGTTTGTTGACACGGGACTTAAATATTTAAAGATTTGGGGGAGGAAAGACCTCCGCGGGCAGCAGGTTCCACAATCTAAAAACTCTAGGGATAAAGTTGGACCGTATAGGCGACACGCAGGAACCACTAGTTTCTCTGTTGGGAACCGTGCGGAGGAACTCATAATGGACAATCCTTCAGAGCAGAAGCCATGGAAATACCTATGAAAAAGCGATAAAACCCCCTACAGTCCGACGATGGGCAAGAAAGGGAAGAATTTCTGTAAGTGAAGGATCATTAATGAGACGAATAGCTCTTCTTTGAATAAAACCTGGAATGCTTAGGGTTGTAGGGGACGCCATGTCCCAGATATATGAACAATATTCCAAGGGAGGTCGGATTTGGGACACACATAAAGCATATAAATTAGAAGGGGAAAAATACTCTTTGGCTCGAAAGAGAAATTCAAGCTTTTGAAGCTGCCGTGGCTATAGATACAATGTCTTTATGCCAGTTAAGGTTACTTTCAAATGTGACGCCCACAAGATTGAAAGTGTCTTTGCTCTGTAAAACTGGCCGCTCATAAGCAGAGGATATACTTAATGACTATCATGAAAAGGAACATGATTGTGTTTTGGATGCATTAAAATGGACGAGATTTTTGGCGCCACAATCCAATATACCTATCTTTTTGTGCTTTTTAGTAAAATCTGTTTTTACAAATTTTTAGTCCAAATGTTTATTTAAATTAAAGCTGGTTGTGACATAGCAGCCACTATCATTTTTCAAGAAAATAACAACGACCATTTATTGATTACTAGTGTTTTAGTCAGTTTAAAAGAAATTTCAATGATTTTTAAATAAAAACCCTTCTTCTACAACAACAAGATGATATAATACTGGTAGGATGTGAAAAAATGGTTTACTTTAGTTCAGAGTTAATCCTGAAAAATATTCCAGGAGAAACCATCTGATAATATCTGCAGCGCTCTGCGTTTGTTTTCCCAAGTCAAGGTTCGCAAAAACTTAAACCATGATTTTTTCAGAGTAAACTACCTTTATTTTTCATTTTGGGTTAAAAATCATTTAATAAATTTATTTAGTATAGCATTTTAAATAACTTTATTAAAGTTACAGGGGTACCAAAAAGATGCATGAAACTGATTTTGAAGTTTTAAAAAATTAGTTATTTAAATTTTTATAATAATACTACCTAAAAACTTTATAATTTGCTTTTTAAACACCTGCTTTCTCCAAATTCATACAAAACACAATTTTTCAATGTAAACGTCAGTTTTCGTCAAATTATGTATTTTAATAAAATTTTGTATTATTGTTTTTGTCGATTACAAACATGATTCCTATTTAATTTTTCTAATGATATTTTGGTAAAAAATAAAAAATGCAGCTACAAAATCAAAATAAAAACAGTAAAATTCTTAGATCCACCCTATGCCACATGTATCACTTTTGGGGCATTCCATAGTGAATGGTAGTGAATGGTGGAACATTTGACTTTGGAATTTCACTAATTATAAGTTATAATAATGTCATTGAAACTTATAATGCAATAAAATGTATCTTATAATATTAAATAATAGCTAATTAATAACATCCTTATGTAAAAACCTCGATTACTTTCTTCGTTTCTCGAAATTATCACTTGACTGAGTGTGACTGGTGGGACATCAAAAAATCCTCTTTTTCTTACCGCGGCATACTTAAAGTCGAATTTTAGTCTGGTCACTGAACTTTTAAGAAATATTTCCCTTTTAATGTAAAATGTATCCTATATAGATTTATAATTAAAAATAATTAGTCTAATTACCCACGAAGAAGCAATATTTTTTATTATTATTCTTTTTAAATTGTGACTGGTGAGACTGGCATTTGTAACTGGTGGGACAAGTACAAAGTGTGTACATGAAGTTGTTTATTAAGAACACCTTTATAATATTTTAACTTTAGAAACATTATTATTTATGTATTTAACTAATACTTATTTAGAATAAATAAGGAAAAAATATTGTAATAAATACTAGGGTAGTCCTATGCAAACAAAACAGAGCTAATTTTTTTGAGCACTAAAGGTCATATAAGGCAAAACGCTTGAACACGTCGATTTTTGATTTTAGCGAGAAACGTTTTGTTGCCACTTTTACTCCTCGAACTGCAACTAACTAGAAACGGTAAGACTTCTCCCCAAAATCTTAAAAGAAAAATAAAAAGGGTCGAGTAATACCTTATTTTTAAGATCTCTTGACCCTGATTACAACTGCCAAGTTTGAAGTATCTGTTAATATTTTCGTTTTTTTTTAAATTTTATTTATTTTTGCGTTTTGCGTGGAATGCCTTTTTTCGATCAAAAAATAAAAATCCTCAATACAGCCTTGTTATGCCCAATTTTAAAAATGAGCTTTGAATATCCCTGTATGTGATAATAAACTTCATATCTCTGTCAAAACTATTGGTATTTCAAACTCTCAGCGACACAGTAGCCATATGGCCTAAACCATGGTTCAAAAACCATGTAACGTGGTTTTAGCAAATACTAGAAATGGTCTTATGACAAATATTGCAAGTAGATAAACGCAAACGCCTTTGTTTTATTTGATTAACGGAAATTAATTAGTGAATTGGCGCCTCGAAACTTGGCAAAATCCTTACAGACACCGTAATGAGAAGGCTCTGTACCATAAATGTATGTAAAAGTTAAACATTTCTGTTAAATTATAGAAATTAAGAAGCGTTTACTCAAAAAAGACACGTCCAGTTACAATTATTACTTTAAGAAAAATGCAAAAACCTTTAGGTTTGTAACACCTAAAATGCGTTGAGTAGTATCGAATTTTAAATGTAAACTATGTTTTTAAACACTCTGTATACATTTTTTGACATTATTATAAATATAAAGCTTTCTCTTAAATCACTCTATCTTTAAAAAAAACGCCTCAAAATCCGTTGAGAATAGTAACGTCAATATCGAATTTTACTTGTAAACTATTTTTAAATATTCTGTATAGGTTTTTTTAAATAATATTATACATTTACACCTTCCTTTTAAAATACTCTGTTTATTAAAAAAAACGCATTAAAATCAGTTGAGAATAGTAGATAACGCTCTGTATATGTCTTTTTAATATTATTGGACATATAAACCTTCCTCTTGAATCACTCTGTCTATTAAAAAAACCGCATTAAAATCCGTTGAGTAAAATTGAATTTTAAATGTAAACTATGTCTTTAAACACTCTGTATATGTTTTTTGACATTATTATACATAAAAACCTTTCTCTTGAATCACTCTATCTATTAAAAAAAGAACGCATTAAAATTCGTTAAGAATAGTCACGTCAATATCGAAACAAAGTTATAGTTTTATCCAAGATAGCCCACCCGTGCCCACTTCTGTTGGGAGTTAATACCTGAACTTTTGTTTAATCATAGTAAAATATAGTCTATAACACTCCTAAACAGTGTAGCTTTCTGATTTTAATTTTTTTTAAATAGGTTCAGTACTTCCAAAGATTTGCGGCTACAAACAAACCCAAAAACTCACAATCAAAGCTACGAACTTTACCTCTTATACACTACTCAAAAGAATTATCGCATATGCTGATTTCTTCCATAAGCTTCAATACAAAAATGCTTTCATTAAAATGGCCATATTCTTTAATATCAATATTTATGGCAATTAAAAAAAGAAAATGTTAAGAAAACGTAGTTATAACTTTATATTAACTCGTTGTTATTTACTGTTAGCAATACATCCTACGGGGTGATAAATTTTTTTGAAAAATTGATAATTTTTATTCGCCCTATACAATGTGCTGTTAAAAGGGAGAAATCTCATTTGTGAATAATTTATACCTTACCTATTTCTGACATTTTATAATCACAAATTTGACTAATTCCCTTCAACAGCACATTATACAAGGCGATTAAAAATTAATCGAGCATATGCGATAATTCTTTGAATAGTATATATTATGATAGATAATTTTTCTTTATCTTTAATTATTTTTTACCAGAAAACCGCAATGGGTTATTAGATGTTAAACCCATCTTTTTCCCTATTCCGCCAACGTTGTCCAAGCACTAAAAAATGCAGTTTTTGGCGTTTTCCAGCACTTTTCTAAACAACGCGGTAGTGCCACCAGGGACGTTATTTTTTAATAACTACTACCCAAAGATGTCTCCCGGTTGGATTGAACTGGCGGCTTCTGGCATCCGAAATCACGTTCAATGCACTAAGCCACCGGGAAGAATTTGTTTTAGTGTCAGTTTTTTCGATGTTTAAATCTGTTTTACTTTAAACTTTTTGCCTCCATAGTACAAGAGAGCCGACACGTAGCCCCTAAACAAAAATAGCAATCAAGTAAAAGCTTCTGCCCCAAGGTAAAGTCTAGGGAAACATTCAATCAGTCCTTGTCTACACATTGACCATCCAGAGAAAGTTTTAGTCAAATAGTTCCTGATGCATATACACAGGGTGTTACAGAACATTCTTAGGAAAATTTAAGGGCAGATTCTACATCAAAAAGATGATATAGGGTGTTAAACTTTTCCAAAAACAAGTTTCAAAAACACTTATTTTCGTCAAAATTGTTGGACAAAATATAGACCTCATTAAAATAATTATTTATGCAGTTAAGAAAGAAAAGCTAAATTTTTGTTTATTTAATATTAAAAAGCATAAGAATTGTACACACATTTAACTCTTCAAGCTTTTACAAGTTAATGATGGCTGCACCAGGGCTCAGTACTGGCACCAACTTGGTTTCCTACATATCAACGACCTTCTTTTCGAGAACCAATTTCGTTAATAGATTTGGTAGACCCGCTACCCTTTCGGGTACTCAAATCTCCACGCCCTGACTAGAAAAGCAAACGCTGGGCGATGCAGATATCTCTTTTTACAGGGCTTTAATTAAATTTTGGGCGACTAGAAATCTCGTCCAATACAATGTATTCCAAACACAACCATATTTCCTTGCATCGCGACTAAAAGTCACTAAATGATCGTTCTTTACTTATAAGCGGGAAAATATGACTAAAGACACATTTTTAAATTTTACAAGAGAGCGTTTTGGTGCAACGTTTTTCTGGTAAAATAAAATAAGTTGACTATCATATTTCTATAACGTTAAGGCTATCAAAATCTAACTCGTGCCAATTAATAATATTAAAGAGCAACCTTTTTTAAGAAATAATATCGGCTCTAGTAAATTTTTCAATTTTTTGAAATACGCCACTTTGTGATATTGCCGACGGTTTTGGGAATAACCTTAAGTGGCATAAATTTATTGTATCTATACCCAAGACAACGTCAAAAAAGTTCGGAATTCTCTTTAGAGCCAAAAATTATTTTTCTCACTTCTAATTTATAGACTTTTTAACCGATCCCCTCCTGGAATATTGTTCTCATATCTGGGAAATAGCGGCCCCCTAAGCCTCAGCAATCTTGATTCCATTAAGAGCTGTTCGCCTTATACATGATTCTTTACTTAC
>JACEGR010000467.1:36709-260387 GCA_014170235.1 Listronotus bonariensis | reverse complement strand
CTTTTTGAAGTTGATATGGGCCACAAAACGTGTTTGGTGTGTTGTCTACTGTAGCCAGCTTGTAGTTCCATACATATATAAAAGTCCAAAGACTAAAAAGCAAAAAAATACCACCAAAACCTCAAAAAAACTTCCAGTACGAATGTAAACAAAGAATTACGGGAAACGATTGCGTCACAAAATTTAGAGAACATAAGCTTAACTGGGATCGAGCGCTCCGTATTAAAAAGTTTATTTTCCTTGGATCTATACTGTTTAAGATTCAGTCTTCAATAAATCTATTGGTAGAACATAAGCGGAAGGGAATACGGCATTCTGGCATTTTAAACAATTCGCCATAAGCATCAAATTTTGCGAATAAAAAGAAAATCAAAAATTATGTGTATACACCCTTCTGGTAGGAAACCCTCGATATTATTTAGTCTAAACTCTATCGTACCTGTAAAGCAGCAAACATCAGCATTTCCTCCTCCGTGCAGTCGATTTCCTCGTTGAGTAACTGCCATTTGGCTTGCTCGTAGATTTGGTTGATCCTAATCGCGTCGTATTTCGGATTTAAGTCGTAGAACACGTAAAACTTAAACCGTAGACAGAGGATGTCGTGCTCGCGAATACCTTGTTCCATTATTGAAAGGGAAGAGTCTAACCATCTGAAAACATAAAAGATTTAAGGGAAAATATCGCTTATTGTAATGTATATTCATTATTTTGGTGGGCGACTGCGGCGTTATTTTTGACCATTCGAATCTTTCACGATCGCTTGTATCTTATGGAGATTTATCATAGGATGCGAGCGATCGTCGAATGGTCAAGAATACCATCGATGGTTGTACAGTGACGGAATTAAAATCTCGTTCACCTGAAAATATACCTTACTTGACAAATTGTTATCTGTCACACATTTCAAAATTATATTATTTTACTTTTTTTAATTTTGGAAAATGAATGAACAAGAGAAGGCGAGAGTAATTACTCTATTCGAAGAAGGTGTTTCTCTGGAAAGAATACTTATACATATACATATATACCACTGATCAACTAAATTATTTTATGGAACATTCACCATTTTGTCAAGAAAATTATGTTTATTTCTCTGCCTCTAAATAAATTGTAGAGTTTTTAAGCATTATACAAATACAACTAGCTCTTTAACATGTCATACTTACGCCACATTCATCCTTGCTTTTTCTATAAGAGACTTGGGCCTGATAAGATGTCTCTTCGCTTCTGGACTAGGCCTAGGCGGACTCTGAGCTAAGCTACTGTCAAAAGTTCCGTTCAGTTGCTCAAGACTAAGACTATTCGTTACATTTGGCGAGTAGCCTGCGGAACCATTCAGTTCGGATCCGAAGCCATTTTTTTTCCAGGTACCAGTCTAAAACATTAATTATAAATTATTTTTTGTGGTATATACAGGGTGATTAAACTTATAATAAGAACATTTTAAAAGCGCAAATTCGGTTCCCTTTGAAAATAATACAAAAAAACATAAAAAAGGCCGCCTGCAATCGGACTATTTTATACAAAGGCGCCGCTATCCTTTACAGCGACGCGCCAATACACTATGGGATAAAAATCCATTATTTTGGCCAAAAAGCAACTTTGAAATTTTAATGGCTCATGCTGTGTATTTCAAAGTAGATACTCCAACAACGCAAAATTATAAAAGGATATGACGACTTCTATTGGAGTAATAGGAAACTTGAAAATGTATTTTAAGTAAACATAAATATACAACATTTAATCTACTTAGTTTATTATTAGCCTTGTTTACTAAAAAAGTAAAAGAGTTTAAATAATTAGAGCTATTGTTGTGTTTTTTCTTTATCAGTTTTTGTACTTACAATTGCCTTCCTACTTTTTGCTACTTCTGAGTGTAAGGACAGATACAAGATTTTTTTATAATTTACAAGGTTTTCCATTTTAAAATTGAATATGTTTTGTCCAACACTGTATATCCAAAAAGATAAAATCATTCTGATGAAAGATATGGATTCTACAGGATCTACCCAATAAAACAGTGTTTTTTTTATTTATTTTATACGTTAAAAAATAAAAAAGTTGGGAAGATGTATCTCTATTACGCTTCTAAGAATAATTTAAAATTATTTTTCAGATTTGGATGGTCATATTTCCGAAACTAATTGAGACAGACACATCAAATGTAGTATTTTTTTAAAGCATTTTAAAAGATTTTTATTGGTGGTGATATAATATTCAGGGTATTCCATTTAAAAAAATCATACCTATTGTCGTACCCTGTATATCATATGAGGTAATAATCATCGGATTACTAATTAGAATACTACCGAATTAACCAAACAAGCTGACATTTTAGTTTATTTTGTACAATAAAAATAATAATGTTAAGGAGGGTGTAAATTTATAATAACATATAATAAGTTTTAGGTTTCCAAAAAGCATTTGTAATAATTTATAATATTTTATTAGTAAAAAGCACCTTATTTTAAGTTAGATTGGTAAGTTTCAGAATTTTGACCAAAAAATTAACTTCTATCCCATAGTGCGATGACCAGCTGCATCAACCGGCATATCATAAAAGAAATATAGCAAAGGCGGCCGCGAACACAAGCATGCCGATTTATTTGTTTTAAACTTTTTTGTGATTTTTTTTCATATCAAAGAGCACCGAATTTACATTTTTAAACTGTTTCTTCTATAAGTCGGCACTATTGCTAATTTCTTTATTATTAAAGATATGAAGTTGGGTAAATTAGTAAAGTTGTAGTATTTTTACCGCTGATTAACGTGCCGAAAAACAATTAAAGATTGGGTTTTCGATTTATTACAAAAAATGTACATTTTTAATGAAACATCCTGTATATTACATCACTATTCGAAAGATATATCAAAGAGCTTTAAACAAAGTCTACATGTTAAATACATATACAATTTTTAATAGTTTCGGAAATATGGCCATCCTCAGGAATTTGATAGTAAACTGGCATTTTTTAAATAAAAATCCTGTATGTACATAACCATTAAATGGATATTTTAAAGAGCTTTAAGAAAATACCACTTTCATTTGATATGTCCATCTCTTATAGTTTTGGAAATATGAACATCCAAATTTAAAAAATAATAGATAATGTATAATGTCTATTTTATTTTCGACACTAAACTTAGTCCTTATAGCTTAGACCTGTAAATATAATGGAAATTTAACATAATTTTTTGATTTGGATGCACATATTTCCAAAACTGTAAGAGATAGACATATCAAATGTGGTATTTTCGTTAAGCTCTTTAAAATAACGGATAGTCTCTCTTTGTTTGACCTCCGGACAGTGCGGACGTGCATAGAGGACTACAAAGTTCTTCCCGGAGTGGCGGCTAGAGGTGTCGTACGAACGTTTTTACCTTCGGGGATCAAGGAAAGATTCACGGTAAAGTGACGGCATCTTTCTTCTGGATCTAAGCGCTGTGAGCGAAGATTACTATAAGCTGATGGTATCCTGTTTGGTGGTGAACACGAGGTATTTCTCAAATGGAGGGAAATAGATGGGCGTGCCATGGGAACTGTCAGTAGTGAAAGTCAAGGTTATACGTAACACCAGTAGCAGATCTTCGTTTGACAGCCGACAATTGCATCGACTGTTGAATTGTTTGTTTTCTTTTTGGAATTTCTGGGAGCTACGAGCTCGATTATCCAGATTTTTCGCCGACGAAGCCCTGGAAAGCATAGTCCGGAAGGGGAGAGTGGTGGATTGGACCTGAAGGGACCAATACCAAGAAAAAAAATATAGAGAGAGAGAGAAAATAACGGATAAATGAATTAAAGAATTAAATGGCCATATTTTTTAAACTATAAGAAAAAGACATAAGGCTCTTTAAAATATCTATTTAATGGGGATCCAATATACGGTGTTTTATTTCAAAAATGCCAGTTTATCATTGCCATATTTCCGAAACCATTAGATAAAACTCTTTGACAGATATTTTAAATAATAATATATACAGGGTGTTCCATTTAAACAAAAGTTCATTTTTGGCAATAAATTAAAACCCCGATGTTCAATTGTTTTTTTGTTGGCAGCACGTTAATCAGCTGAAAAATACTACAACTTTACTGATTTAACCGACTCCAATAATAAAGAAGTTAGCAATAATGCGGACTTAAGTTTGATCACCCTGTATTAAAGCCTTTTACATACATACAGATTGGCTAAGAGAGAAATTAAAAGACACTAAGATAGCGAATTTAGGCTTTTACTAGTAGTAAGTTTGCCTTAAATTTTTGCCTCGTATATGGAGGTCAGGTTTTGTGTAAAGCACAGAAACATACGTGTTTTATATAGCGACAAATTGGGCACACCCTGTACATTTGCGACTCGCCGAGTTTTGAATCTGCATACGTAAAGAGTTTTAATAAAAAAATTAAGGCGTTTGTATTCCTAAAACCTAAAAACAATCGACTTTGTTTTTTTTTTTGTAATTTAAAAAACTGATTGGTGGAAACCTTAGAAAAATATCTTCAAGTATGAGCTCTTAATTAAAATAGGAACGTCCTCCGCCTTTCAGTTCTATATTTTTTTCCTACTATTAAAAAGGAAACTATATATTTCGGTCTCTACTTTGTAAAAAAATCTAATTTTATGTTTGTAGAAAATTAAATTGTCTACAAAAAAAGGTCTTTAATATTTTTTTGATTAATCTATCTATTAAAAGATATTCAAAGTTAAAGATTGACGAATTTTAAGAAAAATAACCTCTTGCTTTGAATTTTGTAACTTACTGACAAATAATTATTGTTAAATGAGTTACAATATTTAAAACAAAAGTTATTTTTTCACATTCTTCAATCTTTGACCTTGAATATCTTTTCAATAGTTAGATTTATCAAAAAAGTATAACAGACCTTTCTTTTACAGCGTTTAATTTCCGATAGAAATAGTAGAAACTCAATTGTCAATAATTATTCCTTAGTAAGTTACAAAATTCAAAACAAAAAAGTATTTTTTCTTAAAATTCTTCATTCTTTTATAATGGTTAGATTTATGAATAATCTAATCATAAATGTAAGAAATCTTTTTTATTGAGAATTTTATTTCCTACAAAAATATAAAACAAGATATTTTTTAAATATAGTGGAGACCGAAATATGTATATGTATTTTAATAAGGAAAAAATTAAAAACTAAAAGACAGAGGACGTTTCTATTAAAATTACGAGCTCATATTTGGAGATAATTTTTTGAGGTCTCTACCAACCACTTTTTCAGAGTACAAAATAATAATAAAAAAGAATAGTCGATTTTTTTGACCCACCCTACTGTATACTCAGCTTAATGTTTTTTTATTTATTTATTGATAAACCTATAGACAGATCCCTGTTATTGTAAGTTTCTGCAGAAAAGTCGTCGGAAATGATTATCCCATGATAATCCCTGTAAAAGCGTTATTTTTAGGAATCACTTTTGAAGTAAATATTTTGAAGGTAAACAGTGAATGTGTGTTCCAGTCGGTATTTATATATTTTATGTGGGATTCCTTAGTGCGTTAAGCAGTAAAAATAGATTTTTTCAATAAACAGATAAACCTTTAAAATATTTTTAAAAGGAATATTAGCTTTGTTCGCGGGTCTAGTAATGAACCGATTCTGAACCAGAAGCGAACTGGTTTAGAATTGTTTTAAAGCGCATGTCTAGTTATTTATTAGTTCGGAATTTTTATTTACCACGAACGATTTTCTATACAGCTGAGGATGTATTCTAACCTAGCCTTTTGGTTAGGATTTTTATGGTTAAATTGGATACTACACAAAAAAATAAATTCAAACAAAAAGGTAAATTGTTATACTGTCGAAAGCCACTCGAAGTCTCCTCGGCGGAAGACGAGGGATTCCCTGCCTCCTCTCGTTTTTAACATAAGTATGTGTATTTAACTAAAGATAGAATCCAAACAACAAGAAATGGTAAAATCTTCTAATATTGTCTATATTTTTTAATTAAATCCTTATTTATTTTATTGCATACATACATTCATATGGAATACAATTAAAAATCCTTTGTTTATATACGCTCAGAATCACAAAAATATAAAAAAATATTCAACAGGTATATTAACCCGCATAAAAAGTGACAGAAACAAATAAACTGTAATACAACGGTTTATTTCTGTACCACAAAAACAGAAAACAGCTGACCATGTCGACAATGCGCATGAAATTCGAACTGAACTTTTAGTTCCAACAAAAATCCCAGGACTGCTAATCAGGTTACGAACCGGTAACGAACTGATTCCATTGTAACCCGCGAACACAGAACTGTTACTAAAAATTCAGGATTTTACTAACCGCGAACGCTGCTTTTTCACTGCGCATGCGAATAGTCCCAGAACCGGTTCAGAATCGCACCCGCGAACAAAGCTAATATTAGCAGGTACTAACTTTAAAACGCCGAAAAGAAAAAGCATTTTTAATTATTTATTAATTATAGTACATTCTTCCTGCCTGCACGCTGAAATAGAAATGGAGGGGAGTACAGAAGGAATTATTTTCAGAAATAGTTACTTCCTAAATTGTTCTTAATAAATAAAAAACCCATCCAAAAGGTTTCAATTGGCTCTTATATGAGATGTAATACAGGGTGATTCAAAAATCGATCACGAAACTTAAGGGGTGATTCTACTTGGTAAAATAAGGGTAAAGCTTCATATAAATTTTTTCAAAATGTCATTCGTTTTTGAGTTACAAGCCGTCAAAGTTCAATTTTTATTTTGGTTTTTCGCCATATTGCATTTATTTTTAATCAATTCAGTTGATATTTGGCACACAAATCAAGCAGATTCTAAAATTTTAAGACAAAATTACTTTTTTAATACCGCCAGAGGGCACTTTACCTAAAACTTAAAATTTATTTACATCATAACTTTTATTTTGACAGATATCGCAAAGCTGGGGGCGCCATTTTATAGACAATCAAAAACTTAAAAGTATGTTACTCTTTATTAAAGTCGATAAACCTCAACGTTTAGGCACCAATAGACATCAAAGTTTTCATTAATTTCAATCAAATTACCTACATACATAGAGGATGTCCAGTAACTCAACCGACAAACTTTACGGGGCGATTCTACAACAGAAAATATGAAAAAAATTCATATAAATATATGTCCTAAACGTCTTTGTTTTTGAACTACGGTGTGTTAAATATTTTGTCTTAAAATTTTAGAATCTGCAAAGCTCGATTTGTGTGCCAAATATCAACTGGATTGGTTAAAAAATAAATGCAATATGGCGAAAAAACCAAAATAAAAATTGAACTTTGACGGCTTGCAACTCGAAAACGAATAACATTTTGAAAAAAATTATATGAAGCTCTACCCTTAGTTTGTCAAGTAGAATCACCCCTTAAGTTTTGTGATCGATTTTTGAATCACCCTGTATAGTTAGGAATCCCTGGACCATTTTTTAAGTCATGACTAACAAGCTAATTTTTCGTGAGCAGCTTTATTTTGACGAGACGACCAAGTTTTTTCCTTACAACAATTTTCTTTGGTGGTAGCAGGCATTAAGTGTGTTGATTTGACAAATATCAATTTTTCTGTTTATTTTCAAGATAATTATCCAAATATATCAAAAAACAAATTGTCCTACAAAATGTAAGGTTTCATCAAAAAGTCCTTTACCACCAACATGTATGATTAACGATATCGTGAAAAATAACTACTAACCAGCTGATTTGTTTTTCTGTTAATTAATAATATTTATATAATTTAACACTCAAATTGTCCTACAAATTGTAAGGTTTCATCAAAAAGTCCTTTATGTTTTACCCATCTATTATTGATCTGTAATACCTTAGAAACGGAATATGTTATGGTAGCAATAATACCTGCTATCACACCTAGGGCATTATAAGCGGGCATTATGATAATGCCCGCTTATAATGCCATAATGCGCTAATATGCAAATTTTATTGCTTATCCAATTTTATTTCTCTCACAATAAAGATCAAGTTTATACAAAAAATATTTTTTCTTTAAAAAATACTAAAAATTAAACTTTATTTCCAAAATAAAAATTACAATTTTGAAATGTCCCGGAAAATGTAGCTGATCCCACCATAGAATGGTCGGTGTTTTTTGTGATGGTAGCAGCGGTGGTAGCACTAACGCTATTTTGTATAGAAGAACAGTCCATTAAAGAATTTTCAATAGTCGATACGGAATTAACCTCGGAATTAACTAAATTGGCAATCATTTTGTCTACTTTGTTTTTGGATGAAATACTTTCTTCTATATATCCTTCAGCTACTGAAGAGCTTTTCCATTTCCCATGTTGTTTTAGCGTTTCAAACGAAGCACCTGCCTCAACAAGTAAAGTTGACGATGTGCGACGCAAACAGTGGCCGGTGTAAGCTTCTGCATTATCCAATTTTAAAAATTTTGCGATCAATGTTGGGACGCTTCCTATGGTATTTTTTCCAATGGGTTGTACTGTACATCGACCCTTTCTATAGGTAAGAAAGAATCTTCGCTCCTTTATTCCAGCTGGTCTTAATGTTGTGTACTTTTTTATTAAATTTGAAGCGCCTAAATCTTCTTTAATGATAGTAAAACTTTTTGAAGTTGAAGTTTTAGTTTCTGGTACCTTTATAACCAAGACTGTTCCTCTATCTTCAATGTCACCAACAGTCATTTTGACCAATTCATCTCGTCTTAAACCTCCAAAAACACCCATTACCAATATGACTTTGTGTACCAAGTAGATATCATCAGGAGCCTTCTTAATAAATTTTAATATTTGTTCTCCTTCCAAAACTTTAGACTTCTTTGGGACGTATCCTTTTGACTTAACTTTTAAAAAAGATATGAGACCATGGTATTGCGAAATGTCTATATTTTCATAGACCATCACCTTAGGGTGGAATACTTGGTCCAGAGAGAGTTCGGACTGTGTTTTTCCGACTAAAAATAATAAAGTTTGTTAAACATATGTATTAAAATAAAATCAATAACTTAGCAGTTCCTGAAAATATGCCATTAAAACGGTTTCGGTTATTTGAAGAATTGCGTTCGCATCTTTCTCAATACCAAATATGCCATACTCCCGATCATACTATTGCCTTGATTTAACTGGCAAAAGATTTTCGGTCGCTTTTATGGCCTTTTCTCTTATATTTTGTGGAATTTCTTTCATTTTGAGCAAATCGTTAAATAAAAAATGCCAACTGACTAACTGATAGAAACATCAAAGTCAAACTTAACACCAGTCATTATCTACTTACGTATACAGGTACAGGTGCAACTTATTTTTTATATTGTGAATAAATAATGTAATTAGTCATTGAAAAACTCTTTCTTGGGTAAAACATAAAGCATTGTATGCACCACGGGCTTTACTGGACTATAATGCCCATCAGGGCAGTATAGTCCTAGTAACGCCCTTGATACATAAATAGCTACTAACCAGCTGATTTGTTTTTCTGTTAATAAATAATATTTATATAATTTAACACTCACATTGTCCAACAAATTGAAAGGTATGTCATCCTGGTTTTTGCTACCACCAACGAAAATTGTTGTAAGGAAAAAATTTGGTAGTCTCGTCAAAATGAAGCTACTCATGAAAAATTAGCTTCTTAGTAACGACTTGTAAAAATGGTCCAGTGATCCCTAACTAATACTGGATTGGTTGTTTAAGTTAGGACCAGGGCCGTATTATCCATTAGGCTGACTAGGCTACAGCCTAGGGCGCCATGAAAAAATAGGCGCCAGACAGGGAGTAATAGGCGGTAGACAGGGAGGTTTTAAAAAAGTATAGGTTGAGTGGAGATTTTTGGTGAGTAATTTCTCTGTGAATAGGGTGCTTTGGAATGAAATAGGGAAATAGGCGTAAAAAGGAGGGAATGACCTATTCCTTGTCTTTTTTGGTGAAAAATAGGCGCCCCGGGAATTGTAGCCTAGGGCGCCTAAAACAGTTAATACGGCCCTGGTTAGGACCCTTAATACTTACATTTCCAGCAGGACTACTAATGGGCGTTGAAGACGGCGGAACCCTCGTGGGAGTCACTGGCGCGCACATAAATTGTGAATTTTCTAAACTACCCGTACTTCCTACTGGACTGCTGTTTGCTACAAATTAAAAAAAAAATAATTTATGAGGCCGGTACCTTTTGAAAATAATACAAAAACACATAAAAAAGGCCGCCTGCAATCGGACTATTTTATATAAAGGCGCCGCTATCCTTTGCAGCGACGCGCCGATACTCTATGGGATAGAAATCCATTATTTGGGCCAAAAAGAAACTTTGAAATTTTATAGGCTCATGCTGTTTATTTCAAAGTAGATACTCCAAACTACATGTACGCAAAATTATAAAAGGATATGACGACTTCTATTAGGGTAATAATAAACTTAAAAATGTATTATAAGTAAACATAAATATACAACATTTAATCTACTTAGTTTATTATTAGCCTTGTTTACTAAAAAAAGTAAATGAGTTTAAATAATAAGAGCTATTGTTGTGTTTCCGATGCAGTCTCGCGAAGTCTCCCTACTTTTGTCAAAGATTTTTTTACCTTTTTCTTTATCAGTTTTTGTACTTACAATTGCCTTCCTACTTTTTGCTACTTCTGAGTGTAAGGACAGATACAAGATTTTTTTATAATTTAGAAGGTTTTCCATTTTAAAAATTATTATGTTTTGTCCTACACTACTATTTATTTTATTCGTTAAAAAATAATAAAAGTTGGAAAGATGTACCTCTATTACGCTTCTAAGAATAATTTAAAATTATTTTTCAGATCTGGATGGTCATATTTCCGAAACTAATTGAGATAAACACATCAAATGTAGTATTTTTTTAAAGCATTTTAAAAGATTTTTTGGTGCTAATAGAATATTCAGGGTATTCCATTTAAAAATATCATACCTATTGTCGTACCCTGTATATCATATGAGATAATAATCATCGGATTACTGATTAGAATACTACCGAATTAACCAAACAAGCTGATATTTTAGTTTATTTTGTACAATAAAGAAATAATAATGGTAAGGGGGTGTAAATTTTTAATAACATATAATAAGTTTTAGGTTTCCAAGAAGCATTTGTATTAATTTATAATTTTTTTTCAATTTTTTTCCAGTAAAAAGCACCTCATTTTAAGTTAGATTGGTAAGTTTCAGAATTTTGACCAAAAAATTAATTTCTATCCCATAGTGCGATGACCAGCTGCATCAACCGGCATATCATAAAAGAAATATAGCAAAGGCGGCCGCGAAGACAAGCATGTCGATTTATTTGCTTTAACCTTTTTGGTGATTTTTTTCTTATCAAAGAGCACCGAATTTACATTTTTAAACTGTTCCTTCTATATATTAGTACACTGTGTAAGGCTTTCGCGGCCATCTTCTGCTAATTTTAAGTTTTTGGGGTATTTGGCCGTCATTGTAGATTTTGTATCCTTGACGTTTCGCCAGCGCGCTGGCAACACGTCAAAGATACAAAATCTACAACGACGGCCGAATACCCCAAAAAACTTAAGTCTGACAAAGTATATTAGTGTTTTTCGGCAAATATACTCTATAAACAGGGTCTTAAGCCCCCAAAAACCAGAGGGTATTTGCGCCAATGTTATCTGGGTTAAAACCACATTTTTAAAGAACAACAAAATAAAAGTATTTTTATTTTAAATATTACCTATAAATGTGTTCGTATCCGGAGGTACATGTCCGTTCCTGTGCGTTCCATTTTGATCGTATTTCTTCTTTGGCATATCCTTATAATTGTATTTTAGATGATTTGGTTCCAGTGGTTTACAGAAAGATAGTTCTTCCGGATGTCTAATTCCTAATTCTTTGCACACGTGTACCACCGCCGAAAATGTTTTTATTGAAAAGTCTACCTTCATTTCAAGATACCTAAAAAGTATGTTTAGTTTTAAAGTAGATTTATACAGACGAATAACATTAAATAAGAATTAAATAAATAAAGAGCTTCGGTATACCGTATCAGCTAAGTTAGAAGGTTCGCAGGCAATGCGTGGAAAAGAGACGGCATGTAAACAAGGTGACGCACCGCACAGTGCTTCGATATTTGGACGAAAATGCTTTACAAAAAGACGAAAGCATCAAGATCCTTCCAGCTGACAAGGGCAACGTAACTGTGGTAATGGATTTTGAAGATTATAACAAGAAAATAAAAGAAACGCCTAATAAGGGTAAATACCGACTTTTACCCAGTGACCCTACAAAGACAATTGAAGGGAAAATATATCGAGCACTCTATAAATATAAGAACTACGTCCCAGATAATATCCGAACCCGGCTCACACCACACCACAGCAAACCGCCACACCTATATGGGCTGCCCAAAATCCACAAGGTAACGTTCCACTTCGACCAATTACCTGCTCAAGAGATTTGGCAACAAGCAATTTAAGTAGATTCCTTCTTGAAATTTTCCAACCATTAGCTGGCAGAACACTGTCATTTGTAAAGAACTCTCAGTATTTTGTAAGTATCCTTAAGGACATTAATTTAGATTCCTTGAATAAATTAGTCAGCTTTGATATCGAAAGCCTATATACAAAATTAAATGTGCCTTTGAAGGAATCATTAGACATTGTCAAGGCTATATTGAGAGATGACACATCATTTTCACTAAGAAGTTCGTTACTATTTTCAAGTGAAGGATAAGTTTTATGCCCAGGACGATGGCCCGACGATGGGATGCCCACTCTCTCCGGTGATAGCGAACGTTTACATGGCGTGGTTTGAAACTCATGCTATTAACACCGCAACCGTCAAACCAAAAATCTGGCTTCGATACGTCGACGATACTTTTATAATCTGGAATAGAACAGACAGACAACTAAACTGTTTTCCAAACCACCTTAACTTAATAAATAAAGCTATTAGATTTACTATAGAGCAAGAGAAAAAATGGATGTCTGCCTTTTCTGGATGTTCTCGTCAGTAGGTCTAATGGAACAATTAACACATCTGTACACATATAGAAACCAACACACACGGGACAATATCCTAATTTTCAATCAAACCATTCTGAAGCAAGCAAACTGGGAATAATAAAAACAAAGCAACCCTTGATACAGAATTAGGAAATATCAAAATGGATTTGCTTCAGAATGGTTATGCTGAGAGATCTATAAATAGAATTATAAATAGTTGTAATGTGGAACCACCAGTGCTACCACCTGAGCAAGATACTTTCTCTCTTCTAACAATTCCATATGTGAAAGGAACATCCGAAAAGATTAGACGAATAGCAAAGAAATGTGGAATTAAAACCGTCCTTAAGTCTGGATCCACGTTACGAAGCTTTTTGACAAAAACAAAACCCAATTTATCCACACAAGAGAAAGATTGTATCTACCAGGTACCATGTCAATGTGGAGGTCGTACATTGGAGAAACAAAACGCCCTTTAAATGTAAGACTGGCAGAGCACAAACAAAACACACAGAGGAGGGAAACATCGAAATCAGGGATCGCTGACCATGTTTGGTCTTAACAACACAATATCAAGTGGTCAGAAGCACGGGTTGTTTACAGGGAACCACATTGGAGAAAGCGCAAATTTAAAGAAGCCGTCTTTATTGAAAACAATAATAATGTTTTTAGCAATCCAAGTGTGGACATACCTACCAAAAATTTGGAAACCACTATTAAAGCGTACTAATGCCGGCGCCTTAGGTGAGCAACCCCACGCTTGACCGAACCCAACTCCATCACGGGTGAATAATCTTCACCAGTGTATATAAACTCAGTAGCTTTAGGAATTAGGTTTAGTTTACACTTGAAAACGGACAGAGATAGTATTGCCCAAAACGTTGTGTGAATAAATTAATAAAGACAGTGGAAGTCCGATATTCTTCTTTAATATACCTTTTTACTTAGCTCAACGTGTATAGGTTTTATTAAAGGTTTATATAGGCAAGTAACAAAATTTGTTTTACTATTAGGCACATTATTTTTTAGGCCACTCATTTATTTCTTACCTAAGATCTGGTAACTGGACTTTCAAACTCTTGTGCATTGGAGTAAAATGCAGCAAAGCATCTGCGTGAACTCCACACTGGTCCAGCGTCGATCTGGTCCTAGTCAACCATATATTCTGCTCAGGCCACCAGAGGGCGTGGTCAGACCAGTCCATTGATATTTCTGAAAATAAGATATAAATTTAGTGACTTACTTTATCTCCTGCACGTTTTGCTTAAAACCCATTATTTTGACTTTAGAATTCTACAGATGAATTTGGGCCCATAACTTAGTGACTATCCTGTATACAGGGTGTCCAAAAACTCCATCGACAAACTTTAAGGGCTAATTTTACAATAAAATAAATAATAGTTTAAAAAACTAAAAACACGCTTTTATATGCAACCGAACTAAAAATTAGAAAATAATTTTTCATTAAAAAAATATTGTCACTTCATAGTAAAAAGCGTGGGGTGTTTAATATATTAAATGTTATAATTATTATATTTGCCAATATCTATGAGGGAAAAGTTATGAAAAAATAATAAAATGCACCCCACGCTTTTACTCTGAAGTGACAATATTTAATATAAAAGCGTGTTTTTTAATTTTTTAAACTATTATTTATTTTTCATTTTTAGTTCGATATGCATGTATGTATGTATGTATGTATGTAAAAATGCTCCAGTTTATTCACTAAAAATTCCTTCCCCATTTTGTCAAGAGTAGCTAAAGTTCCTGAGAAAAGTTTGGGATGTTGCCAAAAGATGGCAACACAGGTGTTGTTTTTATAATATAAAGGAATTTTTTTTTCCTGGCGATCCTAACCAGGATAACGGGATACTGTTTGCAGATTATTGCATTGTCATGGGTCCTTAATACGTGTGCAAAGTTTCAAAGAAATCGAATAGCTGGAAGTTGGTAAAAATTAGGCTCAAAGATTCCGTTACATAGATAGATAGATAGATAGATAGATAGATAGATAGTTACAACCCAAGTTAATAAAAGCGTGTTAATAAAAATAAGAAAAAACTCATATCAACATACGTATGTCCTAAACGTCTTAGTTTTTGAACTACGGGGTATTAAAAATTTAAAAAAAGTTATGTTTTTATAACTTTTATACCAATACCGATATTTTTAAAAAATTGAAAACGCCTTGTACGCATCAGAAGACATTTGTTGGCATACAAGAAAAAACTTACCAGGGTCGTCTATGAGGGGTCTAAGGTTTTTTTTTAAATGGTATGCTACTGCATTTTTCTAAAATAAAAATATATTTATTAACACGCTTTTATTAACTTGGGTTGTGGTAACTATCTATCTATCTATCTATCTATCTATGTAACGGAATCTTTGAGCCTAATTTTAACCAACTTCCAGCTATTCGATTTCTTTGAAACTTTGCACACGTGTCAAGGACCGATGAAGATGCAATAATTTAAAAACAGTATCCCGTTATCTTTTTTGAATCGCCAGGAAAAAAAATTCCATTATATTATAAAAACAACACCTAGGACGCCATCTGTTGGCAACATTTCAAACTTTGCTATTAAATGAAGAAGAAATTTTTTAGTTTTTACACAATTTGGTTAGTTGCACCATGAGTGTTTAATTTTTATGAAAAATAAAAATATAGGGTTAGTTGCACCATTAGTTCAAGGATTAAATAATAAAAATTACATTATGTGTAATGTATACATAATACATAATGTGCAATTAATAAAAATTAACATTCTTTTTTGGATCGCCAGGAAAAAAATTTTCCTTTATATTATAAAAATATAAAAACAACACCTAGGTTGCCACCTGTTGGCAACATTTCAAACTTTGCTATTAAATGAAGAAGAAATTTTTTAGTGGGTTGCAATATATTGGCAACGGTCCAAACATTGCCTGGATTGCCATCTGTTGGCAAAATTTCAAACTTTGCTACTTAATGAAGAAGAAATTTTTTAGTGAGTTGCAATCTGTTGGAAAAATTTTAAAAATTTGCCACTCTTGTTCATTAAAAAATTTTTTCGCCATTTTGTCAAGAGTAGCAGAAACTAAAAAATGAAAAATAATTAATAGTTTAAAAAACTAAAAAACACGCTTTTATATGCAACCGAACTAAAAATTAGAAAATAATTTTTCATTAAAAAAATATTGTCATTTCATAGTAAAAAGCGTGGGGTGATAAATATATTAAATGTTATAATTATTATATTTGCAAATATCTATGATGGAAAAGTTATGAAAAATAGTAAAATGCACCCCACGCTTTTTACTATGAAATGACAATATTTTTTTTAATGAAAAATTATTTTCTAATTTTTAGTTCGGTTGCATATAAAAGCGTGTTTTTTAGTTTTTTTAAACTATTAATTATTTTTAATTCCCAATTAGTTTGGAACCAATTTGTTTTCTTGACTTTTTTTATATGATGTACGGTTTTCAGCGTAAATAAATAAAAATCTTTTTCCGGATGGTCATATCGCTAATATCAAATTCTACAGTAAAAAAATTAGCTTTGTTTTATGCTTTAATTTGCGCATTTAGTTAGACAATATATTTTTATTAGTGGAAATCGTGATGAAAGTTAAAAAAACGCGATTTATGTGAGTTTTTGTTGTGTTTTAAAGTGTTTGTGACTAGTGTCGGCTATTTGTGACACTGTGACTCTAAATTTTCGTGATTATTTGTGATATTCATTTACCTAACCTAACTATGTGAACAAAAGTATAATTTTTACGAACTTCAATCGATGATATTAATGCTGAAAGGTTCCTCGTAATCCATTTTGATAAAACTAATATAAAATATCTTAAATAGTGCCACTAATGTAACAAAAATGAAAAATAAAGTATATTTTCCATAGAAACATTTCTTTATTTTATGGAGAGGCGAGGGGTAGAGGGGTTTGTTTGGATTCCATTCAAAGCCTTAAAAATATACCTCTAGAGTCAGCATTTATGGCAGTGTGAAAAAACGCATGAGAAAGAAATATGACAAGAGTATAATCTATCGCTTTTGGTCCTGCTGACCCCTATGATTGTGCAGAGCTTAAGTTTATTGCTTTTTAAGCATGCGATTGTTTGCACAGCTAAGCGGCAAGACTGCCTCTAATAGGTATGTTCTTGAGGGTAAAAAAACGTCAACGTCGTGTGACGTCACACTAAATGCGCGAATTAGATAGGAATTAGAATTTAACTACGCCGAGAAATGGTTTATCACATGGTGTAATTTAATTGCTGGCTAAAAATAAAAGGTATGACTCCTTAGCTTGTCCTAAGCCTTTTAACTTTTAGGCTACAGGGTGTTAAAGTTTTAAGAAAAAAATCGTTTTACTTATCATAACTTTAAAACCTGTTTGAGATATTTTCATAAAATTTAAGATGCACCTACTAATCATCATTAGGCATTTTTTAATGTAAAATAGTTTTAACTATTTCTACCAGTGGCGTACGAACGAGATTATAATAAGGATTTTCCAAAAAATGTGGTACGCCATTGCCTTTTTCAAAAAGAAAAATTATTTTTAAAATTCCCATTTAGTGTGCAACAAATTTGACCTCTTTAGTTTTCTTTGTTTGATGCACCGTTTTCACGTAAAAAATAAAAACTGTTTTTGATGCATTTCTTGTATAGCAAGTTTTTTAAACTTGTAGTCTGGTGCCCTATTTTTAGTTTTTTTTTACCCAAAAACGGTGCATCGGACGAAAATAAATCGAGAGGTCAAATTTGTTGTAAAATAAATGAGGATGCAAAAAATTATTTTTTTTGGAAAAATTAATGGCGTAACTTTTTTATTTTACTTCACTAATAGGCTGATATACCAAAACCCATTACTCATGCAGTATGTTTATATTAACTTGTCTTCCTAAAATGAGCTTAGCAATCATAACCTGTATTTTTTAGAGGAAGGAAATGAGACAGTCTAACGTGAATAATCGCATGTAAACATTTCGGATTGGATGAGTCACACACATCGTTTGTTGTTGCTTTCCTGGCCGATACACCAATACCTATAATTTTTAAAACCCCGTAGTTCAGAAACTAAGACATTTAGGACATATAGAAGGAACAGTTTAAAAATGTAAATTTGGTGCTCTTAGATAAGAAAAAAAATCACAAAAAGTTTAAAGCAAATAAATCGGCATGCTTGTCTTCGCGGACGCCTTTGCTATATTTCTTTTATGATATGCCGGTTGATGCAGCTGGTCATCGCATTATGGGATAGAAATTAATTTTTTTGGTCAAAATTCTGAAACTTACCAATCTAACTTAAAATAAGGTGTTTTTACGGGAAAAATATTATAAATTATTACAAATGCTTTTGGAAATCTAAAACTTATTATAAATTTACACCCCACTTAACATTATTATTTATTGTACAAAATAAAATAAAATGTCAGCTTGTTTGGTTAATTCGGTAGTATTCTAATCAGTAATCCGATGATTATTATCTCATATGATATACAGGGTACGACAATAGATATGATTTTTTAAATGGAATACCCTGAATATTATATCACCACCAAAAAATCTTTTAAAATGCTTTAAAAAATACTACATTTGATGTGTCTATCTCACTTAGTTTCGAAATATGACCATCCAAATCTGAATAATAATTTTAAATTATTCTTAGATGCGTAATAGAGATACATCTTCCCAACTTTCTTTATTTTTTAACGTATAAAATAAATAAAAAAACACTGTTTTGTTGGGTAGATTCCGTAGAATCCATATCTTTCATCAAAATGCTTTTATCTTTTAGGATATACAGTGTAGGACAAAACATATTAAATTTTAAAATGGGAAACCTTGTAAATTATAAAAAATCTTGTACCTGTCCTTACACTCAGAAGTAGCAATAAGTAGGAAGGCAATTGTAAGTACAAAATCTGATAAAGAAAAAGGTAAAAAAATCTTTGACAAAAGTAGCGAGACTTTGCGAGACTGCATCGGAAACACAACAATAGCTCTTATTATTTAAACTCTTTTACTTTTTTAGTAAACAAGACGAATAATAAGCTAAGTAGATTAAATGTTCTATATTTATGTTAACTTAAAATACATTTTCAAGTTTCTTATTACCCCAATAGAAGTCGTCATATCCTTTTATAATTTTGCGTACACGTAGTTTGGAGTATTTACTTTGAAATACACAGCATGAGCCATTAAAATTTCAAAGTTGCTTTTTGGCCAAAATAATGGATTTCTATCCCATAGTGTATCGGCGCGTCGCTGTAAAGGATAGCGGCGCCTTTGTATAAAATAGTCCGATTGCAGGCGGCCTTTTTTATGTTTTTTTGTATTATTTTCAAAGGGTACCGAATTTGCGCTTTTAAAATGTTCTTACTATATGTTCATGTTCATTGTCAGTTCACCCCTTAAAGTTTGTCGGGTTGAGCTACTGGACACCCTGTATAGAGTTTTGATACTTAATTGGCAAAACTCTTCACAAACACAGTGGTATTAATAATGATGTCATCTTACACTTCAGATAAAAAACCAATTACCATTACTTGCCCGTAATGTAACACTTGTAAGTATCAATTCGGAGGATATCCGGCCGATTATTTTGTTTTGTGAAAGTATGATGCGACTCTAAGGAGCCAATAGGGAGTTATCGATCGTTGATCCGCTATTTTTACAAAACGTTAAAATCCAACAGAACGAACAAAGTGGGATAGTTAGGGGCTTCTCAGATTGGCTCGTATAGAAATGCATAAGTGTGGCACTACGTTTTTCTCTGTTGAAAGCTGCAAGGGTATCAATTATAGCTAATTTCTCGATATAGAAGCCGCAGATATACCTATAAACTAGGGATAGATCTCTTACAGCACGGCGATGATCATAGTGGTATTCTTTTGAAAAATTATTAGTTTTACTTTCCTTAAGTGATCATGATCATTTGATCACGACATTTGAAATCGCTGTGGCTGTTTGCTTCTTAATACCATAAACGTTAAAGTTTAAGAATTAAATCACTGGTTTCAAGCAAACAAACTCTCGTTAAACAGGTCTAAAACAATATAAGTTGTTTTCAGCCTTAGGAAGATCCCCTGAGGAGAACGCTGAATGTGCAAGGTTTTGGGTGTAAATCTGGATCCTGGTCTAACGTTCGAGAAACACATTGATTGATGCAGTTTCAGGAAAACTATCAAAAAATATCTTTCTCCTAAAAAATCTATCGAGATTCCTTCCTTTTGCTGTGCTTATGCAGGCATACCATTCGCTTTTCCAGTCTGGCTGCGGCCTGTGCAATATTGGCATGCGGACATTCCCACTAGTCAAAACGCATATTTTCTCTTCAAAGAAGAGCAGTGCGCACTGTTGCCGGGTTGGAGTATAGGGCTGAGGTGAGGGCATGTTTTGTAAGTCTTAAAATTATGACCATTTCTTCTAAATATATCTTTGAGTGTGTGCTATACGCTCATAACAACCAAGCCAGATATAACTTAAATAGAGATTTCCACTCATATGCTACTAGAGTGGGAAATGACATTCGACTAGACTACTTTAAGACTGAATAGGACTCGCCAATCTGTAAATTATTATGCCCCTCTTTTTTATAATAAATTGCCATAAGAACTAAATGCAATGACCTCTTTTGTGTTTAAGGCGAAAGGTAAAGATAGCCTTGTACAAAAGGCATTCTATAAATTTCAATTTTTTTTTAAATAGTATGTAAGTGTATAAATTGTAACAGTGTATATATTTTATTTTATGTATAAAAAGTGCGTTTTTATTATGTATGTCCAAACTGAGTTTACCGTTGGCAATGGCAAACCACTGTGTAGTATTCTGCCAATTCTAGGTAGTAGTTATTTAAAAATAACGACCGTGGTGACACTACCGTGTTGTCTAAAAGGTGCTGTGAAATGCAAAAAAAACTGCATGTTTCAGTGCTTGGATAACGTTGACGGAACAAGACAATAATGGGTTAAACATTCAGTAACCCGGCACTCACGGTACACTGATATTTGGGCATAAGCCTTCATGAGCTGTCATAAAGATAAAAAAAAATAAATATGGTTGGCTGTGGGCTCCCAAAAATAATGGAGATCTTATTGAGTGCTAAGTTCTGCACAAAACCAAATATATATGAGATCCTAAAGTAGGTTAGATTGACTAAGCCAGTTTTTATTAGAATTAAAAAAATATTTAAACAAGTTGAATACCTTTATTGTAAATAAATAATGTAATGAAAACTGGGCAAGTGAAATCTAATTTACTTTAAGTTCTCATACATATTTGGATTTTGTACAGAACTTGGTACACATCTAAATCCCCATCTTTTTTGCGGCAACGCCCACAGCCAAGCATAATTTTAGTAAACTTGGCTCACCTTTTCACATTTATGTTTTTGGTGGGATTGTAATTTTTAACCATTATCTGGTTAGAGCCACACAAATATTGACGTTACTCTCTTTCCGCGGTCTTCAAGTAGTGCGGTTCGTTTGCGTAGAGGTCTGCATAGACTTCCCGGGTAGGCGATTGAAGGCATCGTACGAGCGTTGCTGTACCCTTGGGGATCGAGAAAGATTCACGCTAAATTGGGGCTTCTTTCTTCTGGGGCTAAGCGCTGTGAGTGAAGATTCCTAAAGCCTGAGGTTTTTTCTGTTTTGGTGTTGAACACATGGTGTCCTCGTATGGTCGAGGAGGTGCGCATGCCTTGCGGAAAAGCGTCAGTGGTGAAAGTGACGGTTATGCGCCATACCAGTAGCAGCCGCTGGCTAGACAGTCACAATTTATGCATGGTCAGAAGTTTATCGCTGTTATTGATTTAAATATTTGAATTTTTTAAACCGGAATTTCTGGGAGCGGAAAGCTCGACAATCCAGATTTCCAACCACTTGACGATGGCTGAATGCATTAAGTGTGAAAGCCAAAAACCGAAAATAGAATAGAATAGAAATATTGACGTTGTAGAGCAAATGGTATTTCTCGAATTTGCTACAAAAATATACTTATGTTTTTTTAAATAAATATCAATTAAAAAGACAAATGAATCCAGACCAAACAAATGAAACAAAACAGTCGTAATGACTGTTTAGCATCTGTTTCAAGGCCGACTAAACTTGGCGGACATAATGGTCATTCGTGACGTACATAATAAGCAGTTTTAGCATTTTAATGGTAAATTTACGGTATTCTTGAGAAAATATTTCTGAGAAAATTTAGAAAAATTTAAATTAAGCAAGAATATTAAAATTCTTCAAAACCTGAAAAAAGCCGGGAGCACCATACAAATAAAGACGTCCATGACATAATTATGACGACACAATCCAAAAATAACTTCTATTTTGTATATTTTAAAACCCGACTTTATTTTTAATTTAATAATTATCAGGACTTAAACTTTACAGAACCTTTTAGCGAGTTTAAATAAACAAAAAAACGAACAAACAAAATTTTGTTCAAATTTAATCTTGTATATAGAAGGAACAGTTTAAAAATGTAAATTCGGTGCTCTTTGATAAGAAAAAAATCACAAAAACAGTTTAAAGCAAATAAATCGGCATTCTTAACTTCGCGGCCGCCTTTGCTACATTTCTTTTATGATAAGCCGGTTGATGCAGCTGGCTATCGCACTATGGGATAGAAATTATTTTTTTTTGGTCAAAATTCTGAAACTTACCAATTTAACTTAAAATGAGGTGCTTTATACTGGAAAAATATTTTAAAAAAATATTATGCATTATTACAAATGGTTTTAGGAAACCTAAAACTTATTATATGTTATTATAAATTTACACCCCCTTAACATTATTATTTTTTATTGTACAAAATAAACTAAAATATCAGCTTGTTTGGATAATTCGGTAGTTTTCTAATCAGTAATCGGATGATTATTATCTAATATGATATACAGGGTACGATAATAGGTATGATTTTTTTATGGAATACCCTGAATATTATATCACCACCACAAAAATATTTTAAAAGCTCTAAAAAAATACATTTGATGTATCTATCTCAATTAGTTTCGAAAATATGACCATCCAAACCTGAAAAATAATTTTAAATTATTCTTAGAAGCCTAATAGAGTTACATCTTTCCAACTTTGTTTATTTTTTACCGTATAAAATAAATAAAAAAAAACACTGCTTGTTGAGAAGATTCTGTAGAATCCATATCTTTCATTAGAATGCTTTTATCTTTTAAGATATAGTGTAGGACAAAACATATTAATTTTTTAAATGGAAAACCTTGTAAATTTTAAAAAGTTTTGTATCTGTCCTTACACTCAAAAGTAGCACAAAGGAGTAAGGCAATTGTAAGTACAAAAGCTGATAAAAAAAAGGTAAAACAATCTTTGACAAAAGTAGCGAGACTGCCTGGGAAATACAACAATAGCTCTTACTATTTAAACTCCTTTACTTTTTTTTAGTAAACAAGGCTAATATTAAATGTTGTATATTTATGTTTACCTACTTAAAATACATCTTTAAGTTTCTTATTACCCCAATAAAGGTCGTCAAAACCTTTTATAACTTTGTGTACATGTAGTTTGGAGTATCTACTTTGAAATACACAACATAAGCCATTAAAATTGCAAAGTTGCTTTTTGGCCAAAATAATGGATTTCTATCCCATAGTGTAACGGCGCGTCGCTGTAAAGGATAGCGGCGCCTTTGCATAAAATAGTCCGATTACAGGCGGCCTTTTTATGTTTTTTTGTATTATTTTTAAAGGGTACCGAATTTGCCCTGTTAAACTGTTCTCACTATAACTTTTTTTGTTTTTGGGCAGATTTTAATGATTTTTTAGTCCAGTAGGCAGTGTATTTCCTTTTAGAATAGAGATATTGATATAAATAAAAAAAGGGGTTTCAAATTCAATACACTGGTAAAACATTGTGACGAAAAATTATTCCACAGGGTCAGAGGCGGTCATAAGGGGAGGGCCATGGAGGCTACAGACCCCCCTTTCGTGCCACATCCTTTGTAACCGACATTTAATGATGATATGGCCCCCTTTGGAAAGTTGATATGACCGCCCCTGCAAAGGGTGTTCGAAAATTTGGGCAAAATATAACATTTGGCTTTCCCCTATATAACACCTAACAACCTATCACACAATACTATAAAACTTTTTGCAATCACCATATCAAAAAATATTCCTGATGAAAGGAGCTACAACGGGACCAAAAGATATTTATAGTCTGTTAAAAATCCAAAAGATATTTAAGATTTAATTTAATCAAAATTTTGTTTTTCCGTTTTTTTTGGCCAGTAGTGTATTTGGTAAGGGTAAAGCTTTAAGCCGGCTGTCCATGAGAGCGGTTTTCCACTCGCGGATGATAATTCAGCGTTGTGATTGGTTAGTGCAAATTTAAAATGCTTTTCCCGCCATTTTCGACGCGGATCCGCAAAAAGTTAAGATGAAGTTAACTTTTTGCGTTTTCCACTAAATTGTGCGGATTTTTCAAATGAATAGCCAGGAACTATAAACTTGAACTAGTTGATGAGCTTGATGAGTTGTTGCTTGAAGATAAGACAAGACGTTAAAGATCCATTTTAAATAGAAGAAGTGTTATGGACGACATTAACTATACTTATTTTAATTATTTACTTCAGTATAATATTTGGCGAAAAAAAAAAAGATATTTATCCTACTTTCAATACGACCAAAAAGACAAAAAAGGAGGCACAGGTTTTGGGTTAGAAAATTTTTTTGGAAAGAAAAGTTTATAGCCAATTATTTAAGAATGTCAAAGGAGCATTTTGACAAATTGTTACAGAAAGTTAAGTCAACTATTAGCAAGTCCCACATAGTTCGTGAGCCAATAACTGCAGGCGAGCGTCTAGCTTGTCCTCTAAGGTAAATAGGTAACAAAAAAATGTACGTGATAAATAAAAGACTAAGACGAGCTATTAAAAAAGTTGCCTAATTTGCTGGATTTATTATCATCCATTATCCAATCCATTTGCCATCCCACAGACAGATGATGAATGACATCTAGTGACCTTCACAACCGTAGTATCAACCAAAGAAAATTCTAAGATAAAATCACCATATTTAAAACAAAAAGATTTAATATTTTCTGCGTATTAATACGCGGGCGGAAAACCACTCTCATGGAGAGCCGGCTTTAGTGTTGTTACCACTATAAAAAATTAGGCTATATGGTACCACACTGTTTAAATCCAAGGCCGACATAATTTTATAGCGTTATTATTGCTAAAAATAACCAAAACTATAAAATAAATGTGTTTCGTATCGATTTTTAGTTAGTCCAGCTTTGTTTGCTTTTTATATCATTTTCACTTTCGGGACTGTAACTTATCTAAAAATACATTAGCGATTTCCAGATGGTCGTGTTGTGTAAACTAGAGCAATTTGGCACATGTCGTGTTTTTTCAACATTTATTTATGGGTTACGTGCTCTACAAATGTGTTGATAATTTAAAAAATAAATAAATAGAATACTTCTGTCGCTAGAGGATCATTAATTAAACCTAAGCTAGACAAGAAATTAAAAAATGGGATTTAGCAGAGTACATCTAGTATAGAGTTAATTTATACAGGGTCTTTCACAACTTATTCGACAATCTTTAAGGGCTAGTTCTACAATTAAAAATATGAACAAAACTTCATATGAACATTGTGCTAAACGTCTTTTTAATTTAGATATTTTAAAAAAATTAATTAAAAATTAAGGGATGTGCAATAAAAGAAATTTTTTGACATACATGAAAAAATCATATTTTTACCAGTGTCGATATTTATTTGATGCATGGTTTTCGCGTAAATAAATAAAAACTATTTCTCGACATGGTCATTTCGTATTGATAATATCAAATTATACAATAAAAAATCACCTTTGTTATTTTTCTTTATTTATTTTTTAATTAGATAGGGATTTGACCATGCAGAAAAATGGTTTTTATTTATTTACGCGAAAACCGTGCATTAAATAAAAAGTCAAGAGATCAAATTTGTGCCCAACTAAATGGGAATTAAAAAAATATATATTTTAGAAGAATGCAGTGGCGTACCATTTTTTCCATAAAAAATATTTACGTTAAATCCATCATAAAAGACACTGGTAATTTTTATTTTCTTGTGTCCCAAAAAACTGTCTCTTGGTGCATAGGAGGTGTCCCCCAATTTTTTAAAAAATATTCAAATCTCTAAAAGCTATAATTAAAAACAAACCTTATTTTTTTAAAATTCTTAACACCCCTTGGTTCAAAAACTAAAACGTTTAGGACATATGTTCATATGAAGTTTTTTTATATTTTTTATTGTAAAATTAGCCCTTAAAGTTTGTCGGATAAGTTGTGAAATACCCTGTATACACTGCGTGTGTAAAGTCAGGACCTCCTCTTCTTACTTTTAAATTGTTTGGTATTTTTTCATGAAAATCCTGGGAATCTTGACTTTAGATGCACTGTATATCAGGGTTGAAAAAAAACATGTATTTTTTAATTTTATACAAAACACATGTTTTTTTGTTTTAAACATGTTTTTTTGTTTTAAACATGTTTTTTTTGCTTTTAAATTTTATGTTTAAAACAAATAAAACTTACAAAAAAAACATTGTTTAAATCATATTTCCTTAAACGTAATATCAATTAAGCATGGTTCATCGATGATTATTATTCTACTAAATAATACAGCGTGTCTTCGGAAGTTCTTACCTAATGGGAAACTTTTTAATTATTAACTTTACGAAAAAACTGTGCCTCTTCATAAAAAGTCCTGCTTGATGAGAAAATACATTTCCACAAATATATGTGAAGGTGGCACTCCGGACATATGTTTATAGGAACTTTTTTCATAAAATGACATAACAAATCACCCTTAAAAGTTTGGTACCGTAGTTAGGAAATAACCTGTATCTTAATTTGGAAACAAGTCATTTTAAAGCCACCCTGTACGTCCAACCTTCAAATATTTTTGTGGATATGTATTTTCTCATCAAGCAGGACTTTTTATGAGGAGGCACTTTTTTCGTAAAGTTAATAATAAAAAGACATGCTGCATGCAAATTTGTTAAATGGTAATACTTCGAATTGATGTTTTTATTACTATTGGCAGGAGTTGAAGAAATTTTGACATACTCGACCGCGCATTGAACTGATAGCGCCTGGTGCCCCGACGCCCGGTGATAAATAAATTTATACCTATTGTTTAAGTTAATCGCGAGCAGTTAAATTTTATTTTAGAATAATAAATTTGAATATATAAAGGACATACCTGACAAAAAAACAAATCTATTTTACGAGGGTGAAGCTATCGAAATTTGCAATTGTTTATTTAAAAGTTAATAAACAATAGGCTAATAAATAAATAATATTAGATTTTTATATTTTATTAAAATATAGTTTTTAACAGTAAATCCTGAAAATTTTATTAATTTAGCTTTGATGGTTACTTGGAAATTGATTTTTTAATTAAAAGTACTAAACATTTTTATTGTAAAAAAAGTGTTGTTAAAATGAAAATATCAAAAAACTGTTTTGGGAATTAATTGTTGGTAATAACTACTTATTAAAAAAATACATGAACTTAGTTCTCATGATCAAGTGAAAATGGGGGTCCACTTGATGTGTTTTTACTCAAATATGCAATTTTAACTATTTACCCAAAAAATTAACTTCAGTTCTCATCATTGGGAATTTGTTTTTATTATTGATTTTACGAAAAAAACTTATTCTTTATAAAAAATCTGCATGGCCTAAAACCTAAAATGCAATCATCAGATATACATTTTTTGCAGTGGTATACGAGGTATGTGATTTTGCTTAAGAGAAAAGTACTTTTATTTTTAACAATATCGATTTTTTTATAAGAAAAGATCTTTAGAATAAAAAAAAACTTACAAATATGAAAACTTATTATCATTTTTGACATACCTCGTATACCACTGCAAACAATTAATATCTGATGATTGAATTTTAGGTTTAGACCATGCAGAACTTTTTATAAGGAATAACTTTTTTCGTAAAATCAATAATAAAAAGTTTCCCACATGGTCCGAACTTACGTAGACATGCTCTATGTCCGAAGTCGCTTCATTTCTGAGATACAGGGCCTTTTAATCTCATAAGTGGTGACGGGACTCACTGATCAATTTCAGTTTTTGTTGTGTTCCAATTATTAATACTCGCAGTTAAAAAGTTTATATATTACATTTGAGAGTATTTCCTATTATTATTCATTAAATTAATAAAGAAAATAAAAAAAAACTTAATACCCCTCAGAGCTGCAGTCATCGTAAGTTATGCCTAAATGGCTCTTTTTAAGGGGTAGATGCAAAGACTTTTTTAATTAGAATATGCTTATTTTGAAAATAAAAAATTAAACAGTTGTTTACTTGGTTAACCAACAGTTATGTCGGTCACTGTATATTGCTCATAAAAATCCTTGAATTTTTCGGTCTATGACAATATTACAGCTTATGGCTGGATTACGTGCAAATTAAGTAATTTTTATTACAATTAACGAAATTAAAATGATAAAATGGTTAAAAATATACATGACTGTGATGAGCCACCGCCCAAATTTTGTATGCTACTTAAAATTAAACCTTAACTTTTATTTCAGCCTTTAAAAAGTGAAAACTTGCGTTGTCTTTAGATTTAGAGCAGATTAAAAAAACGTTTTCTTCTTCATTTAAATATTTTTAAAAATAGACATTTGTCTTTTAAATCCTACAACATATCCAATAAGTTATGTAAGTGATAACCAACCACGGCTGTTGATGGCCATTGGGTATTACAACGTAATACCTCAGGTAAGACTATCGCATTATTTTATGTACTTATATAATGTGTTAATTTATAAATATCAAAGTGTTTATAAACAACAATATCAGTATCAGAAGTTATACGGTTATTAAAAATAATAGTTTCTAACGATTCTTTTTTTCTACCTCGCTTTTATTAATAATAGGAGCAAGTCCACGATGGTAAATGACTACCTACGTATAACATTCATTAAAATATTTAAAGTATTTTAATTTATTGCACTTGTTTATATGTATGTTTTTGCTATGGTGAGTTTTTGCTATATTTAGCACGGCTAATCAAGACAGTAATTGGCGGTGCTACTGTAATTTGTGTCATATATATTATTTATTAATGTAAAATAAATAAACTAAAAAATAAAAATAAATTATTTATCTTATAAAATAAAAACAAATATTTGTTTTTTGGGGTAATTCTGTAGTTGGAATAAGTCTCTTGAGTTTCCAGGTGAGTCCCAGATCGTTGCTCTTGATATATCTAAAACTTTCGACAAAGTCTGGCATGCCGCACTTCTTAATAAACTTCCCTCCTATGGTCTTTCAACTAAACTCTATACTTGGCTCTCTAGTTATCTATCTGATCGACGTTATATCGGTTATTGTGGACGGCCATTCTTCAAGCTTTCACCAAGTAAATGCTGGAGTCCCTCAGGGCTCAGTTCTGACACCAACATTGTTTCTTCTTCACCTCAACGACCTTCTCTCGTCCACAGACTAATTCCATTCATAGTTTCGCCGACGATATGAATGGATTCAAAATGAATTAAATATGGACCTATCTATACCTCAGTATTTAGGCTTGCAGCCTTTGTGGACTGTCCAAAAACAACAAAAAACAGTTTGCCCATTTTTTTCTCAATCAGACTCGCACAACGTGAGTCTGGAGTCAAATTACTTTTTTATTATTATTTTTTAAACTTTGTGACATCTCACGAAGGCTAATACCCAAGCACCAGAGTACCGTAAGTGCCGGATTAATGGATGTTTAACCCATCTTTCTCCTTGTTCCGTCAACGGTATCCAAGCACTGAAACATGTAGTTATAGCATTTCACAGCACCTTTTAGACAACGCGGTAGTGCCACCACGGACGTTATTTTTAAATAATTACTACCTAGGATTGCAGAATACTACACAGTGAGTAGGGAATTGAGCTGTGAGAGTAGGCAGTGTGAGTTTGTAGACACGTCGCCCGCGCTCCCTTTAGTGGAGGTATTTTGAATAGAATCCAAAAAACGAACAGGAACAGCGGCAGCGTGCAGGAAAGTGGGCAGGGTAGTAGGCAGTGCAAGTTTGTAGACACGTTGCCCGCGTTTCCTTAAGTGGACGTATTATAAATGGAATCCAAATGTCTAACAGGAACAGCGGCAATGCGCCGGGAAGCGGGCAAAGGCAGTGGCTACATATAAAAGAGGAATCTATTCTTTCTTCAAAAAATTATTTTAATCTTATTACTAGGGCTGGCGACCGAAACCAGCAAAAATGTAAATGCGCCTTCGGTTCTCGGTTTTAAAAACCGATTTCGGTGTATCGGTTTTGATAACCGTTTTCCGTTTTAAAACCGGTATTAAAAACCGGTTTTTAATACCGGTTTTTTAATATTCGGTTAACCGGTTTTAACCGAAACCGGTTTTTTAAAATCTGGTTAACCGGTTTTGTTTTTTCCGGTTTTTGCCAGCCCTACTTATTACATCTATTAAATAAAAGGTAATAAAATTGTCATTCAACCGCTTTCAATTATTAAATTAAATCAGTTTTAATCTATTTGTTTTGATTAAATATGTTAAGTATATTCTATTTGTGTGCATAAATTTCAATTAAAAAATGTTTTGTGGCATTCGAATTGAAACGCTCCGTTCGCTAACGCTGAGTAGGATTGGAGATAATTAATTATTATTAATGTAACGACACTCAAAACAGATGGTTGTTTGTTTACGTCACACTTCTTATTTGGAGAGTTTAGAGAAATAAATGGCATAAAGTAAAAATAACCAAGTAGAATTTAACGTTAAAAAGAAAATTAGTAACTTTCTTTAATATGTCTACCATAGGTTTACCATATTAGCAAAACCAGATGACCTCATGTAGATGTAGCTTTCAGGCATTTTATGCTGGTTATATTGTAAATTGCATTTCTTAAAATAATTGAAACTGTGATGAAAAGCAATAACACTAAACATTTTAAAATTTAAAATACTATATTTTAAAATACTATAGTAAGAACATTTTAAAAGCGCAAATTCGGTACCCTTTGAAAATAATACAAAAAAACATAAAAAGGCCGCTTGCAATCGGACTATCCTTTACAGCCATCCATTCCATTATTTTGGCCAAAAAGCAACTTTGAAATTTTAATGGCTCATGCTGTGTATTTCAAAGTAGATACTCCAAACTACATGTACGCAAAATTATAAAAGGATATGACGACTTCTATTGGGGTAATAAGAAACTTGAAAATGTATTTTAAGTAAACATAAATATACAACATTTAATCTCTTAGTTTATTATTACCCTTGATTACTAAAAAGTAAAAGAGTTTAAATAATAAGAGCTATTGTTGTGTTTCCGATGCAGTCTCATGAAGTCTTGCTACTTTTGTCAAAGATTTTTTTTACCTTTTTGCCTCCCTACTTTTTGCTACTTCTGAGTGTAAGGACAGATACAAGATTTTTTATAATTTACAAGGTTTTCCATTTTAAAATTTAATATGTTTTGTCCTACATTATATGTATATCCTAAAAGATAAAAGCATTCTGATGATAAGATATGGATTCTGCATAATCTACCCTACAAAACAGTGTTATTATGTATTTTATACGTTAAAAAATAAAAAAAGTTGGGAAGATGTATCTCTATTACGCTTCTAAGAATAATTTAAAATTATTTTTCAGATTTGGATTGTCATATTTCCGAAACTAATTGAGATAGACACATCAAATGTAGTATTTTTCTAAAGCATTTTAAAATATTTTTTTGGTGGTGATGTAATATTCAGGGTATTTCATTTAAAAAATTATACCTATTGTCGTACCCTGTATATAATATGAGATAATTATCATCGGATTACTGATTAGAATACTACCGAATTAACCAAACAAGCTGACATTTTAGTTTATGTTGTACAATAAAAAATAATAATGTTAAGGAGGGTGTAAATTTATAATAACTTATAATAAGTTTTAGGTTTCCAAAAAGCATTTGTAATAATTTATTTTTTTCAGTAAAAACCACCTCATTTTAATTGGTAAGTTTCAGAATTTTGTCCAAAAAAATTAATTTCTATCCCATAGTGCGATGACCAGCTGCATCAACCGGCATATCATAAAATAAATATAGCAAAGGCGGCCGCGAAGATAAGCATGCCTATTTATTTGCTTTAAACTTTTTGTGATTTTTTTTTCTTATCAAAGAGCACCGAATTTACAATTTTAAACTGTTCCTTCTATACTCATTTTTATTAGCTTGTGTAGCAACATATTGTGTAGCAACACATTGTGTAGCATTTTTATTAGCTAGTGTAGCAACATTGTGCTTCTTAATTGCTGAATATTTTTTAAACCTCGCTTGTACTAAATTTCTTGATAACATTACCCAAAACCGGTAACCACGATTAAAAAAGAACTTCCTGACTTCCGAATTTTGCGGGTACGTTCTGTCAATTTTAATGACCAACATATCCCGTTTATTTTGATTACGGACGATGATTACGTCATCAAATTATTCGTGAATTTTAAACGAAACCTTATGTAAACTCTTTAGCTCATAAAATGTAAAATAAATTTATTATTAACACGGAAAACGTGACGTCAATAGATGTTACCTATTACAACAATGCTAATTAAAATGTAATAATATCTTTATGGGCCAGGCAGTATTTTTAAAAAAGCTAAATTTAAATGAAAAACCTGTAAATTCCGTATAACCATCCATAAAATAATTATAATTTTGTTAAGCAGTAAACATTTTAAACTAAAATAAATAATAGTTTAAAAAACTAAAAAAACACGCCTTTAGATGCAACCGAACTAAAAATTTGAAAATAATTTTTCATTACAAAGAGTTTGTATTACAGTAATAAAAGGTCAAACAATGAATCATAATTATATACCTCAAAATAGAATTATAATAAAATTTAAGATAATAACAGAATAATTCACTTCAGAGTAAAAAGCGTGGGGTGCATTTTACTATTTTTTCATAACTTTTCCCTCATAGATATTTACAAATGAAATAATTATAACATTTAATATATTAAGCACCCCACGCTTTTATTCTGAAGTGAATTATTCTGTTATTATCTTAAATTTTTATTATAATTCTATTTTGAGGTATATAATTATGATTCATTGTTTAACCTTTTATTACTGTAATATACAAACTCTTTGTAAAAGCGTGTTTTTTAGTTTTTTAAACTATTATTTATTTTTCATTTTTAGTTCGATATATCAATTAGTTTTCTGCGGACATGTGATATTGAAATGTTTCACGAACTATTTCGTAATCTAATCATTTCATTTAAAGCTTCACTGTTGCATGGGGTTTCAGAACGCAACTACTCCGAACAAGTTTCAGCCTTATGCTGAGAGTACGTCCGAAACTGCACGCATGCGCAGATCGCGCTCTAGCTCTTTCTCTGTTACTCTCCTACAGATAATCCATAAAAGAATTTATTTATCCTGGCGATCCTAATCAGGATAACGGGATACTGTTTGCAATTTATTGCATTGTCATGGGTCCTTGATACGTGTGCAAAGTTTCAAAAAAATCGAATCGCTGGAAGTTGGTGAAAATTAAACTTAAAGATTCCGTTACATACATACATACAACCCAAGCTAATAAAAGCGTGTTAAAAATTAATAGAAACGCTTTTAAAGCCACCCGATATACCACCGAAATGGTCATAAAATCTTGTATATATATTTTCCGGACATCCAGTGTAAGTAAATTTCACGTATAATATAGATTTAGCCGTCTATCCCCTTTTCGCCAGTTTTCGTTTGGCCTGACGACTTAAAAGAATTTATTCGCCTGACGATAAATATTCGAGTTGCATTTGCCTGACCGATAACTCTAAAAAAGCTACACACCTAAAAAAAACCATAGAGTAAGGAAATTAATAAGAGTTATCATGGAATAGCCGATTTAAGGACAGGTCATGCGAAAACTCCCAATATAATTTTATTCGTTTCTCGTTGAAATACCGCCAGTTAGTCATTTCAGTAAGCTTACGTGTCTCCCCACCGCTGATGTTACACGAGGCGAGGCTTCGACCGACGCATTTAAAGTGTAAACTGGAAAAATGACAAGCCTGCCGCAAAAAGCCGTACGAAAATTTTAGCATGCCATGGTTTTTTTATCCATAGGTATGTTACTTTATGCAAAAACTAATTTCTGACGGTTTTCTTTAATCTACTGAAGATTCGTTGGTGCACCGGATATGTAGCATGTCAATTTTTTTATTCTTGCTAAAAGTCTACCGAAAAATAAAGAAAACATATTGAGGTGTTGTGATTTACATGCAATTTTTGCTTTATCACTTTTCAGTCTTTAAAAAAACGTTAAAATTGCGGTTTTTTTAATGATTTTGTGGCACAAAAACATCGTGACTGGTGGTCAAACAATCAATTTGTGTTTAGAAAAACAAAAACCATATAACACCTCTGGTTCCAATATTTTTTTGTTGCGTGGTGATATTGGTCAAGCAAAACGCATCTTTTAATATCGATCGTCAGGCAAATAGGAAAATTTCAGACGAATCGGAATAATTTACCAGGGCCTCCGAAAAATAAATACACAACATTTTATGATAGTTTTCTGGCGTGACAATTGGCCAATTTAAGTCAACTTTGCAGTGGTATATTCAACTTCAGGCGAAACTCAACGGAAACTTTGACAATTTTAAGGTCAGGCGAAACGGGAACAGGCGAATCGGAAAATCAGCGATTAATATTAACCAATGTTTATTTATGTTATGATGAAGTTCCATAAAAAATAAAGCACGCCTATGCAAGAACATAATACATCATAATTTTAAATGCGAAGCATGCACATTCAAACAAACGAATGCATGGAATCAAATTATGCATTTAAACCACCGACAAACAACAATAAAGCGGCCATGACGCCGGCACGTGCCTTTACGAGGATAAACAGCTTAATTATCGGATTTTAAGGGTCTGTTCACATTTTTAATGTTTAAAAATGCGTTGAACAAACCTCAATAAAATTTAGACTTTTGACCAAATGTAACCAATCGGCGCGCTTGTGGCGGCTTCGGTTGTATCGGCAAGCGTCGATCACCGGAGTTAAGTAGTGAAATGCGCGCCCATAATTTGGATGGGTGTCCGGCGACAGCGGTGTTTCGGGCAGCGGCACACGGTGTTCTCTGCTCGGGGATGCGGACCGAGCAAGAACCATCCAAGTTATGGAATGAATGGTGTGTGAATGAGAAGGAGTAGGGGGCAGTGCACCACCTAGGGGGCGGTCGTCGGACCTGGGTGGGATGACCCCGAAAGGATGAAAAAAAATGTACCCAAGAGAAATCAGTATTAATAGGCCGATTTGGTTGACATTGGTGATGGCATTTTATTCCTATAATTTATGTCAAAGTTTTTTCCAATAAGAGAGACCTGCTAGACATTTAGATGAGTAGATGAGGAACTGAGATAAGCGCCCTCAATGAAAACTTTTGAACCTTTTACGGCGCTATGACATATTTGTTTGCCATATTTTGCTTGTTGACTCTTTGTTTGATCTTCAGACAGTGCGGACGTGCGTAAAGGACTACAAAGTTCTTCCCGGAGTGGCGGTTAGAGGTGCCGTACGGACGTTTTTACCTTCGGGGATCAAGGAAAGATTCACGCTGAATTGACGGCATCTTTCTTCTGGATCTAAGCGCTGTGAGCGAAGATTCCTATTAGCTGATGGTATCCTGTTTGGTAGTGAACACGAGGTATTTCTCAAATGGCGGGAAACAGATGGGTGTGCCATGGGAACTCTCAGTAGTGAAAGTAAAGGTTATACGTGACACCAGTAGCAGCTCTTGGTTTGACAGCCGACAGTTTATGTATTGCATCGATTGTAGAATCCTTTTTGGAATTTCTGGGAGCTACGAGCTCGATTATCCAGATTTTCCGCCGACGAAGCCCTGGAAAGCATAGTCCGGAAGAGGGAGAGCTGGTGAATTGGACCTGAAGGGACCAAAACCAAGAAAAAACAATAGAATAGAATAGAATGTTTTGCTTGCAATTAGTATCGTATAATTTCAATACTTTTTATAAATTTTTATTCAATAAATGCATTAAAAAAATAATAATAAATAAAAAAATAGTTAGTCTACAACCTGTGTTAAGTGTTTTAGTGTTTGTCATCATGGAATTCGTTAAAAATTCTGCAGTGAAGGAAAATGTAAAATGTACCTTTAAAGTCTTGTTTTCAAAAGTGTTGTTTCTAGTCGAGAAAAATAAAAAATCGAGCAATTTCTGTAATTTCTTTGCCATGTTTGGTTCTGGATACCTATTTTTATCAGCTGTCAGCTTTTAATGTGAACTGAAAAATACAATTTTGAGTAAAATTGAAACAATTTTGTAGAAAAAATTAAATGTGTGAGACGTTAAGGTGGGTCCAGACTTGAACATTTTAGCCCGAACGAACAGAACGAACTGAGAGCGCAGGAAAAAGAGAACGAACAGTCCAAACAAAATATCGTTGCATTCCCGCGAATATACGTGATAATAAAAGATCGACTTGTTCTGAAGTATTTGTAGTGTAGGTATTTGCTCTTATTTTTTTTTTCACAAAAGAAGAAACAGTATTTCTGATAACAATAAAAGGAGATAATTGCATGTAGAAGACATGCATTCTGAGAAAGTAGTAGCATTTTCTTTTTAATCTTTTTATTACTACAATGCATTATTTTACTAATGCTCTCCCAGGCGTCATGCTTTTGATTTTGTTATAATACAACCCATGTTTAGGATTCCACAACACAGGGTATTGCTCATAAGTGTCAATTAATTTTAAACACTTTTCCTTGTCCACTTCATTTCAAGTTATATTGTACCTAACCTTAATTTACCTCTACACAACACAAAACAAAAGACCCGAATGGTGCGAGAAACTTGAACTTTCTAATATCCCGTCAACTGAATAATTCGGCGAACAATAAATCCTTTTGAGCAATTTCAATTTACCGACAAGCTACAGAAAACGTTTGGCGCGTTCAATTCGGCTCGGACGCAGGTCCAGACTCTGAAAATTTTGCTCTGCGCGCTCAGTTCGATCTGTTCGTTCGGGCTAAAATGTTCAAGTCTGGACCCACCTTTAGAAATGTAAATTTGCTGGTGCTGAAATCTCAACCTTAGCATTTTATCTTGTTTTTTTCTGCCCAGTAAAACATATAAAGTAGGTACGAACGCTGTAGCTGCACAGCTACGTCATCAACAACCAAATGTTTACATGCAAAATCACCAACTTGTCATGTATTTTTTTACCATAGGCATTGCTTATTTGTAGCACAGAATTACTAGCTACCGCAAATTGTAGATACAAGATTTCTGTAGTCGATGAGATGTGTGTTTGGGGAATTTTGATGCTCTCAAAGTATGACTTAGCGGTGTTAAACTAACAGCGTTTAAACTCTAACTAATTTTCGTATTATCACTTCATTTCCATATAATTCGTACCATTATTTAATATTTAATTTTTATTTTTTAGTGCATCGTACTCGGCGAAACAAATAGAAATTTATTGTCGCAAAACTATTTAATGTAAACCAGACCTTATCTTTCGATTGACATTTTGAAAGCCCGCATTGTGATTATACAAATCTTCTTTATGGCATGGATTTAAATGAATGGATCGCACTCTGAAAGCACAAATAAATGGAAGGGTGTGACGCCACCCAACCCATGCATTTACTGCTTTTGTTCAAAATACACCTATTCATCATTTTACGCGTAGATGGGTTTATTTTTTGTGATGAGTAGGCAAATCAGAGGTATTTTTTCTTTTATAAATATCAAAATAAGTAATTTACGCAACAAGGGAAAAAGCATAACTTTTTTGTAGAACCGGTAAAAAATATAACTGCAAAAAGAGCATTTTGCAAATGTTGAGGGGGCGTTCATAAATTACGTGAGACGTTCGTTTCAATTTTTTGGACCTTCCCTCCCTCCTGGTGAGATCAACCCCACTCCCCATCCCCCAATCTTCTGTGAGATTTAGATATGCACCATTCCTCAAACCGGAATTAATTTTGTCACCGATACAATTTTGAAGAGCAAAAAAAAAACAAAAAGCCCGTTTTTCCTGGGGGACCAGCCCAAATCTTGTCAAACTTTTTCCCGTTTCTACCCCACACCGAGAGGAAGTCTAGGTGGGATTTAAGCTAATCATCACCCCTCTAAATGCCTCACGTAATTTATGGACGCCCCCTATATTTCTTTATAAAATCGTTCAAGTCAGACAAAAATATACTAGGTAGAAAATTAGGTAATTGTTTACTTATCGGACACTACGCTTATCCTAATGATTTTTGGCATACGGGGTTTTTTGGGGAACAGATTACAAATGTAACAAATTTTAATTTTTAGTCGGCAAAGTTTCGTTCTTGAGATATTCATCATCAAACTTGAATGGAAAAATAACCTTAATTCACCATATTTCTTCCTTTTTTGCCCGAAATTCTTCTTGAGTTTTTTGCCAATTTTGCACTCAATATTAAATTTCCACCTCTATTTTTCTTTTCATCTTACCCCTTTTTTTCCATAAAATTTGCAAAACTTCACTTTCGTGAATACTGTGATTGGAAGTAAAGCTTTACAATTTTATTGAAAAAGGGGATGAAATAAACAGAAAGGTCGTTTTTAAGGGGTGGAAATGAAATATTAAGTGTCAGTTTAGCTTTAAATTAATAATTATCTGCAAAAAATGGGAGAATATAGTGAAAATAAGATAAGTTCAAGTTTAATGATGGATATCTCGAAAACGAAAACGTTGCCGACTAAATTTTTTTTTAGATTCGTGAGGAGCAAAAAAAGATATTTAACTCTTTTACTAACTATCGAAAGAATGCTCTTTATGTCAGTCTTACTAAATCTGTTTTTTAAAATTAAACAAAATCTGTTGTACTGTGCATGTAACCGGCGGTGGTAAACGGGGCGCAAGGCCTTCACTAAAACTTATTTAACAGGTAAATGGGGCGCGGGGATCTTGGGACCAATAAAATCGTATAGGTAAACGGGGCGCAAATGTTTTCTTTAAAGTAAAGGTATCGAAATAAAATGTTGGTCTATTTTTAAAAATTTTATTAATTACGAAACATTTATTGCATCAAAAAATATTTACATATTATACACTTGACAAATACGAAGTACATTTTACAAAATGTAGTCTACTTATTTCTTTTAACCTATATTTATTCACAAGTTTTTCCAGTGACCCACACCCCTTCTCGGGAAGGGCTGGCGCCCCATTTACCTATGATATAAACGTAACCTTACAGGCGTGCAGGTAAAAGAGATATTTTCGCGCCCCGTTTACCTCCGTCCCATGTAACAACCAAAAAAAAGCTTTACATTTTTAAACATTCTTATTTAGACCAGTAAGTAAAGGGTAATAAGGGAGATCCCTTGGAGGAGGATCCCAAAAACGTCAAAAATAATATAGAAATTAAATTTAGAATAAAAATAAAGTTTACATGTAACATATAACCGTTACCGAGTTTCAAGGCATATTGGTTTGCGTCTTTTAATTATTTAGGAAAAATATATTTAATATGAATTTTTACCCTGTATAATAACAAGAAAGCCATTTAAGACCTACGTTAATACATAATTTTTATTTGTGTTGAAACTAACTAAAGATACTTTTACGGCTTCTGCTCCGACGAATTATCCAGTATAGTCCAGTATACCCTCTCTGGAATATTGTTCTCATGTCTGGGGAATGGCATCCCCTACAACCCTCAGCATTCTTGATGCCATTCAAAGAAGGGCTGTTCGTCTTATTAATGATCATTTACTTACTCAAGGACTTCCTTCCCTTGCCCATCGTCGAACTGTGGAGATCTATCGCTCTTCTATAGATACTTTTACGGCTTCTGCTCCGACGAATTGTCCAGTATAGTCCCTCCTCTTGCAGCTCCCAACAGAGAAACTCGTGGTTCCGCGCGTATGCATCCTTATACAGTTCAATTGGACAGGCCCCGAACTTCCCATTTCGTTCGTTCTTTTATCCCTAGAGTTTCTAGACTGTGGAACCTACTGCCAGCGGAGTTCCTTCCCCCAAATCGTCAAATCGTCAAGTTCTTAAGTCCCGTGTTAACAAACTTCCTCTTACCCTGCTTAAGACACCCACGGTACGTTAGTATTTAGGTTTTCAGCCTTCGTGGAATGTCCAAAGATAAAAAAAATATTTTTACCTTCAATTTGACCACATACGTAACACTCTGTATGTAAAATGGCTTTTAAACATAAAAAAACATGAATCTTTCGGCCTATTTGCCGCCGCAATCGTCAGACAAAAAAACCATTTAAAAACCTGCCGTAAAAACCCACTTCACGTGTCTTGTGCCCGTTTTATCTGTGATTTGAAGCCCTTGACGTGCCGTGTGGCGGTTACTCATCGTTTTTAGCGGTGACAGGTAGGGCAACGAAAACGACATTGTCACGGTCACTCCTCCTTTCACATCGGTCACTGCGGTGCTAATTTACGATTATGACTTTTGGTGTCGTGCGTGACTATCGCATAGGAATTAATGAGACCTGGTAAAGCCTTGGGGCCTTCAAGTCTGAAGGTCGTTACAGTGTGTCCTTCAATAAATAAAATTGATTCTTTTCTATGTAGAAGTTGGTTTTGGTTGGATGTACGATTTGGCACTTGTGATTTTGCTGAAAATGGGAATATGAATAAAAAAAAGCAACTGATAAGTGAAGAAACGAAATAGTGGGAAGTAAAAAGCTTAAATATTTGTTTAAATATTGTGATTGAGTGGTTTGGCGTTATTATTTCGTCTTATTTTTGCGAAATTCAATGAAATTAATTAAAAAAGTAAGGTTAGAAGTTTATTTTTATTTGTTTGTTTTCTTGGTCATTGTATATACTTACCCTTTTCAAATTTAAACATTTTTTTACTCTCCGCAATCGCAAAAATATTAAATGATACATTGTAAACAAACCTAAATAAAGATCTTATTTATAAACTCATGCAACGTTCAAGACTAGACGCGATGATGCAAATCTAATTCGTTCGTAAATAAATGTGAACAAATATCAATTATTTCCGACACTTAAATGATGTTTTCTTATTGCTTTACAGTTTACCACCAGTTTATTTTGGCAAACAAGTTTCAACTAGCAGAGTAAGTAGACTGGGGAAAAAATAAAAGTGTACGGGGGTGAGATTTTAAATTTACACCCCCTTCGTATTTAACGTTATTTTCTCTTAGTGAGCCGTTTGCATTTCCGGTGTTGCTGCAGCTTAATGCAGTACTAATGGGCACAAGGGAACGTGCCCACCCTTCAAATAAATTTAAAACAAAACGATTTTGTTAAAAATTATTTAATGTCAGATATTTACTAAGTTCCCATTAAAACACTTTTAAATACCCTACTCAAAACTTACTTTTAAATACTCTGCTCACAACTTACTGCTAAATTACTTCAACGCAACGCCTATATATCAAAACTTTCTTCCCAAGCCAGGGCAGAAACGAAACGAATCAAGTTAGATACGTATGCTAGAACACGAGAATTGTGCCCGCTTTGTCTTATTTATTTTGCTCCGCGACTTACGCCTTCTTTACTTTAATAAAAGCGAAAATAGTTTAGTGCATGGGCACAAACTACGTGTGACCAGGCAGAAGTCGAAGCTTAAACGGTAGTGTCGGGTCCGGTAGAGTTTTTAGTAGCAATATTTATTGTTGATTATGGTTATACGGTGTGAATAAATCGTTGATTATACGTTTCAGTTTAACAAGTATAGTTAACTTTTATTAACTTATTATTTACTTCATTGAAGCAGTCAGCGGGTTTAAAATGTTTTCGTTTCTTGTCTAATTGCTACCTGCTAAAGTTAAACATATTAAAAATCAATTGAACAAAACGAATCGGCACGAAGTGTTTGTATATACATATACAGCTTCCTAAAGGTTTATCAGCATAAACATAAGTGCCATCCTCCTAATAAATCATAATAATAAGAAGCCAGGGTGCTCTAGAAATCCGACCTTGTTGACGTAAATAGGCTATTAGGAGAGCTAATCAAAAAGCCATCGAGGAAGTATTTGAAGTAAAATGGCATCGTAAATTTCAAATCTGCCGCTGTGGCCTGCTTTCCTGTGCACAGGTTCGTCGAACTGCAGCTGACATTCAGGATTTTCAATTCCCACTCCACATTTAGGATAATATCCAGGTTAAAACGGCGTGAAAATCGGATTAGAAACAGTAGGTTTGCTTTATTATTAATTAGATGAAGAAAACTTTCTTTTTAAGTTGGAATATTAAGACTGGATTTAGAGAGTAAGCATGGCCGGAGTTCGGAAGCCCTGGGGCAATGAGCCTGTAGGGGCCCCGAAAATAATTGAAATATTGTACCCAAAAAAACGCAAAAGATAAGGTCCACATGCTTCCTATTACAACTTTTACACATTTTTCAAAGCACAGTAGTTCGTGGAGACCCATAAATTCTTTATGGAGACCCTGAGGTAATAGCCCCGCCTGCCCCCTATAAATCAGGTCCTGAAATTGAATGAGAAAGTATAATGTATAATATTGTATTGGGCATAGACTAAAATTTGAATAGAAAAAAGTTTTGGTATTTTTTTAATTTTCGTTCCAATATTTTAAAAATTGCGCCTAGGAACTCATTTTCTGTAACACTTTAACTTGTATTTTTAACGACAAAAATCCATGAATGCTTCCTAATCTAAAAAAATTTACGATTGTCTTTGCATTGTCTCTAAAGTGAAAGCAACTCAGATTTTGACCAAATTTGGTTTACGGGGTTTTTCGAGGCGCCGCATCGATCATAAATCTGAAGAATTTTTATTTGAAAACGTTTCGTTTTTGACATCATCAAAGTTCAAAATCAAACTAACCTATTTATTTACAGATTTTTTCTATTAAATTAAAAATATTTTACTCCCAAACGCTGCAACCATGGATACACCTCGGCATACACTTATGTATTCCTCTAAACTTTTATGGCTTTCTTGATCTAAAGTGATGCTATTGAAAAGGCTTAAAATCAATAAAAACAAAACATGTTTTTAAAAGGTTTGTTAATGTTAAATGAAATATTGTGTGCTAATTTAGTGTTGAATCCAAAATTTCGTGCAAAAAAGAAGGGGAATATGGTGAAAATATGGTTAGTTTGAAGTTGAGGTTTCTAGAAACCTGCGGCAACTCCGATTTTGACGAAATTTGGTAGACGGGGTTTTGGGGCGCTGATCATGAATCTGAAAGAATTTTTAGCGGAAACGTTTCGTTTTTGAGATATTCATCATCAGACTTAAATTTTAAACTAACCCTATTTTTACAATATTCCCCCTTCTTTTGCACACAATTCTTGATTTAAAGCTGAAGTGGCACACAATATTTGATTTTCACCTTCTAAAACCCCGTTTTTACGTATTTTACATCATTTTTGCATTAAATTGCATAGCTATACTTTGAATCACATCAATCCCAGTGTGCCATGAAGCCCCATGTGTATGTATGGTTACCGCATTATCAAAGAAAAGCCACGCAATTTAATGCAAAAATAATGTTAAAAACGTAGAAAAACGGGGTTTTAAAAGGTGAAAATCAAATATTGTGTGACACTTTAGCTTTAAATCGAGAATTGTGTGCAAAAAGAAGGGGATATATAGTGAAAATAAGCTTAGTTCAAATTTGAATTTTGATGATGAATATCTCGAGAACGAAACGTTTCCGCCAAAAATTTTCAGATTCGTGATCAACGCCCCAAAAACTCCGGTATACCAAATTTTGTTAAAATCGGAGTTGCCGCAGGTTTCTAGAAAATTACCGAAGTTGAACTTTGATGTTGGATATCTCGAAAACAAAAGTTTTCGACTAAAAATTCTTCCAGATTTGTGATCAGCGTCTCGAAACCCCGTATCCCAAATATGGTCAAAACCGGAGTTGCTACCAGTTTAGAAACAATTAAAAGGTACAGGAATAAAACAAGGAATGTCAATTTTTATTAAAATCGAAATTATTAGCGTAATCGATGGAACATCGTTATACTTTAATTGCCCAAAATATTAGCAAAATAAATCTCTATACTGCGTACTATTGAAAAATACATATTAAAAGTGTCATATCTTAGAAAGTTGTAATAATCCTTGTTTTATTCTTGTACCCTTTAATTACTCTTTTACAAAGCAAAAACATGGCAGCCTTCTGTATATCCAACCCAAAAATAAATAAGACTTGGTCTAATTTGACATACAAAATAATAAAAACTGAAATTGACCTGCCAGGTATCAATTAAAATAACTTTTTCCCCCAAACCGCATTTATAACTAGCTGTCAACACAAACCACATTATGTTGGCACTCCAAAAGAAAAACTCCTAATGGGATGAAGCTTTCGATTTATTTTTAGAAAACTAATCAAGTATTTTTAGATCGATTCACGCACCATCTGAAAAGTATGCGAGTTACGCTAGTTCAATTTATTTTATTATTATGTATTGAAACTTTACGACTGTTTGTTATAGGTGAAGTATATAGCTTTTGTTCTGGATTATTTTCAAATGACTAATTGAAATTCCTTTTCAAATTTACTGCCTAACATAATTTTAGAAAGTTATTAGGTTTTATATTTCAAAAAAAAAATCAAATATTTCTTTAATCTAAAAGATTACAGTCCAGAAATAGTAAAATCATAACGCGGGTTTAGAATTAGAACTAGGTATAGTTAAAACCATATTTATTTCATTCTGAAAGCGATGCCGCCAAGTACACAAAAAATGATAAAGTAAACAAACCTTTTCGAAAGCACATAGCCTCTGACAGAGCCTGATTACATATTTTTAGATAAATAAATAAAAATATTGCGAAAACACGTATCACGTACCTAAAAACATCCTCTTATTTCGTCTCTGGCGTACCATAAAACCTCTAACGCGTGGCGTGTCGTCGGGTTGAATATTTTTTGCTGCAGTAAATCATTGTTCACAAAAGGGTTTAGTTGATTTATCATTTTTTGTGTACTTGGCGGCGTCGTTTTTGGAATGAAATAAATATGAGTCTAACTATAACTTGGGTCCCCAGTTTTATTATTGCGAGTTCAGTTTAGGTTCAGTGGAACTCAATAGGTAAACTAAACTCGCAATTGTTAAATTGGGCATTAAAAACAATAGTTTTAAGATAATTGCGGTTATAAATTTCTTTGCCAGACGCTATAGTTGTCTTCTTGAAATAACGCCGTATGGTACTGTCTATAAAATCAGTTTACCAGTTATCTAATCTCTTTTGCAGGATCTTAATTTAATATTGGATTGGGGCGCCAAAAATCTTGTCCATTTTATTACATCCAAAACACAATCATGTTCCTTGTCGCGAAAAGAGTCATCAAATACTCATCCTCTACTTATCAGCGGCCAAGTTTTACAGAGCAAAGACACCTTCAATCTTGTGGGCGTCACATTTGAAAGTAACCTTAACTGGCATAAACACATTGTGTCTATAGCCACGGCAGCTACAAAAAAGCTTGGATTTCTCTTTCGAGCAAAAAGTATTTTTTCCGTCCTAATTTATACACTTTATATGTGTCCCAAATCCGACCTCCCTTGGAATATTGTTCTTATATCTGGGGCATGGCGTCCCCGCAACCCTACGCATTCTTGATTCCATTCTTCTCATTAATGATCCTTTACTTACAGAAAGGCTTCCCTCTCTTACCCATCGTAGGGCTATGGGGGATATATCGCTTTTATAGGTACTTTCATGGCTTCCGCGGCGTTTTAAAAACCAGTATTAAAAACCGGTTTTAAAACCGAAAACCGAAAACGGTTTTCAAAACCGAAAAAGGCTTTTCTAAACCACAGTTAACAGAAAATCGGAAAGTAATTATTCTCTATTAATCGTTTTTGCCTTGATTACGGATTTGTCCATGAGCTGTGGTGTTAAGTGATAATCATTATTCATCCTAGAATATTCAAAAGAAATTGGTTAAATATAAATAAGAATAAAAATATAACATCCCTGTTAATAAAATGCAAGATTCTAAAAGGTGATGTAAAAATTCCATACATAAATACATAATATATTTTTTCCTCTTTATTTAAAATTGGTATTCTATTTTCGGTGTTTTTCTTGGTTTATTGATTAATAAAAAAAAAAGAAAAGGAAAAGTGGTGATTTTTAAAGTTTAATTTAGTGTATTATTATAGTAAGTTGTAGTTTTTACTACATATTTGTTATATACGTCGTGCCACTAAGCAAGCTCGATTAGTCATACTATCCGGAATGTTTTTTTGTCCAATTTTGACCTGCTAGTGTTCAACACACTGCAAGTAGCGAGCTGGCACGACGTATATTATAAAAAAATTGTATTAAATCTGTCAATATGGGATTTCTGGATGAACGCAAATATAGTGCTGCCGACAAGCTATTGACATTACCGATTTTAATTGCAAGAATCCCGATATATTAAAGTTTTGAATAATAATACCATTAAATTTGCCCCTTTATTTCAAACAATTCTTACTAGAAACATTTTCTTCTAAAATGCGCCGTTTTCTGGTTATTTGCCTGTCTAAAGTTAAATGAACCACCTTGTATAATCTGTCAACCAATATCCGATTCTACAAAATGAACGGTTTTCCTTTTTTAGATATAAACCGCAATCAACCAAAAATCTATTAATTGATATTGGAAGAACCGCTTTTAAATTCGGTATTCGGTATTTGAAAACCGCTTTTTTAAAACCGATATTCAAAAACCGGTTTTTCAAAACCGGTTAACCGGTATTCGAAATACGGTATTCGAAACCGGTTTTCGAATACCGGTTGTCGGTTTTGGCCAAAACCGCGGTTAACCGAAAACCGGTTGACCGAAAAACCGGTTTCGGTTGCCAGCCCTAGTATAAATTAATCTTGCTGAAAACCCATCTTGTGGAGTCAATACCGATACACCACGTAACATAGCGAACAAACTCCAGTTTTAAAGTTATTATGTAGTATTTTTAGAATGGAGAGTTCGAGTACCTGCGTGTATTATAAATTAACTTATTATAAGTTTTCCCGTCTACAGTCATGTCCCACATTTCCGTATGTTCGGCTTACACAGTCCTTTGATCTTGGCATGAAATCATAAAACCGAAACACAACATACAAACATATTTCATAAAATGTAACGAACTAATCGTGTTGTCTTTTGGAGCACGTGCGAGTAATAAACTACGGTTGTTTCATCTTTCTTTTGTATGTCGGGTATTATACCGGATAATATAGAAAACATGATTCGATTCAATGTCTATTTTCACTATACCACAAATTATCAGAATATACAGATGCGAAAGTGCGGCAAATTACGCTTACTTATTTCTTTGACCTTGAGAAAGAATAAATGGAACATCTGCACCAATGTATGGATCGTAATATTTTTAATTTGTAAATGGTTAAACCGCACCAAGGCGCTAAGGAGAGATAGACTTTTATAGTAACTAATTATGCAGCTTTTTTTATGTGTGGAAAACGGAACAAAAGAGTAATACACTAATTGGGAATTTAAATATTTCTTTATTAAAAAATATTACAAACTAAAAATTTTATCCATTCTTTGAACGGTAAAATATTGTTAGTAGATGTCACGTTTGGATCAACCTGTAATAAAATGTCTATACCTGGTTGCACAAACATTTTTAAAAACGATTAAACTAATGGGGGTTTAGAATGTTTAACAAAAAGCCATTTAAAAAAAAACCTTGCCTAAAAACTGCTTATTAAATTAGTTAGTGGTATTCCGTTTTTTAGCTTATTTGTGTATTAAAAAGTTTTATGTAACTGGGGATTGAAACAGAATAATTGGAAGTCGAGTAACACAAGTTTCTAAAGAAACCCCGACGCAATATTTTAAAGCAATGCAGATGTTGCCTTAGTAATAACCAAACCTAATTAATTTGTTTTTTTTTATTTGGAAGTATGTATTTTTTTAAATACTAAAAAACATCTAATTTTTTAAATTTAAAATATAGCCTTTTAAATGGCAGTGCGGCTCTAAATAAAAAAATATTTTCCTGTGTTTAGACACATACACTTTATATCAATAATTTTAGTAACATATCTAAGTAATTTGTAAAAGCTTTGTATTTATGTTAAATAGTCTTAAAATAGTGGTCCTTTGGGAATCTAAAAAGTGATCCGCTCCCGGTGATGGAGGAACAGAATAAATATACACATTTATATCCCATATTAAACGGTAAAAAATTTAACAAGACACTATACTAACACTTTAGTAATAAAAAACATAAAAGTTCACAAACAAGTAAACACAATTAACTAACTTATGCTCACGTTCTATACCAACAAAAGTATGGGACTAACTAACACCTAGATGTGCATTAGGTCACGTACTAAATCGTGGGGTGTATATCCACCACGCAGTGGGAGGGACGATAGTGGTGAGAGATTTCAACAAACACGCTTAGTTTCGCATCTGGGTATTCTGATAATTTGTGACTATACTTCCAGTTTACTTCTCATATCCGTCACGTTCCCTTTGCATAAAATATGATTACATGCAAATCATATACTATATTCCATTTACATTTTTCACGATGTTTCGCATCTTATTATGAAGATTAATCATAGAATGCGAGGAATGGTCAAGAATACCGCCATTGGCATATTCTGATACAATTTGGAACGATTTGGAATTTAAATTAAGGAGCACAGTGTTGCAATTCGGTCAAACATCTGATAAAAATGGGTATCTAGATTCAATTTGGCAAAAAATATTTACATAAATTACCTTAATTTTACGAAAAATATTAGGCATCATTGTTTGACAACCTAACTAACACAAAGCAGGATAATAGTCAGTAGAGAATTATAGCACAGGAAAATAAGGCCAAGCACTAATAATACCGGCCTTATTTTGACATCTGGGCTTGCGCAGATGCATGGCGAGATAAGGACTCCCTTAATAAGGATAGTGCCTGGCTTTATTTATGTCGGTTTTGGGTCGTGCCTTATTACCGAACGGCTGCCGACCACAAAATCTTAAAGTTTTTGGAAGTAAAAATACTTAAAACCTTGCTTTTTAAATGTAATTCTGTAATTGTGTAACAAAACCCTACAACACAAAACAATAAAGAAAAACTACTAAAAATGTATCGCCATTTTTTTAGGTTAATGGCACTGTCAACATGATTTGCAATAACTCTAAATTATTTGTACAAGCACTATTTAAATAAGGCCGGTATTAATAATACCCGAGCTTAATAAAACAACTTGCAATAATTCTCTAGTGTTTCAAGAAACTTTATACACAGCCATAAAGCGTAAGTTCTTCGTTATTTAGACTTGAACTGCAGATAAACCAAAACTGACTTCGCACGTTTTGCTTCATTGCTGAATTTTTAACGAAATCCATGATGGCAACCACTTAAATGCTTAACACTAGTTGTAGAATTACTATTTTGGTATGGTATACTACCAATAAAAAGATCTTTAAAGGAGCTTTAATACCACATTAATTCTATTTAACTTTAACGTATGTCCTAAAAGTTTTGGCACACAATATTTATCGATTTTTTTTTAATGAAGAAATTTATTTAAACACTAACTAGTTATCATAAATTACAACTCAATACTTAACTAAACTATACTATCGAATTATGTGGAGTGGCCCATTCTGCTCTACCAGACACAAATTTCTTCGAATGTCTCTCATGAGGTCCTGGACGGAATTCAGTTCAATTTCTCGTAAATTCGCCGTCTTAATTGTTCCTCATCTTGTGCTTCCCAGCCTCCATGATAAACCTTTCTAGACAGTACAGCCCAAAAATCCTCTATTGGGCGAGCCTGCGGCAAGTTTGGAGGATTATCGTTTTTGGGAACAAAAGGTATGTGGTGTTGTCGAAGCCAGTTTTGGGTATCTCTTGAGTAATGGCATGATGCTAGGTCTGGCCAAAACATGATATCGTCATTAGCATGATGTTCGCGGACAAACTGAAGCAATTTGGAAAGGCAGTTATCAATATAGCTCTGACTATTCAAAGCTTCACCCCTCACTCTTCCCATAAAAGGTCGGGATACACCCCTGTTAGAAATTGCGCACCAGACAAGGATTTTATCTGCAAATTTCGCTTTAAGTTTGTATCTAACATTGTCAGGGCATTCCTCTGCGTTGTCCGTATAAAATCCATCGTTTCCCTTCATTTCAGAATTACTCAAAGTGAAATACTTTTCGTCATCTAAAATAATGATTTTTCATTGGCAAAATGTACCCGCCTCAGTTGACGACAACATCTTGGTATACGAAGAAGTTGCGCTTGAGAGTATTTGGGGCACTTACATCTCTTTCGATATTTAAGACCATTCCTCCTCAATTCCAACGATATCGTACTCTTAGAAGATCTGTATTGCCTAGCCAGTCTCTTCGTTGACATTCGAATCTGGTTTTTGCTCTTCTCACCAATCTCTCTGACCTCTGTGCGGTAAATGCACGTGGTCTTCCACTTTTGGGAGATTCAGACATGGTATTCCCTGCTCGCACTCCGCTATTGTTCTATAAATGGTTCTGCGTGAAATGTTTTCATTCTGTAATATTCGACAGATTTCAGCTTTGGGTATCCGCCCAACTAACTTGTAGATAATTTTTCTTATTTCTAATTTATACGACATCTTAAAGCGAAAACTTCAAAATAAATAAATCTCAACTGACAGTAAATAAAGTAAATAAACTTTTGTTTTCAAAGGCAACTTGATATTATTTTGTTTTTGTTAAAATTAAAGACAATGAGTTTTGTGCCAAAACTTTTAGGACATACGTTATTATAATTTCTCGAACCGAAAATGATTTTGTCGTTGAAAAAAGAGCAAAAAAGAGGCCCTTGATCCAAAAATTGACCTTGCATTACGGAATACATTTTCCTGAAGGGACCTGCCCAAATCTCGTTAACTTTTCTCTATTTCTAGCGAAAGAAAAATTACGTGTTATTTGCACAGATCCCCCTATTTCCCACGGTGAGATTAAAGTAGACCCCCTCCCCCTAAATACCCCACGTAATTTATGGACGCCCACCCCACATAATCGAGGGTGAGAAGGGTGGTTTGCACTTTGATTTTAAAATATACTAAATCAGCAAAACCCACTATACAGTGTGGGCCAAATTAAACTTTTAACACACTTTTTAACTAATGATAACTATTTATCTGTTCCGCTTATCTTTTTTATTTTTAAAGGGCTAATAGGTAGATATGTTTTCTCTAGGTTTGCCAATTTTGATCAAATAGATTTAAACAGGACTGGACTTACGGGACTTTTTCCAAAATGATGCATGAAACTTCGTTGCAAAAAAATAAATTTTATCTACAGTTAGGCCAATACGTTTATTTTTAATAAATTTACTGTTAATTTTGTTCAGTATCCAACTCAGTAACCCTGTAAATCTCACATTTTTAATTTTTACTTTTCAAAGGACACTAAAAAAGTTCTTTTTTAAAATTGAGAGAAATGCATGCGTTATGAGGAGCATTATTTATCAAAAATAATTATAATTCCTAAATCCTCAAGTTGTTAACAAATTCGCTTTTACTGAACTATTTCCCATAGTTTGTCTACAAGAAAAACGTATTAGCTTAATCCGATTTATTTTGCAACTAGGTTAAATACAGTATTTTGGAAAAAGTTCCGTAAGTCCGGTCCTGCCTAAATCTATTTGACCAAAATAGGCAAACAAAGTCGGTCTATATATAAGGTAACGACATTCGGCCATATTGCTTTGACGTGTTATGACGTCACATCTCCCATTTTTCGGCCATTTTGTTCAGTGACGGATATATGCAGTTTATTGTATTAGTAGAACAACCGTTTATATAACAGTTTTTAATTATTATTAAGTTGTAAATTCTTTTACTTTAAATTAAAAACATTTGGAATTACATCTTTTAACAAATATCACTTCCAAAACAATGCAAAATGAAATGCGCAAATTCTAGACGCCACTGGATTGATCATCAGCTTTGATTTTACCCAGTCTTGCCAACTTTTCTCCATGGAGTGCCTCTCTTTGCGTCCTCGACCTCGAACCGCCTAAAAGTTGAGGATATGTCGCAACCTTATAAATATAAACTAACCTTGGGCAAACCTAGAAAAAACATATCTGCCTAATAACCCTCCAAAAATATAAAAGATAGACGCAACAGATAAAAAGTTATTGATGGTTTAAGTTTAATTTGGCCCACCCTGTATCTTGTTTGCATTAAGACTTGACTAATTATTATTGCCACTTAAGAATAACCTGTTTATACCAATTTCTCTTGCTAATTTTAATTTTAACCTTTCGGCGCCAGTTTCCTAATGATTTTATTACGATTTCAGTATGTTTTCTAGTCACCTTTAAATAAACTTATAAACCGACCACATGTCCTGGCACATATCCCAAATTTATGTTGGGATTTTCGTTAATCCTGGATAAGATCGAGCAAGTTGTGAGTATTTATTAAATAAACCTCGTTTAAAAATAAATACATAATTATTATTTTGTTTATACTTGTGGCAGTAAACACGCTGTGCCACTTCCACTTGCTTCTTCTACTTTAATCACTCATAACATAATGCGTAACTCTATCAAAAAATGCATGTTTACATGCTGGAATTCTTTGTCTAATCTTTACCTGCTACTGTTCAACACACTGAAACTCAATTGAAAGCATCGAGCTGCCACGATGTGTGTGTAACAAAAAAAATGGAAAAAATGTGTTTTTTTTTATTTTTATAACTTTGTAAGTATTGCTCGTAGAAAGAGAAATGTGGAAGGAGAAAAAATTTATAATTAAATTTTTACAAGGTAGAATCATATAGAAACATATCGTGGAATTTCTTGAGGCGCCCTAGGCTAGAATTCCCGGAGCGCCTATTTTGCACCAAAAAATTTTTTGAAGAGTAAAAAAAAAGGTCATTCCCTCCTTTTAACGCCTATTTGCCTATTTCATTCCAAAGCACCTTATTCACAGAGAAATTAGTCACCAAAAATTCCCACTCAACCTAATTTTTAAAAATTCCCCTGTCTAGCGCCTATTACTCTCCTGCCTATTTTTTTCATGGCGCCCTATGCTGTAGCCTAGTCAGCCTAATGGATAATACGGCCCTGATTATTAAGAAACGAAACCAACAGTTCAGTGTATTACCCGATTCTTAAAGAATTTTAAAAGCATCCAATCAACATTTGTGTAATATAAATATTTAGAATATTTTTTCGCGGTTTTCAAACGTACAGTTGTTTATTTAAAATTAGAAATTAAACAATGGATCGTATTTATAGACTAATGATAGTCCGTGGCCATAAAAAATGGGGAACAAAGAGGCATAAATTATGCGCCGAGTAAACAATCTCTTTAAAAGAGATAAGAAACAGTTATTTTTGTGGAAATAATTCTGTTGACGCTGTTAATATGCATATTTGAGGCACCAGCAGCTGAAATCCTATTTTGTTCGGTATCATCGTCGATTCGATGTAAAGGGTTTTCATTTATATTTTGCCACCCACTTTTAACTATGTTGTCTCCCCGTGGCGCAGTGGACAGAGCTTTGATCTTCTTTGGAGTCGTGATTGATGAGAGGCCGAGGTTCGTCTCTCATGTTAATCACGTCCTCCAAAAACTTTTCTGGCCGAACAATCCCTATATTCCTTACTCTCCCAAGATTCCCCCTTTCCATCCAAAACAAGCTAATAATTTATAATTCAATTATAAAACCTGTAATTGCATACGCTGCACCTGTATGGTCGGATGTCTCAGACACTCAACTCTGCAGATCGCAGCGTGTGCAAAACAAAGTGCTTCGTTCTGCATCCCGATCCAACAGATATACAAGAATTGACAGACTACACGAAATCACAAGCACCCCAACTATAATAAAGTACATCACAGACATGACAGACAAGTTCTTTAGAACTAAGATACATACCTCACAACTTACAAGAAATTTAATAAACACACGAATTTTTGACAACCCGACACATAAACCTTTGTTTCACAGAGCCCCTCTATGTCATGAACAAAGACCTCCCTAACCCAACAACTTTTGCAGGACCAAATTATATTTTTACACTAAATGCCTTAGCATTCCATAAACATATCTGGGAAATCCATTAAGATCAGAGTAGCTTTCCAGTGACGCAAATAAAGCGCTCCCGAGTAGCTCAGGAGCATTTCGTTCTACTTTATGGCGTTCCAGTGACGGAAAGTGTTATGCACCTGAACTACTTCGTTTTTCTTGCCCCTTGCCCCTCATGCACCAACCCCTCTTTTGGTTTTTGTACTTAAACGTGTTTTCTTATGGTTAAGGATGCATTGTTTGAAATCATTTATTTAAAATGGAATTAGATATTAAAAAGAGATTATTATAAAGCCAAGAAAGGTTAAAAACAACGAAATTTTAAAATTTCTTAAAGTTATCTCTCGTTCCTTGTCTAAGGATGCATTCCAGTGACTAACTTTTTATAGCAGATCAAGAGCTTCAAGCCCTGGAGCGTGACGCTCAAAAATTTTCGTCACTGGAAAGCTACCCATGTAAATATGTAAATCCTAAACAGGTTTTTGAGCCAATTTTTCCTGTGGTATCAATCTACCAATACACGAACAAAAACCATGTAAAAAATCAGTTGGCAACACCACGCTTGAAATCTTTAAACTGACGCGGTCGCTAAACAACTCCCAAGGGCTAACATCAGTCCCCTGGGTGTAAGACCTCTACCCAGACCACATTGCGTAGGAGACGGTCCACCCTGTCTGAAACAATGAAACCAAAAATTTGAATGTAGTTGTTTGTAAAATGTATTGTATAATTTAAATTAATAAAGATATTTTAAAATGAATGAATGCTTTGATCTTCGAAGCCAGAGGTCACCGGTTCGATTCTCAGCGGGGAGTAGTTATTTAAAAATAACGACCGTGGTGGCGCTACCGCGTTGTCTAAAAGCTGCTGTGAAATGCATAACTGCATGATTCAGTGCTTGAACAACGTTGACGGAACAGGGGGAACAATGGGTTAAACATCTAATAACCCGACACCCACGGTACTCTGGTATTTAGGCATATGCCTTCGTAGGATGCCAAAAAGATAAAAGAAAAATATAACCAAGAGGAATAGAAAAAAACGCCCTGTATAAAAGTTTCATACTTTTTTATCCATTATCTTTTGAGCAAAAGAAATAAATGAACATCAATAACTTAAGAAAAATGAAGAAGTAAACTTTTTTAAATGGGACACCCTGTATATTATGTCACCATTAAAAAGGTCTTGTAAAAAGCTTTACAAAAATAACACATTTGATATATCTATCTTTAATACTTTTCGAAATAAGACCACTTAAACCTGAAAAATAGTAGATATAATATCCATTATACATATTATACTTACGGCAACAAGCTGAAACTGTAGATGTAATGAAAATTATATATAATTAAATATGGTATTATTGTAAAACTTTTTAAAAGATTTTTTTAATGGTGACATAATATATAGGGTGTCCCATTTAAAAAAAGTTTACTTCTTCATTTTTCTCGAGTTTTTAATGTTCATTTGTTTCTTTTTTATGCTCAAAAGATAATAGATGAAAAGTATGAGGCTTTTATACGGGACGTTTTTTCTATCCTTCTTGGTTATAATTAAAAGTGGGTGGCAAAATAAAAATAAAAACCTTGTACAGAGTTTTAATTTATATTTTGCCACCCACTTACAACGAAAGCTAAAAATTATAGAAAAAACGTAACCAAAGAAAAAATAAATCGTCGGGCGATTGTCAAACCTGATATGTGCCATAGGATAAGCATGTCACATATCAGATTTGAGACAAAATATCAAAGAGTTAATAAAAATGAAGAGGTAAGTTTTTTTATTTTAATAGAACACCCTGTATATTATATTACCGTTAAAACGGTCCCTAAAAAGCTTTAAAAAATAAATACTAGTCTTAAATTAAAAAACTTAATAATAATTTATGTAACAAGTGCATAAAGTGACCCTTTTTACGAATGGGAATTTTGACAGCACGAGCCATTAGGCAAATGCGGCAATTCCATGAGTAAAAATAAATAATAGTTTAAAAAACTAAAAAACACGCTTTTATATGCAACCGAACTAAAAATTAGAAAATAATTTTTCATTACAAAGAGTTTGTCACTTCAGAGTAAAAAGCGTGGGGTGCTTAATATATTAAATGTTATAATTATACTATTTGCAAAAATCTATGAGGGAAAAGTTATGAAAAAATAGTAAAATGCACCCCACGCTTTTTACTCTGAAGTCACAAACTCTTAATGTTGTAATTGTAATGATTGAATGATTGTAATAAATTGTAATGAAAAATTATTTTCTAATTTTTAGTTCGGTTGCATATAAAAAGCGTGTTTTTTAGTTTTTTTAAACTATTATTTATTTTTCATTTTTTAGTTCGATATATCAATTAGTTTTTTTTAAAATAAATGCTCCAGTTTATTCACTAAAAAATTCCTTCGCCATTTAGTCAAGAGTAGTATTAGGATCTGTAAAGGAATTTATTTATCTTGGCGGTCCTAATCAGGATAACGGGATACTGTTTTTAAATTATTGCATTGTCATCGGTCCTTGATACGTGTGCAAAGTTTCAAAGAAATTGAATCGCTGGAAGTTGGTAAAAATTAGGCTCAAAGATTCCGTTACATAGATAGATAGATAGTTACAACCCAAGCTAATAAAAGCGTGTTAAAAAGACACCTTATGCATGTGTTACATACTATATTTTTTCCACGACTGTATAAAAATTTCTCAAAATACCATTTCATGGATGTTTCATTTATCTTAACCTATTAATTTTTCAATTTGCAATCATAGCCTCCTTATTTTGTTAAGATCCTCTTCATAACTATGCATTTATTATTTGATTTTAGAAAATTGTATGTACTTACTTTTTGTAGAAATAATACTAAAATAGTATAAATTCCTTTTCAATTCCTTAGTCATCCAAATTCATTATTACTATTAATTTTCAATAATTTCTAATAAATTTATTTGCAAACTGTCAAATTTTAAAACCAGTGACACATGAAATAAAAGAAATAATGACGAAATCAAAGGTAACTTGACCGTTTGGTACAGTTGATGTCGCGTTCTCTGTTACATTGCATAAATTGATATTTAAGTTTATTGTAGTAGGCGTTGAAACAAAACACTAATTTAAAGTGTGAAAAAGCTTCAAAGTGTTAAAAAAGTTACTTTTTCAACACTTTATGTAGTGTACTAGAATGGAGTACTTTAACTTCATGTTAACGATTAAAAAACGCATATTTTTTAACGGTCGTCAAATAGTATATTACATTACAAGTGTGGAAAATGACTAATTTCACACGAGTGGTAATATTGTACATTGACAAACCCACGAGTGTAAGAAAGTCATTTTCACACGAGTACTGTACACTATTTTTCCTACGACCACAAATTATTCACCAAAAAAAAATTAATTAAAGTTTGTCTGTTCAGAAAAAATAAAAACAATTGAGAACTTTGCAACACTAGGGTGATATTTACTTTGCAACACTAGTGTGATATATACTTTTCCTCACTGCTATATTATACTGTTTTGACAATATTTTTACATCGAAAATCACCTACCTAGAAGCATTATATAACTTTTATCATTTTGGAATTTAAAAAGGCCCTTACTTAATTAAAATTGTATGGTTTTGTTAGGTAATAACGCTAATAGTTTAATACGATTTTCTGCTATTATAAAGGTTTTTTAAAAATTATCGATTCTTACATATTTTAGACACTCTTCTAAATAAAACGTAAGTGGTGCATATCCAAAATATTCCGTTTTTTAAAAAATATCAGTAAATAAACTTACGGGACCGGGGAGTGAAAAGGGGTGCTGGGTGGGGTAAAATTGGTAAAACGAGTTAATGAAACTGAACATCACATGTAAAATTAAGTAAAATAACAGTTTTTCCTCATATTTTTAAGAAAAATATAAAAAATATGAAAATTGTAAATGCATAACCTAAAGTCCTTAAAGTAAGGAAAACGACTACCAAACGTCAGTTACCATGCAAAATATGGAAAGCATTTGGCAACGTCGGAAGGGTCTGATTCTATTTATGAATGGATAAAAGAAAGTGGATTCATAAAGTGTGTATTAGCCTTAGGTTTAATTAGGGATTAAAAAAGATTTAACTAGTTGTTTGAGTACACGAAGAAAGAGAGGAAGGAATTTGATCTATAGGCTTTTTTTCTCTGGCGCTTTAGGTCGAACGGTCAAGCGGCAAGGCTGCCTCTATAAAGTACGTGCTCAAAGGTAGAAGGGAGATTTTAAATTTGATCTACTTACCTGACAACACTGTGCCAGTCAGTGAAAGTTGTTTTTTGTGGTTATGTCTATTTTTGTTTATGTTTTTATTTTTTCGTAAATTTTAATAAATATAAAATAAGATGATTTTCGCTAATTTGGGTTCTACTGTTTAAGGTAAATAAAAAGTTTTTTTTTACTGTCACTACAATAAATATGTCACTTGCAAAACCAATAGCAGTTTTTAGAATGACATCATAATATGTATCACACCAGTGTTGTAAAGTACTTTGCAACACTAGTGCTGTAAAGTACTTTGCAACACTAGTGTGATATAAGGCATTTTCTATGCATGAAAACAGTGTGCTATTTGCTATTTTCACAAGTGGTCGTAGGAAAAAATATTTTTTAATAACAATTTTTATTGTTTTAATAGGGCAAACTACAATGCATTTGCCTTAAATAAAGATACCTGTCCGTACATATATCATATTTATTTTAATTAGAACCGATTCGATACGCATACCAAATACAAATACATTTTTAATGGGTACCTGTTATTCTAAACTAGAAGGTGAGTTGGTAGGCGGTTCATTACCATTTTTATTAGACCACCGGATGCCTATCTTTTAAATAAACTGAGAAAAAAACAACTTTCTCGTTGTCCCTATTAGAAATTACTACTGTTAGTGTTAAAAGAATGACATTTTATTGAATAGTTTGATGCCATGAAAACAGAATCATGTTCGCTGTAGCAAAAATAAGTTTGCCCATATTTAGGCAGTTTTTGACTTAAATGCGGCTGAGTTCTGTAGAATAGTTATTTAAGACTTTCGAAAAATGAACCTAGTTGACACAATCACGCTATATCTTTGCAAAAGCAGCTTTAAAACAGAACACATTTTTTTCTAATCTGCATACTCTATAGTGCTGAAGCCAGAGTTAAAGCCCGGACAATCTGTGCAACAAGGGTAAAAAAACTCAACTTTGTGTTATAACTTAAGAATAAAAGGCAATGGAAAAAATATAGGTACGCCACACATTTTTTTCTATCTCTAATATTAAGCGGGTTACAAGTGCCTGGCCAAATTGACAAAATTTGAATAATATTCTGTATTTCCAAAATGAATCAGTAAGCCATAAATTACTTACAGCATTAAATGTGTTTCAGAAATTGAAATCGAGGTTATGCAATCAGATTTGTTCTATCTCTTTCAGTTTTCACTCTATCCTTGAAGGTCAACGAACTGACTTTGTTTCTTCTTTTATCCCTAGAGTTTCCAGATTGTAAAACCTGCTGCCCGCGGAGGTCTTTCCTTCCCCCAAATCTTCAAGTATTTAAGTCCCGTGTCAACAAACTCCCTCTTACCTCGCTTAAGACACCCACGGTGCGTTAGTATTTAGGCTTTAAGCCTTCATGGTTTGTCCAAAGATAAAAAAAAAAAAGAAAAAGGCGCCACCCTGTACAGGGTGGCTCGAATTCGACGCTCATCATTGGGATTTCGGAAACTGTAAGAGATACAGGATCGGTTAAATGGAGGCAAAGTTGCGCAATTTGATGCTCAATAAAATGCCGTTTTGCGTTTTAAAAATTCCGAGTACTTCCGAAGATATTCGAAAAAAACGGAATTATTAATTTTGGTTTCTATTGTTTCCTGGCTATATTTGTTAAGATAACTCAAAATGAAAAACACGTTTTCATGGCCACTTTTTTCTGCTCTATAATTCAGTGTGATTGAATTGAATCTGACGTTTCGGCTTCTGGCGACCATCATCAACTTAATTTTTTAAATACGGACCTGATATTTTTTCAATTTAATTAAATCCTTTCATCACTCTTAAAACACTATATATCGCCACTTTGATATTTGCTGACGTTTCGTACAGATAATTCCATCACCAGAATATTGCATATTTATTTAACCATAATACGGCCCTGAACTACATTTTTAGGTAAAAAGGTAAAAAAAGAATAAACTTATTACATTTTCATAATGTTTTATTGCAACTCATTGATATCTAACAGCGGAAATTACTTTATTAACAGAAACTAACCTAGCAGGTACGAATTCAAGGGAGCACTTCATTTAATGGAGGGATTGGTATGTGGAGGAACAAAATTATTGGACCTTTCGTTTACGAAGGGACCTTAACTTCCGAACGATATCTAAATTTGATTAGGAATCATGTCTTAGACGCCCTAGATAATCAACCTTTGGCAGTATTTCAAGAAATATGGTTGCAGCAAAATGGAGCTCCTGCCCATAATGGAAGGAAAGTAGCTCAATTCCTTTACCATATATTTCCTAATAAATGGTTTTGCAACATGGCCCGCTAGGAGCCCAGATCTTAGTCCCCTAGATTACTTTCTTTGGGGATATCTTAAGAACCGTTTATTTAAAAATGCACCTCACGACCTTTAAGTACTACGACAAATTTTGATAAGGGAAGTCGCTGCCATTCCTGCGAGAACAATAATTATTCGAGCTGTATTAAAAATACAAAGCAAAAGCAAGAAAATGCATTGAGGCGGAAGGTTATCTCTTTGAACACTTATAATAGTGTTTAAATTACGTTTATTTTTAATATAGGCATCAAGATAGTATTACAAATTGTTTATGTAAGCTGATTTGTTGTCTACCTTTTTGTATCTTATGTCTAATATTCATGAAATTTTCGGGTAATAAAGTAATTTCCGCAGTTAGATATCAATGAGATTACGAATATGTAATAAGTTTATTATTTTTTTACCTTCTTACCTAAAAATGTAGTTCAGGGCCGTATTATGGTGAAATAAATATGCAATATTCTGGTGATGGAATTGTCTGTACGAAACGTCGGCAAATATCAAAGTGGCGATATATAGTGTTTTAAGAGTGATAAAAGGATTTAATTAAATTGAAAAAATATCAGGTCTGTATTTAAAAAAATTAAGTTGATGATGGTCGCCAGAAGCCGAAACGTCAGATTCAATATTTAATCACACTGAATTATAGAGCAGAAAAAGTGGCCATGAAAACGTGTTTTTCATTTTGAGTTATCTTAACAAATATAGCCAGGAAACAATAGAAACCAAAATTGAAAATTCCGGTTTTTTCGAATATCTTCGGAAGTACTCGGAATTTTTAAAACGCAAAACGGCATTTTATTGAGCATCAAATTGCGCAACTTTGCCTCCATTTAATCGATCCTGTATCTCTTACGGTTTCCGAAATCTCAATGATGAGCGTCGAATTCGAGCCACCCTGTACAACTGTCGTAAAACAAGTTGCATAGCACGCGGGCACTTTTGTTAAATATGGTTTCTATGCAATCCTTTTTTTTCTTGGTTTTGGTCCCTTCAAGTCCACTCCACCACTCTCCCCCTTCCGGACTATGCTTTCCAGGGCTTTGTCGGCGGAAAATCTGGATAATCAAGCTCGTAGCTCCCAGAAATTCCAAAAAGAAAACAAAAATAATTCTACAATCGATGCAATGCATAAATTGTCGCCTGTCAATCCAAGAACGGCTACTGGTATTGTGCATAAACTTCATTGTCACGAAAACACGTGCACACCGCTAACATAAAAACATCAGGTTTTTGGGAATCTTCACTCACAGCGCTTAGTTTTAAAAGAAAGATGCTATCAATTTAGCGTGAGTCTTTTTCGATCCCCAAGGGCACAGAAACGCCCGTACAACTCCTTCAGCTGCCTACCCGAGGACGCTATGTAGCCTCCTACGAAGCGTTACCGCACAACTTGAAGATCGCGGAGAGACTCATTAAATACGGTTTTAAAAATTTTTGAGTAACAGAAACAACTATAAAAGGGGGCATACAATTAAAGAAGCAAGGGTTAAATTGGCAACAAACCACAAATAAGTCTGCTTTTATTTTTTAGAAAAGACAAATTTTAACGTGCTTTAAAAGAATTTCGATTAAAACAGTTAAATCTTCGAGTCCTAAAATAACAAATGGTTTTATTAAAAACGGATTTAAAAACATCTGTATAAATAGAAAGAAAGTCGGAAAGAAATTTATACTTCCAGACGTTAAGCAGTCAAAAAGAAATGTTTACGCTTCCCATATTAAATAAATAGACGGTTAAAGACCCTAAAGTAATTTTAAATCAGAAGAATTTTAATTTTTTTTTTTGAAAATCACAAAAAAACGGTTTTAATGACAATAAAATTATACAAATAAGATTTAACCATAAATGAGGCCTTTTTATTTTAATTGAATACGTTAAAAAACGGGGTATACCATACCTCTTTGGTGGGTGCAAACCAAATTTGAAAACCCGACCGTCTTTTTAACACGCTTTTATTAGCTTGGGTTGTAACTATCTATCTATCTATCTATCTATGTAACGGAATCTTTGAGCCCAATTTTTACCAACTTCCAGCGATTCAATTTCTTTGAAACTTTGCACACGTATCAAGGACTGATGACAATGCAATAATTTAAAAACAGTATCCCGTTATCCTGATTAGGACCGCCAGGATAAATAAATTCCTTTACAGATCCTCTGTGTCCTAATACTACTCTTGACAAAATGGCGAAGGAATTTTTTAGTGAATAAACTGGAGCATTTATTTTTAAAAAACTAATTGATATATCGAACTAAAAAATGAAAAATAAATAATAGTTTAAAAAAACTAAAAAACACGCTTTTATATGAAACCGAACTAAAAATTAGAAAATAATTTTTCATTACAAAGAGTTTGTCACTTCAGAGTAAAAAGCGTGGGGTGCCTTTTACTATTTTTTCATAACTTTTCCCTCATAGATATTTGCAAATAGAATAATTATAACATTTAATATATTAAGCACCCCACGCTTTTTACTCTGAAGTGACAAACTCTTTGTAATGAAAAATTATTTTCTAATTTTTAGGTCGGTTTCATATAAAAGCGTGTTTTTTAGTTTTTTAAACTATTATTTATTTAGCTTTTAGCTAGTAGATAAACAAATGGTGACACCTAACCTCTCAATCAGCTTACTTTTTTCCATTTTGCGGACGCCCATGACAATTTAGCCACCTTTTTATTAAACGGTTTTACTTAGCTTGACCTGTTTGTTTATTTATTAATATTTGTTATTTGGGTCAAATTTAGTAATTGGAATTTAACCCCCTTCCTGACGACAAATCGATCTGAAATTTGGTACACACTCTTAAGCCGGCTGTCCATGAGAGCGGTTTTCCGCTCGCGGATGAGAATTTGGCGTTGTGATTGATTAGTGCAAATTTAAAATGCTTTTCCCGCCATTTTCGACGCGGATCCGCAAAAAGTTGAAGAAACAGCTTTAAGCCGGCTGTCCATGAGAGCGATTTTCCGCCCGCGCAGAAAATCCGCTGACACGTCCATTGTAGCGGAAAATATTAAAGCGTTTTGTTTTGAATATCGTGATTTTATGTTAGAATTTTCTTTGGTTGATACTACGGTTGTGAAAGTCACTATAAATGTCAATCATCATCTATCTGTGGGATGGCTAATGGATTGGATAATGGATAATAATAAATCCAGCAAATTAGTCAACTTTGTTTAATAGCTCGTCTTAGTTTTTTATTTACCACATTTCTTTGTTACCTATTTACCTTAGAGTACAAGCTAGACGCTCGCCTGCAGTTATTGGCTCACAAACTGTGTGGGACTTGCTAATAGTTGACTCAACTTTCTGTAACAATTTGTCAAAATGCTCCTTTGACATTGTTAAATAATTGAAGTGTTTTTCATCATCATGTTGTCTTAACTCCTTTAATAAAGTATAATATTGGCTATGAACTTTTCTTTCTAAAAAATGTTTCTAACCCAAAACCTGTGCCTCCTTTTTTGTCTTTGTCGTATTAAAAGCAGGATAAATAACATCTTTTTCCGCCAAATATCATACTAAAGTAAATAATTAAAAAGTGTAGTTAATGTCGCCCATAACACTTCACTTCTTTTATTTAAAATGGATCTTTAACGTCTTGTCTTTCGAAAATGGCGGGAAAAGCATTTTAAATTTGCACTAACCAATCACAACGCTGAATTATTATCCGCGAGCGGAAAACCGCTCTCATGGATAGCCGGCTTTAATCTTGATAATATATCTTTTATGAATTTAAATCCAAGATGGCCGCCGATACAAAATGGCGGTTTGCATATTTTTCCACAACAGTCTCAATATTGGATATCAAATAAAAGGGCTTGATTGGTAAAATAGACTTAACTATGAAACAAATAAAATCCAAGATGGCCGCCACCACAAAATGGCGATTTACATGTTTTTTTCACAACAGCCTTAATATTGGTATCAAATAAATGGGCTTGATTGGTAAAATAGAGTTCAATATGAAACAAATAAAATCCAAGATGGCCGCCACGACAAACTGACGGATTACATATTTTTTCTACAATTAAATCAATATGGGTATCAAATAAAAGGGATTGATGGTAAAATAGAGCTTATGATGAAAAAATTAAAATCCAAAATGGCCGGCCCTACAAAATGGAGGATTACATATTTTCCACCACTACCTCAATAGGGTGAAAAGGCGAATCGCCCATTGCAAATTATTTAGGTCGTTATTTTTATTGTAAAACCGTCACAGCGTTTGTTTTAAACCGCAAAACCTAATTAAATTCAAAAATTGAGTAACTCTCGCTATTTTTAACTTACGCGTCGCCGTCTGCACTAATTTGCCGACGCCTGTTCATTAAAGAGAACAACCGAATTTCTAATTTTATCGTCCGTTTTAATTGCATGAAAATATTATTCACTGGTTGTTTTTATGTTTTTTTACCTTTGTGATATCTCACGAAGGCTTATGCCTAAATACCAGAGTATCGTGAGTGCCGGGTTGTGTCAACGTTATCCACGCACTGAAACATGCAGTTTTTGCATATCACAGCACATTTTAGACAACCCGGTAGTGCCACCACGGACGTTATTTTTAAATCACTACTAAAGTTAGACCCATATGTATTTCATTCTGAAAGCGATGCCGCCAAGTACACAAAAAGTGATAAAGCAAATAAACCCTTTTGTGAACAATGACTTATTGCAGCAAAAATATTTAACCCGACGACTACGCCACACGTTACAGGTTTTATGGTTCGCCAGAGAAGAAATAAGAGGATGTTTTTAAGTATGTGATACGTGTTTTCGCAATATTTTTATTTATTTATCTAAAAATATGTAATCAGGCTCTGTCAGAGGGTTTGTGCTTTCGAAAAGGTTTGTTTACTTTATCATTTTTGGTGTACTTGGAGGCATCGCTTTCAGAATGAAATAAATATGGTCTTAACTATACCTAGGAAATGTTACATTCATTATTTTAATGAAATTGAAGGACCTATTGTAAAAACACAATAAGCCACACAGCCACAAGAATCTGTTTTGGTTCTCTAATTTATTTGGAGTTTATTCACTCATTTAAAGTTATTTAAGGTTATTTTTGATAAAAGTTGATTTAACACATTTTTTTAAATTAAAAAATTAATAACTCCGTATTTTGTGATTGTGGCTTATCGTGTTTTTACAATAAGCCCTTCAATTATTGTATTTGTCTACTACATCAACACTTGTAACTTGAAGAGCCACTTTTACAATGTCGGGTTAATTAATTGTTTAAACTAAAGTTTAATAATATTAATATGATCTTTTCGTCGCTTAAAATTTCCCCAGTCTGTCCAGTAACTCTACCGACAAATTTTAAGGAATGAAAAATAGGGGATAAAACTTTATAAGAACGGCACCTACATTTTCAAAATGCTTTTGCAATAATATTTTTCGATAAAAGTAAATTTGGCAATTTTTTGCGCTCTCGGCAAAAATGTGTGCGCTGATAATGTTCCGCGCTGAAAATTTTTTCGCTAAAATAAATTTTCATCAAAAATGTTTGCGCTGAAAATGTTTTGCGGAAGTGTTTTTCGACCAATATGTAGGTCGCCTATAAGAACATATGCCCTAAACGTCTTGGTTTTTAACACGCTTTTATTAACTTGGGTTGTAACTATCTATCTATCTATGTAACGGAATCTTTGAGCCTAATTTTTACCAACTTCCAGCGATTCGATTTCTTTGAAACTTTGCACACGTATCAAGGACCCATGACAATGCAATAATCTGCAAACAGTATCCCGTTATCCTGATTAGGAACGTCAGGATAAAAAAATTCCTGTACAGATGCTATGTGTCTCTTGACAAAATGGCGAAGGATTTTTAGTAAATAAACTGGAGCATTTAAATAATTGATATATCGAACTAAAAAATGAAAAATAAATAATAGTTTAAAAAACTAAAAAACACGCTTTTATATGCAACCGAACTAAAAATTAGAAAATAATTTTTTATTACAAAGAGTTTGTAACTTCAGAGTAAAAAGCGTGGGGTGCATTTTACTATTTTTTCATAACTTTTCCCTCATAGATATTGGCAAATAGAATAATTATAACATTTAATATATTAAGCACACCACGCTTTTACTCTGAAGTGACAAACTCTTTGTAATGAAAAATTATTTTCTAATTTTTAGTTCGGTTGCATATAAAAGCGTGTTTTTTAGTTTTTTAAACTATTATTTATTCAACTACAGGTTGTTAAATTTTATAAAAATATCTTTTTATATAGGTTGTTGACCAACTACGGTACAAAACTTAAGCAGGTGATTTCTTATGTCTTTTTATGAAAAAAGTTTTCATAAGAATATGTCCGGACTTGCTTCATTTCTGATTGATAAGTCGTTTTTTATATATCATGAAAACCCTTTAACTGATTTAGATGAACTTTGGTACACTTATTTAATGAAATAAGGCGCTTGTAAAACTCTACCTAGATTAAAATTATTGGGTCCAGTGGCGTCTTAGTGGGCACCTCAGTCAATATTATTGAGAAAAAGTATGCCACTAACTTTTTACAAGGTTTTTATATTTTTTCCGATTAAGAAATAAAAAATGCAACTTTTTAGTATCCTAAATTTTTTCGTATCTTGTTTGTTTTCAAAAAAAAGCCACTTTAATTTCTTCTAAAAGAACCCATAGACAACATGAAAAAAAAAACAAAAATTAAGATAAACAATAATTATTGGCTTTAAAATAATAAGCAGTCATGTATTTTATCAAAATCGACATTTTCCTTATTTACTTAAGCTAAAATTGTTTATTTTTTTATTTTTAAATTTTATTTTATGCAGTTCATTGATACTTTTTAGTATTAGTTAAAGTAGCTTAATTTTTTTCTAGGAATCAAAGCGTGATACGAAGAAAATACACGAGACTAAAATGTTACATTTTTAATTGTTTAATCGGAAAAAATATAAAAACGTTAAAAAAGACAGCGGCGTACTTTTTTCTCAATAATATTGACTGTGGTGCCCACTGAGACGCCGCTGGACCAAATAATTTTAATCTAGGGAGAGCTTTACAAGGGCCTTATTATATTTAAAAGGTGTACCAGATTGCATCCAAATTGGTGCTGCGTTTTTAAGAAATTTTTAAAAATAACGACTTTTTTAAAAACTTTAACGCCTTGTATCTCAGAAATGAATCAAGTGCGAACTTATGTTCATAGAAACTATTTTTCATAAAAAGGCATAAAAAGCACCTCCTTAAGTTTCGTACCGTAGTTAGGAAACACCATGTAGGGGAGAACGGGGAGGGTTTGGACACTGGAAGCATATGGACACATTCAAATTTACCGCTAAATCTATTTAAATATTCTTGGCGCGTTGTCCGGTAGTCGGGAAGAAAGTGCCTTTAGTGTTCATAGTAAATTCAACAACGAAGGTACGTTATAGTCTAGGTAAATTCAAAAATAAGTTTTTGTAATTTCGAAGTAATTCTTTGCCAGAGAATAAGTTGCAATTTCTTCGTATTTTTTTTATAATACCCTATTATTTTGTCATGTGTGTGTGTGACATTTAGAATTTTAAAAATAGTTATTTAGTGTTTTATCGTTAACAGTATTTTAACGTACCTATAATATCGCCATTCTGTCAAATTTTACCATGGGGAGGGTATGGACAGTCGTCCAACCCCTACCTATATGTCCAGAGCCTCCCATAATTAGTTTTTAAGCTAACTTTTCTCTTGTTTTATTAAAAATGCCCCAAATATACAAAAAAAAGACAAACTGAACTTTTATTCTAAATCTGTAAAGCAAGCTGTCATCGATGGTACTGATGCTAAAAGCACAGAATCACAAAGTCAGCTCTAGGCACCTATGTAAATAAGCAAAGCTTGAAGGGATTAATAATTAATGTAACTTTTATCCAAAGTATGTCATCACTCAAAAATTTTCCACGGAAACAGAAAACCAGTTAGCAGAATATTTAAATGTTCTAATATGTATTGTATTTGAGTATGCATTAAAAAATAATATGAAGTACCTAAAAGCATGTTAAATCAATAAAATGGCTGGCCCGAATTCAACCATCACATTTTTGTTGATTTTCAAAAATAAATTACTCTTAAATATTGTGTTAAAATTTGATGTTTATTTGTCCAGATCCTCCCCGTATATGGGGTGGATCTGGACTCTCGACATGTAGTAATTTTTCTTGTTAAAATACCAATCATATTTCATGAAAAATTTTTGGCAATTATTAACTGTTAAGATATATTACTAAGCGATACTTATACACAAAAAACATTTTAAATATTTTATAATGTAGACGAAAAATAGTATTGATCAAAAAGTGTCCAGACCCTCCCCGCTCTCCCCTAGTATAACTTTTACATCAATTTAGATATTTTTTAAAATAAAGGAAGACGTCTTTTATGCATCAGAAGACATTTTACAACATACAAGAAAAAAATCCACCAGTGTCGTCCATGAGGGCATCTCTGGTTTAAACCAAGGATTGGTGCATTGTATTAGCGGCCCTAAATGTAAAGAACTAAGAAACTCATTACGCCTGTAAGTAAATATCTCAAAAATAATTTAAAATATTCTTTCAAGACTTACTTGTTGTGCCTAGAGATTGCTGAGCAAACAAAAGAGTACCAATATAAATATGATATAAGTGAAATCCAAACAAGTCGGTAAACAAATATGCGAGAGAATTTAAGGCATCTCCATATTAGGACTAAGTGTACCGCCGGAGTCGTACCTACATGCGATAGCAAGTACCATCGTTTGCGTTGGTGTAATGATAATACCATAAAAATAAAGTGGTAAAACTTAACAAAAAAACTGTAATACTTTGCCGGTGATTTCTCTTTTGACGATGAATGCCGCTTGGAAAAAATGTTGTTTTAATAGGTTTGTTTCAGCGGAATGTTGGAAACATGTTAGCAACAATCGTAAAACGCAGAAGTTGTTACAAACATTAGTCAGAAATGTTGGCAACAGTTTTCTGCTGGAACGAAAAATAAACAAGGCGTGCATACTGCTTATACGTCAATACAAGAAAGGTTATGTTAAAAATTTGACAGCAATTAGTGTATTCCTCTTACCTTGTAGAACCGTTCTCTGAACTGTCAATAGTGTCAAGAACGGTTCTACAACGTGAAAAAAATGTCAAAAAATTGTAAAAGGAACACTTATGGTGTCGTTCTGGGCGGTTCTAAAGCATAAAAGGAATACAGCAAATGTTTGAAGAAAGTTTGCAAACTTTTTAAAGTTTCCAACATCCTAAAACTACTGCTGGAACAACAAACAATTGTATAATGTTGGAAACGTGGCACTTCTGGAACGACAAATTTGACGTGCGCAGAATCCGAACGGTTGCAAACATTTCTGACAGCCTGCTGGAACAAACCTAATATATGCGTTTTAATAGATATTATACCTTCTCTTTCAGTAGCTTTAAACCTCTGTTTTTCTTTTATAAATATCTACCGCAAATTGTACAGATATAGGGTTTCTGTAGTCGAAGATATGTGTGTTTGGGGCATTTTGCTACTATCAAAATATGACGTAGCGTTATTTAACTGACAGCGACGAACATAATACAGACCTGTAAAGTGAAAAAAATATAGTAGGAAGAAACCCATGGAAAAAAAAGGTTTAAAAAATAACAAAAATTAAAGGAAAAGTAAATTACGAGATCGGGAAGGGGAGATGGGGTTAAGTGTAAAATACGGTTTTTTTTTAGATTTTCGGTCAAACTACAACACATATGGAAAAAAAAAATCAATGGTAAATTGTAGAAAATAAAACGATCTAAAACTTTTGTATTTACGTTTTCTTTACATAACTTCAAAATTTATGTGGAAAATTTAAATAACCAAGTTTTTGATTTTTATTATATACGAGTAAAATAAGTAGTTCCGTGGCCAAAACACTTAGTATGTAAGGCCAAACCAACCTAGATATAAAAAAAAATTGATTTTTAATTTTATTTTTACAAAAAATAAACTATTTTTACAAAATTTTGTAAAAACGTACCTTTTATGTCCCAATAACATTGTAATGTTTTAAATTTTAAATATTTACTTTTTAACATTATTTTGACTTAATATTAAAAAGTACCCTTATTTCGCATGTCAAAATATCGGCATTTTCAAAAATATGGTGGTCTTTTTGTTCGTGGAAATCTTTACTTTCTAATGGTAAATGTTCTCAGAAAAAAACTCTGATCCGAATTTTTTTAATTCTTATGAGACCAGGGTTAATAATTTTTTAAACCAACAAAAAAATATATAGAAAGATGAAACTCATGGAAAAAATGTATTGAAAGTAACAAAAACGAAAAGAAAAATAAATTACGGGCGATCTGAGGTCGGAAAGTGGAAGGCGGTAACTTTTTAAGGATAAAAAGCTTATTTCCGGCAAAACTACTAGTCCTATGGAAATTCATTTGCTGAGAAAATTTGCCATTTTACACCATCAGAAAGTAAAGATTTCAACGAACAAAAAGCTCACCGACTTTTTAAAAATGCCAATATTTGACACGTGAATTTTGATTAAAAATAATGGTACTTTTTTCAATATTAAGTCAAAATAATGTGTAAAAATAAGTATTTTAAATCTAAAATATTACAGTATAGGTAAGTTTTGACCAAATTTCGTGTTTTTAACACGCTTTTATTAGCTTGGGTTGTAACTATCTATCTATCTATCTATCTATCTATGTAACGGAATCTTTGAGCCCAATTTTTACCAACTTCCAGCGATTCAATTTCTTTGAAACTTTGCACACGTATCAAGGACCGATGACAATGCAATAATTTAAAAACAGTATCCCGTTATCCTGATTAGAACCGCCAGGATAAATAAATTCCTTTACAGATCCTCTGTGTCCTAATACTACTCTTGACAAAATGGCGAAGGAATTTTTTAGTGAATAAACTGGAGCATTTATTTTTAAAAAACTAATTGATATATCGAACTAAAAAATGAAAAATAAATAATAGTTTAAAAAACTAAAAAAACACGCTTTTATATGAAACCGAACTAGAAATTAGAAAATAATTTTTCATTACAAAGAGTTTGTCACTTCAGAGTAAAAAGCGTGGGGTGCATTTTACTATTTTTTCATAACTTTTCCCTTATAGATATTTGCAAATAGAATAATTATAACATTTCATATATTAAGCACCCCACGCTTTTTACTCTGAAGTGACAAACTCTTTGTAATGAAAAATTATTTTCTAATTTTTAGTTCGGTTTCATATAAAAGCGTGTTTTTTAGTTTTTTTAAACTATTATTTATTTTTAATATATAAAGATAAAAAAGTAAAAACTTGGTTATTTGAATTTTATCCATAAATTTTAAAGGTATGTGAAGAAAGTGTAAATATAAAAGTTTTACATCTTTTATTACCTAAAACTTTGCCTTTTAACTTGTTTCCATAAAACTTGTAGTTTTTCCGAAAATCGTTTTTACCCCTAAACCCCCCTCTCTTAATTTATTTTTCCTTAAATTTTTGTAATATTTTCTCCCGTTTACAATGGGTTTTATTCCACTATAATATTTTTTTTGGTTTTAAAAATTATTGACCCTGGTCTATAAACCCATTAGAAAACTCGTGTTTATAAACAAAATGAAATCAAAATTTATCATGCTTGATCGGTTACTTAACGAATTACAAGTCGCATGTGTGTGTGTCATTTTTAATGAATTGGTAAATGACAGCTGTCTCTCGGTTCCTATTTGGGAACTTTCTAATAAAATTTTACCCGACCTGACCCTTTTTTTCTGGTTTGGTCACCTTAACAAAAATGCATAAATGTTTCTTCTTGTTTGGTATCCTAAACGTGGAAATATAATTTTTAAGTGGATAATATAAAGTGTGTATTAGTGTTGGGTTTAATTAAGGAATTAAAAAAAAGGATTTGCTCACCAGAACTATCTAGACCCCCCACCTGTACTCTGTATGATACCAGACCTATGGTAATGCAATGAGACTGAAACCGATTTAAGAGTCTTTACACATACGTTTTATTCAAATTTGCATTAGGCTAATGCACATTACAGAGCTGATGTAAACTAAGAATGAATATGTTTGTCTAAATTATTGAATTATATGCACACCTTAAGGGTACCAAACAAGAAGAAATGATTATGCATTTTGACCAAACCAGAAAAAAAAAGCAGCGGGACTCCGTGCTGTATAGAATTCTACACCTCGCTTTCTATCGCAGATTTCTACTCAGGAAGTCGATAATTGCACTTTTGGTACTGTGTGTCACAATAAACTAAACATTGGAAATGTTCCTAAAATGTCTATATCTATACTAATACTTCTCTGTTTAACTGTGCAAGATGAAAAAGGACACACATACAGCTATTGCGAATTAGATTTACGGAATATCATTATCGAACAATTGAGTTTTTAATTATTGTTTTTAACACGGAACAAAAAAGAGTTAGGTTTTTAATCGATTTTTATTTAATTTTATTCTCTTTTACCCTTGGAGTAAATTTTGGACTATGGCATTAGCAGTTATTATGTCCATCAGATACAATACTCCCTCTTTTAATGAAATTAAAGGCGTTTTTCGTGTTAACACGGTTCAAAACATTTTAAAAACATTTAAATTTCTATCTCTATCTAACTCTTATAAAAATGACTTAAATTTTTCTGAAGATTAAGTTAACCTTCTTTTAAAATAAATAGCTATCAATGTTCCCTACAGTGAAGCATTTAATACCAAATTAGCATTATACAATTGTGAATCTTTGCAAAAATCAAGGTCACATTGATTGGATAGTAAACACATGGCTAGAACTAAAATTATATTTTTCTCTCCTTGTAAAAAATAATAAAATACATTTTTGCATTCTAATAACACAAAAACAACCAAATAAATATACAGGGTGTCCGGGAAAATGTGGAAAATCTCTCGCACACGTATGGAACAGATGAAAATAACACGACAAGTTCCTATAAAATTTTTCCGTTTAAGCCCCCCTGCGGAGATATGATCCCTAAAGGGGGCAGCTAGAAATCGATTTTTCGTGAATAACTTTTAAAGCGCTCTGTATACTTTGATAATATTTTAGTACGATGCATACTAGTAAAGACCTCTTAAAATAGTGCCCTTGAAACTTATGTCGCCTTTTAGTTTGCCAGGGACGGACTAGTTTTCGCACATTATTGATAATATTTTTTACGCCCTGTATGGTGAAGACACAAAAAATATGTTTTTGGGTAGTTTAAACCTTTTGCTAAAAAAAAGGTACTCTTGTTTAACATCGATAAAATGAGTCGTTTTCGAGTAAAAAATTATTTTAACAATAAGAGTTTATTTTTGTTTAATAATACAATATTTTATTTTCGATGTAATTTGTAATTTTTGATTCAGTATTGAAGTCCTCTCGTAGAAGGTCAGGAATTTGTTGCAAATGTTGTTGTTTACTCGAAAACGGCTCATTTTATCGATGTCAAACAAGAGTACCTTTTTTCATCTGTTCCATACGTGTGCGAGAGATTTCCCACATTTTCCCGGACACCCTGTATAAATTATGGCAAACTAACAAACACCTAAATTTATTTGTAGGGTTATGTATGACTTTTTAAAATTTTGGTATAATTCTACACGTTCGGAGACCTGGGTTGCTTTCCAGTGACGAAAATTTTTGTGCGTCACGCTCCAGGGCTTGGAGCTGTTGAGCTGCTCTAAAAGTTAGTCACTGGAACGCATCCTTAGACAAGGAAAGAGAAATACTTTAAGAAATTTTAACATTTCGTGGGTTTAACCTTTCTTGGCTTTATAATAATAATCTCTTTTCAATATCTAATTCCATTTTAAATAAATAATTTTTAAAAATCCATTTTTAAACATAAAAACACGTTTGAAGCACAAAAACCAAAAGTGGGGTTGGTGCATGAGGGGCAAGGGGAAAGAAAACGGAGTAGCTCAGGTGCATAACACTTTCCGTCACTGGAACGCCATAAAGTAGAACGAAATGCTCCTGAGCTACTCGGGAGCGCTCTATTTGCGTCACTGGAAAGCCACTCTGGCTTATAGGCGACCAATTTGATCGACTTCAAGCAGAGTGCAAGTGAGGTAGCAGGTCAGGGAAAATTTTATTAGGTACCCAAGCAAGAAGTTCCCAAACGGAAAAACACCTGTTTCTCTCCCCTTCTCTCCTCATTGATCTAATGGCGATTGCTGTAATTGAACAACCTGTTTAAAAAGATAATATAAAGATATGTAAACTAATATTCCGTCTCGAATTACAAAATAACGTATGACATTTTCTTAATACCTTTAACATTCAACAAAAGTCCTTGAGTTCTAATTTAAAAAACTTAATACGACACACCATATGTTAAAATGGCAATAAAAATGTTTTTAATTTCTACTTTTATACTTGGCTGGTTCCGATATGCAGTTTCCCGCTGACGATTTCTATTTTTTTTTAACAACAAACCCACATACTTTTACTATTTTTTATTTGCACACCTTGAAAGGTTTACTATACTTATCTGGTACTGGATTTTCATTCAGCGATTTATCAATTAGAATTGTATAATAATTAATCGGTGGGTAAACAAATTATCGGCGATTAAATACTGTATGACCGTATTTATTACGTCATTGAATTAAGTAGGTGTTTTTTTTGTATACAAATAATTCTATTGCGACTATTTCACTGGTAAACCAGGATCAATAATTTTGAAACCAGAAAAATTATTGTAGGATAACACCCTTCGTAAATGGCAAGAAAGGAAAAAATAATTAAATAACTAAAAAATGAAGTAACTCGCGAGCTGGTTCAAGCAACAGGAAAAGTGAGGTTAAAAATTATCAGCTGATACATAGGTTTAAAAACATCGGTTCTTTTACAACATTTTTAACGACGTCACTTTTAAAAATGCTTTAAAACGTCTTTTGAACCGTTGACAATAAAAAAATTCGCCTTTGGTCGCCTATAAGCGAGGTCTTCCGATTCGTCTCGAACTCTACTTGATTCTACCAAAATTTTTAAAAAGTCGTACACAACCCTAAAATAAATTTAGGTTTCGTTAGTTTGCTATGATTTATATATTTATTTGGTTCTTTTGTGTTATTACAATTAAAAAAAAAAATATTTTATTGTTTTGTACAATGATGGAAAAATATAACTTTAGTTCGAGATATGTGTTTACTGTCCAACCAATGTGACCTTAATGTTTGCAAAGATTCACAATTGTATAAAGCTAATTCGGCATTGATTTTTTAGTCAGTGATTAAATTAGTCACATATCTTTGCTTTACTGATTTAAATTATTCACAGTACGAAAAATTGATAGATATTTATTTGAAAAAAGGTTAAGTTAATCTTCAGAAAAAATTAAATTTTATAAAAGGATGGAGTATCCGATAGACATTGCTAATGCCATAGTACAAAATTGACTCCAAAGTAAAAGAGAATCAAATTAAATAAAAATCGATTAAAAACCTAACCTAACCTTTTTTGTTCCGTGGTAAATACAAAACTTAATTGCTCAATAATGACATTCCTTAAATCTAATTCGCAATAGCTGTATGTGTGTCCTTTTTTATCTTGCACAGTTAAACAGAGAAGTATTAGTACACATATAGACATTTTACGAACATTTCCGATGTTTAGTCTATTGTGACACAGAGTACCAAGAAGTGCAATTATCGACTTCTCGAGTAGAAATTTACGATAGAAAGCGAGGTGTAGAATTCTATAGAGCACGGAGTCCCGCTGCTGCTGGTCTAATACTGATATAGAAAAATTTGGGTCCGAGTTTTTTTGCACTTTCTGAGAACATTTCTTATTTTAATGTATATATTTTTAAACCAGCAGAAAGAAGAGATTTCAATAAATCAAAAAACAACCCACTTTTTGAAAATGCCGATATTTTACCATGTAAATTTTTAGCTAAAAGTAATGGTACTTTTTCGATATTAAGTCATAATGTGAAAAAAAATTTCAAACCAAAAATATTACAGTGTATTTGGGACACACAGTGGTACGCAATGTAATTTGGTTATTTGAATTTTTCACATAAATTTTGAGAATATGTAAAGAAAGCGTAAACATAAGTGTTGTAGATCTTTTTATTGCCTACAAGTTTGCCATTTAACTTTTTTTCTTAGAACTTGTAGTTTTGCCGAAAATCGAGAAAAACCGTTATTTACACCTAACCCCCCCCACCCTTAATCGACCGTAATTTATTTTTCCTTTAATTTTTGTTACATTCTTTGCCTATTTGAATGGGTTTTATCCTACGATATATTTTTTCACTTTGTACCCCTTTTAAAGCGTGCATAACGGACAAATCCATTTTTCTAAATCTCAGAACACCCCAAAAAAACCTTCAATTACACAGAAGGTATTAAAAATAAATTACATTTTTTATTGATATTAAAAGGGCGCGATGCTAACTTTACACAAAATTTGGTTCTTTAATATTTTCAAATAGTATGTCAAAATTGAAAAAGTATATTTGTTCGGTATATGGATGGTGGAGGGGAGGATAACCATCTTTTATGGCGGACAAGTTGAAAAAGTGGCAATCGGAATGTAGCAAATTGGGATGGCGCCACAGTAGCTAGTGGAGGGATTTTGATATTTCTTTCCTTTTTTATTTTGTATCTATCTGTCCTTTTTCATTTTGTATCTCACTCTATTAATTCATGCTCATTGGTTAAAAAATCTCCTCTGGCTACTGTGGCGCCACCTTAAGTTGCACCTTTCGACGGACACTTTTAAAACATTCAGATGGTTATCCTCCCCTCCACCATCCATAGTTCGGTAGTGTTGCAAATATTTAGGAATTTAATTTGTCCAGTTTTTGCATACGTGTAGGTGCAGCTAGTGTGTATCAGTTTAACACTTGCAAATTGTCATAGCACCTTCTGTTTTTTTTCAATAGTCCAATCATACACCACCATTTTTTTAATAAATTTAGTTTAGATTAGAATGTGTGGGTAAAATTTTTAGATGAACTATTTGCGAGTCTTGCATAAAAAACGATTGTTGTCATAAAACTTAGTCGCGTTGATAGACCTCTTATAGCCTGTTTCGTTGCAAGCGAGAGTAATAAATCATTTAATTTTATGGCAATTCGTTTTCTGTGTTAGTCCGAGTATAAATATTTTTCTTCAATTCTACCTGTAATGTACTGATAAGGCATGATAATTTTAGGCCTGCAGACTCCGCTCTAATATTCGTCAACCTCTTGGGTCAAATACAAAGGAATAACAGATGTTTACCTGTATTTACGTGGGAATAATGTGATAAAAACCTAGACAGTGGCGGTGCGCTTGAGTTTATTTTTGGGAACTTACCCTTTTTAAACAGTTTAGGTAAAATGAAAATCTTGTTTCTTTTATATGTGTAAAAAAATTATTTTAAAATTCATAGTATATCAATATTGTACAGTTGGTATAATTATAGTTAATAATAACCATTTTAATAATACACATTAAAAATGCATATTCAAAAAATAATTATTTAAAATATAATCTATACCTAATTAAATATGCTACATAATCTACATCTAGTTATTCACATTCTTCCATATCTGACGTACTATCACTACTTGAGTCATATATGAGTCTACTTGTATAATTAGAGGTTCAACGGTTGTATCTACTATTATATCCAAAGACCACATTTTATTTTCTACTTCTAATACATGTTCGACACATTTTTTCCAGTTTTCTGGGTAAGCATTAGATATGGCAATTTGAAATAGTTGTTTTTATATCTACTAGTTTAAACGTAGTATTATTTCTGGCTACTTCACCTTTCACTTGTGCCCATCGCTTTTTGGTGGAATTATACCTCCCTCTTTTTCTTGTTTAAAAATTCTGTAAATTGTCGCTTTTTCCACCCCAGTCATCAACGCACATTTTTGAACACAATCGTCCACACTTAAATTAGAGTTTTGATCATTTCTAATACAGGGTGCGGCAGAATAGACTCCCACATTTCATCAGGCTAGAACATCGGTAATGGGAGTTGGACATTGGTGGGGATGGTCACATTCGCTTGGGCGATTGATAAGGTTTGTTACTAGGCGCTATGTCTTGGTCTGGTGACCAACGTGGATTTGTTATTGAGCTATTATTCAAAAATGACGAATGTGTCACCGCGTCGAAAAGAGTATTTTGTACGCGCTTCTTGCCTCCGAATGCCTCTGTTCCAGACCGGAAAACAATTTTTAAATGGGTTGCTAACTTAAGGGCAACTGGTTCTTGACATTCCTAAATCAAGACAGCGATCCGAGATGAAACTGCTGCTATTCCTCAAGACATGGTGATAAAAGTGATGCGGAACTTCTAGGAACGCCTTCGCATGTGTCTCGCTGCTAACGGCCGTCACTTACATGATATAATTTTGAAAACATAGTTAAAAAAACCTTACAGTGTGCTCTTTTTGAAAATAATAAAAGTTTAGCTTCATATTTTATAGTAGACTTTTTATTTGCTACCCAAATGTGGGAGTCCATTCTGCCGCACCCTGTATAATCGAATACGTTTTTAACAATCTGCTTTTCAGTTAAATGGCCGAGACATGCGCGTTTCTGCGGAGAAGCCATTTTTACAATACTGTAATACTTTGAACAATACTCTAACAATTTATAACCACTCAGTTGCACATACGGAAAGATACTAAAATATATAAAAATTTATAATCCTTATTTAACGCAATTCGGTGTATTTCTACCTGTTCTTTGCACAGAGACTGGTGCGCCTATGGTTTACAACCTTCTAACCGTCCCGAGACATTTTTATTGCTATCTCTTGCAAAAAATAGGGTATAATAATAATATTAAGGGCTCTAACTTTTACATTTTTTTTTATCATTATAAACGATATTTTCGCAGTACCGTTTGAAAAAAATCGTTTTTATATGCTTACATACCAAATATCTAAAGGTGTTTTGGTAAAAATTTATTTTTCAGGCATATTTGTGTAAATTTGTGGTTTTATTCCAAGAACAGCAAAATATTTTGATTTGGTCTAGCTTAGATAATTATTATGCAAATGCTAAACAAGTAATGTCTGTGGGTCGATAATAGGCATTCTGGTATTAGAAAGCGCCCGCGCCGGAGCGACGGTGTCCCCGTGTGAACCCACCTTAAAAGGAGTGTAAAATTAATTCTGATTGGTCATTGTATGCAGACGACGCTATTTTGCAAATAAGTTAATAATATTTCGTAATAACGATTTATTAAAATTGTCTTTTTACTGTACATTAATTATTTAATAAGGTATAATTAAAGAGTGTGACTGGGTATTATAAATATATAATTGAAGTAAAATTTGGATATACCTGGTGATTTAAAAATTATGGGTTCAGTATCTCCGAAGGAGAGGCCTATACGAAAAAAGTTTTTTAAACATGAAAAGCAATAATACACCAACCATAAAACACAAACAAAGTGAAGTAAATTAATTTACATGGATTTAAAATTAAGCCAAATTTCACGGCTTATTTCGCGATTATGATGACTAAGCACAGGCTGTGGTTGTAATATGTTATACATGCGTAATGTCATAACAGACCGCGAAAACAAAAGCAAGGCGAAGCTTAAGCCTGGAATATTAAGCCAACAACAAGTACCGATTAAAACTAAAGGGAACAGTTCTGGTATAGTTTGAGCCAGATATAATTTATTTTGATAGCAATGCCGCCAAGTGCACAAAAAATGATAAAGTAAACAAACCTTTTGAAAGCACATAGCCTCTGACAGAGCCAGATTACATATTTTTAAGGTAAATAAAAAAACATTGTTAAAACACGTATCACGTACTTAATGACGTTTTTAAAAAAATCAGTTTTCTTAAGATTTTTTAGAACTTCGAATACACATACTTATAAGTGTCCTCTATACTTGGGATTTTTGTAAAAATTGTAAAATTTAATTTGAGAGTGACGCAAGCAACAAACAAACTACACGTACCGCATTGGTCCGATAAATCGGTAACCATGGTTACAAACACAAATAAACAATATAAAAAACCATTTGTTTTTGCAGGATTTTGCTTATGTCATGCTAAATTTAAAATGGGCCGATAACAAGAACCTCGATAATTACGTTAAAATTCCTATGGAAGTATTACAGCAGTTAAATGTAGGCGACCGATTGGATTCGCTGCATTCTGCTTATGTGCATGGGCGGCAAAAAGTAGAATGTGACCCACAATTACCGCTTAAATTTTTAGAAAACGTATTATTTTCAATTGCGATCGATTGCAAAGACAAAATTAGTACCGTGTGGGATGCTGAGTTGGCTTTAATCCGAGTTTTTACTTATCTCACACAAATACAAATGTCTTGTTTAAATTAGAAATTTACATCTATTGCAAAAGCCGTAATTTTAGGACGATACCTGATTGTTTTTAACGCGAAGGAGGTATTAAAAACACGGGCTGAAGCTGATGGACGAATATGCGAGAGTCCCGAACCAAGCTACCGCCTCGTCGTGTTGTCATGGCAACCGACGGTTTGTTACAGATTTAATGCTTGTTATGACTTAACGGTTCAGGGGCATATTGAGAGTCCAGAGCTTTTATTTAACAGCTGCTACTGATTTTATTTAAAACTAACTTTTATAAATGGTTCTAAGGCAGGAAATTTTAAAAAGCTAATACATTTTTGGCATTTCAATTTATAGAAAGCAATTCTGTCTCAGAATCTGTTAAACTATTGGCTTGGGTAAATATAAAGCATTATTTTATAAGGAATTCAGGTTTATCAGCGCCCCCATTGGATACTTTTTGAAGCCTTTTGGGGCAATGTAACATTTTTTGTCATATTTTACTTGCTGCATAGAAGGAAACAAAGTCGGTTTTGTTGTCTCTGAAGTTCAAGTCTAAATAATTAAGAACTTGTGTTTCGTGGCTTTATGATACACTTTTTTGAAATTTAATGGCTTGTTTTTAAAAGTGCTTGTTTTTAGCCTAGACATAAACCAAAAATCGTGTAATTTCTGTAAATATTCTTGGCCAAATTTACCAGCTGATTAACCGTCTTGCAAAATTGTATTTTTTAATATGAATCGCTAATAAGTGGTTTAAAGATTAAAATTGATCATAGACTCTACAAAAAAAACCTCAGCTGATTACCGAATTGTCCAGTGTTGCCATCCAAATTGTTAATCTTCCACAAAACACTAAGGAAAAGTTGATCCTACACAATTATCTATTGCATATTTTCTTGAAATAAATTAATGTATTAATAATTTAAGAATAATGTTGGAAAAGGTTAATATTTATGATACCAAATATCTCGTGTTTTTTTTTAACTCTTATTATAAAATTAGGTAGGTATGTTAAATTGTGGAATTATAAAAAAGAAAAAAAAACATGCTTTTCGTTTGGTGACAAAAACTAAAACAAACGCCTAAACCTAAATAATAAATGAACGCCGTACGCCTACTTGGATCATTTTACACTTCCTTTATAGGTTAGGTCAACATTTTTCGTTTTTACACCTTTTTTAATTGGCAATAATATTTTTATGTTGTTTACATTTATAGCGATGACGATATATCGAAGGTGACAGCATCAGAGATCGTTTATTTACTGATTTAAGTGTGTTTTCGTTTAATTATGTAAAAGAATCTCGGTGCAACTTCCAGGAATTTAAGATAAAAGAGGCTGCTGTACCAGGTGGACTGGTGTATAAAAACTATGCCGTTTTTAGCTGTAAAACTTGTTTTTGCATGAACTAACCTAGGTCTTCGACCAGCCGCAGCATAACTCCGCCGATGTGGACATCTCCTTTGACTCTAATTTGCCTTTCAGTTTGCAAATCGGTGACGAAAACCCTTAAATCCCAGGATCCGTCGCCTACAACATGCCCGTTGGCGATCATTTTAACTGTTTTTTGTCACAAAACTCACAGTTCACTAGTTTTTCACTTGACAAAACACATGTTATCGGAAAACCGCGAGAAAAACACGTAAAAATGAAAGGAAAACCGCGCGGCAACCCTTTCACGACAGTCCCGATGACACAATAATAAAAAGAAGTGCGGCCGTGTGCCAGATTCGTCAGTTGACATATGGCGATGGCGGTGGTGGAAATTTATTAATATAGAAGTGGCAACGTTGTAAAGAAGCTTCGTATGTCTGGTTGCCTAGTAATAATATAAACTGCTGATAATTTAAATTGGAGTTTAAACTAAAAGTACGTTAGATTAATTTTAGAAAGTAAATGATTAAAAACTGATCATACGCTCCTGGGTAAAACCATTTTGTAAAAGAGTTTATAACTTTGCGTGACAGTACTTTGTTTTGTTGAGCATTTTAAATAATATTTACACTGATGCCAAACTTCACGAAATTAATTTAAAAATATTTAATTTTTTTACCAATAATTAAATATTGGAAACTAAATTAAACTTAGTTTAACCACTGTCCACTGTAAAAAAATCAAGCAACCCATAAAAAAACAAAATCATTAATATAATTTAAGGAAATTTTCTAGAAACAGACAAAATTTGAATTACGGCTTTTTCATCACGAATCTGAACTAACCAGAATATTTTTGAAAGAAACGTCTCGTTCTTGAGATATCCATCATCAAACTTGAAATTAAAACTAATCCTACTTTCATTATATATTATATTCCTTATCCTTCTTTTTGCACACAATTATTGATTTAAAGTGAAAGTGCCCTAACTATAACAATTGATTTTCACCTTTTAAAACACCGTTTTTTTTAAGTAATTTACACGTTATATCAATTAAATTGCAAAAATTTATTTTAAAAATGCTGCAACCATGTATACACGGTGATGTCACAGCCTGTGCGACTGAAAACGATTAAAAGTGAAGCTATAGGCAATGTAAAAAATACCCAATTGAAATTAAAAAATAATATTAATGAAAATTGAACATTTTATGCCACTTTAGCTTTAAATCAAGATTTTTATGCAAAAAGAAGAGGGAATATAGAGAAAATAAGTTTAGTTTAAATTTCAACTTTGATTATGGATATCTAGAGAACGAAACGTTTCCGCCAAAAAATTCGTGATCAGCGCCCCAAAAAACCCCGTATACAAAATTTTGTGAAAATTGGAGTTGCCGCAGGTTTCTATAAAATTACCCTAAATTTTATACACCAAATCATCCATTTTTAATGCAGCAAATTTGTCAATTATATCTTCATAAAATGAGTTTTTATCAGTTCCTGTATAGAAGCTCCTTTTAAATTGAAATATTGGCCAAAGATGAAAGTCTATCTTGGGATATAGTGCTTCTTAAGAAAGTTTTTAAACGCTTAAGACAAGAAAAACTGCGTTCCACTAACCAGAATTAATAATCAAAATCCCGAGCACTAAAAAATACACCGCGAAAAGTGCACTTCACCTAATGGATAGTGTTTATTTTATAGTCTCTAAAACAGTCAGTGAGTAAAGGCATTAAGGCTAGTGATTTACCAAGCAATACACCTGATACTAGCACGCGACTTTGGCCGCCGGCAAGTATAGCGTTGTCATGGCAACGGAGCGTCAAAGTGTAAAGCGAATTTTACAAATAAGGAATAGAAATGAGAAAAATAAATTCAATAATAGTTATATGTTTTTTATGTTTTGTTATTTATTTTTGGTGAAGTGGCACTTCACTTACTACACCTGAATAGCCGCCACTGCTGTCTGTGTATATTAAAAAAGGTGTGGAGTGCCATCTGTAACCGCTGCTTCCATTAATCAATTCGTTGTAGATGTGCTAAGGGTATTTTATCGTCATGATTTATTTTCAGTTGGTTCCTACACTATTTCGACCGCCTCAACTTCTTTGTCTTCATATTCTTCAAATTCACTTCCAATATCACTTAATTCACAATTATTATGGTCAATAATCTTATTACTTTCTTTATGTCGTCTTTTTAGTTCTTTTTAACTTCAATATTATTTTTTAGACATGTTTTTTATTACGCAAACAACAACAGGGGTCGCCGGCGACCATAAACACCTATAACTCAGACAATAAATTTCTGCGGCATACGTAATTTACTGTGGTAATAGTAACAGCCAAGCAACAAAGGTAGGTGTAGCAGCAAGAGGGTCATGGACGACCCCGTGTTGCCGTTTAAGGGTGAAAGAATAACATGAGAAAGTGACATTATGGTTCAAAAACTACAAAAATTTTGCTTATATAAGTGAGTCCCAGTTGCTCTTGATATATCCAAAGCTTTTGACCAGGTCTGGCATGCCGCACTTCTTAATAAACTTCCCTTCTATGGTATTTCAACTAAACTCTGTACTTGGCTCTCTAGTTATCTATCTGATCGTCGTATATCAGTTATTGTGGACGGCCATTCTCCAGGCTTTCACCATGTAAATGCTGGAGTCCCTCAGGGCTCAGTTCTGGCCCCAACATTGTTCCTTCTTCACATCAACGACCTTCTCTCGTCCACAACTAATTCCATTCATAGTTTTGCCGACGATAGTACCCTTCACTCCAATTTTCAGGTTCCTAAACCCAACACTAAACCTGACTTGGAAAACAAACGCAGAGCGATGCAGATATCTCTTTCGCAGGATCTTAATTTAATATTGGATTGGGGCGCCAAAAATCTCGTCCATTATAATGCATCCAAAATACAATGTCGCAAAAGAGTCATCAAATACTACCTCTATTTATGAGCGGCCAAGTTTTACAGAGCAAAGACACCTTCAATCTTGTGGGCGTCACATTTGAAAGTAACCTTAACTGGCATAAACACATTGTATCTATAGCCACGGCAACTTCAAAAAAGCTTGGATTTCTCTTTCGAGCCAAAAAGTATTTTATTTATACACTTTATATGTGTTCCAAATCCGACTTATCTTGGAATATTGTTCTCATATCTGGGGCATGGCGTCCCCCACAACCCTGAGCATTCTTGATTCTATTCAAAGAAGAGCTATTCGTCTCATTAACGATCCTTCACAGAGAAAGGCTTCCCTCTCTTGCCCATCGTCGGGCTGTGGAGGATTTATCGCTTTTTATAGGTACTTCTATGGCTTCTGCTCTGAAGAATTGTCCAGTATAGTTCCTCCACTCACGGTTCCCAACAGAGTAACTCGTGGTTCCGCGCGTATGCATCCCTATACGGTCCAACTGGACAGGCCCCGAACTTCCCACATTGTTCGTTCTTTTATCCCTAGAGTTTCTAGAATGTGAAACCTGCTGTCCGCGGAGGTCTTTCCTTCCCCCCAAATCTTCAAGTTTTTAAGTCCCGTGTCAACAAACTCCCTCTTACCTCTCTTTAAGACACCCATGGTACGTTAGTATTTAGGCTTTTGGCCTTCGTGGTTTGTCCAAAGATAAAAAAAAAATACAGAACGATTCAAGACCTTACCAGGGAAAAATATAAAAACATATAACTTTAAAAATACTTTATTTTACTTAAACCTTACATAACAAATAAAATTTAAAACTTAAAAAATAATAGGACTACAAGTAGACACTGATTTGAGGATATCTAATTACAATGAAAAATCTCACTTTTGCAAGGAAAAACCATGGCAATGATCACACTAAGAAGTTAAACTTCATTTTAACAATGGGTGCATTTACAATAATTACAAATAGGCCACAATATTGGAAAAAAGTATTTAGTTTTAAAGAAAAATTATTTTTGACAAAGAGTTAGTAAATAAAGATAAAAAGAAATCAATTCTTATGCTTGGCTTTGATAAAATAAAATTTACCGCACACACAAGTAAAGAAAGCAAATTTTTTTTTATTACTATACCACTTTTTTAAAGACTCTTGCTAGTATGTTCATTAAAAAATCAGTTTTAAATTATAAATATTATAAAAATCAATAAAAACTTTTCCACGGATATGTGCTAATGTATAGTAAGAACATTTTAAAAGCGCAAATTCGGTACCATTTGAAAATAATACAAAAAACATAAAAAAAGGCCGCCCTCAATCGGACTATTTTATACAAAGGCGCCGCTATCCTTTACAGCGACGCGCCGATACACTATGGGATAGAAATCCATTATTTTGGCCAAAAAGCAACTTTGAAATTTTAATGGCTCATGCTGTGTATTTCAAAGTAGATACCAAACTACATGTACGCAAAATTATAAAAGGATATGACGACTTCTATTGGGGTAATAAGAAACTTGAAAATGTATTTTAAGTAAACATAAATATACAACATTTATTCTACTTAGTTTATTATTAGCCTTGTTATCAAAAAAGTAAGAGTTTAAATAATAAGAGCTATTGTTGTGTTTCCGATGCAGTCTCGCGAAGTCTCGCTACTTTTGTCAAAGATTTTTTCTGAGCATTCTGATGAAAGATTCTACAGAATCCCAACAAAACAGTGTTTTTATTTATTTTATACGTTAAAAAATAAAAAAGTTGGGAAGATGTATCTCTATTACGCTTCTAAAAATAATTTAAAATTATTTTTTAGATTTGGATGGTCATATTTCCGAAACTAATTGAGATAGACACATCAAATGTAGTATTTTTTCAAAGCATTTTAAAATATTTTTTGGTGGTGATATAATATTTAGAGTATTCCATTTAAAAAAATCATACCTATTGTTGTACCCTGTATATCATATGAGATAATAATCATCGGATTACTGATTAGAATACTACCGAATTAACCAAACAAGCTGACATTTTAGTTTATTTTGTACAATAAAAAATAATAGTGTTAAGGGGTGTAAATTTATAATAACATGTAAGTTTTAACTTTTTTGTGATTTTTTTTTCTTATCAAAGAGCACCGAATTTACATTTTTAAACTGTTCCTTCTATATGCAGTATGCCAAATATTTTATTAAAAAACGGCAATATTTGTTGAATTATAAATTAATAGAAATACGAAAAAAAATTAACAATAAAAAGTGAAAAAGATCATGAAGCAATATACAAATAAGGTTACCTAGCTATGCATAGATCATTATATAGACTGTCCACGGATGGGATTTAGAAAAGGACAAATGGACCAAATATTTTATTTAAAAAAAATTGTAAAAAAATATTATTTACGAAGAGATAATAGCTTTGTTCGCGGGTTCGATTCTGAACCGGTTCTGGGACTATTCGCATGCGCAGTGAAAAAGCAGCGTTCGCGGTCAGTAAAATCCTGAATTTTTAAGTAACAGTTCTGTGTTCGCGGGTTCGTAACCTGATTAGCAGTCCTGGGATTTTTGTTGAAACTAAAAGTTTAGTTCGGAATTTCATGCGCATTGTCGACATGGTCAGCTGTTTTCTGTTTTTGTGGTACAGAAATAAACCGTTGTATTACAGTTTATTTGTTTCTGTCACTTTTTATGCGGGTTAATATACCTGTTGAATATTTTTTTTATATTTTTGTGATTCTGAGCGTATATAAGCAAAGTATTTTTAATTTTATTGCGTATGAATGTATGTATGCAATAAAATAAGTAAAGATTTAATTAAAAAATATAGACAAACAATTAAAAGATTTTACCATTTCTTATTGTTTGAATTTTATCTTTAGTTAAATACACATAATTATGTTAAAAACGAGAGGAGGCAGGGAATCCCTCGTCTTCCGCCAAAAGACCTCGAGTGGCTTTTGACAGTATAACAATTTACCTTTTGTTTGAATTTAATTTTTTTGTAGTATCCAATTTAACCATGAAAAATCCTAACCAAAAGGCTAGGTTAGAATACATCCTCAGCTGTATAGAAAATCGTTCGCGGTAAATTAAAATTCCGAACTAATAAATAACCAGACATGCGCTTTAAAACAATTCTAAACCAGTTCGGTTCTGGTTCAGAATCAGTTCATTACTAGACCCGCGAACAAAGCTATTGTTGATTTTGTGTATGGGGTTCGCAAAAAATTGAAAAACAGGATTTTTCTCCAAGAGTAAACTACCTTTATTTTTCGTTTTTAGGCAAAATCTCAAATTTTTTTTTAATTAGGTTTGTAAAAGACAAAAATAATAATACAACATTTTATTGAACTCCATAATTTTGTGAAAACGCCTTGAACATATTCTTTTACTTTTGAAAAATTGTGTTGTGTATGAACTTGAGGAGAAGCAGGTGTTTTAACACCAAATTTTGAGAGTTTTTTAAGAGTTTTTTATTTTACTATAAATATTTAAAATAATTAATTTTTGACATGACCAAAATCAGTTACCTACATGAAAATGTTTGATACCCCTGTAAAAAAGATTCAAGTCATTTAAAATATTTTGCTCTGTACTGTAAAATATGTTTTTTCATAGTTTTGTGTACTTTATATACAAAATCAACATTTTTTCTTTGTGAATCGTATTTTTACCACAAGCAATATTTTTTATCAGGAATAATTTGTTTCCAAAAGTTTAATTTTTTATTCATTTGTCCGATTGTAAACCCCATTAACAGACTGTATAAGAGCAAAAGAGATAGATATAGAAGTGGGGTTAACCACAGGTTACTTACATCTGGCGCCACTTACAGTTTTTAAATATCACAATCCTCTTTTTCTAATTTCTAAAAACAAAAAATAAATAAATACATTTTTTTAAATTCACTGCACATATTGTAGAATGAATGTCTACAAATTACATTATATCAAGATCTGTATATTGCTTTCCAATCTAATAACCTGACTATATAAATGCCACTAATATCTTTAAGTAAAATGTACATCTAAAATATTTAAGTTTCAAAAGGCAGCCTTTAGTAAAAATGAGTTCTTTTCCATTATCCAACCCTTGATGTCACGTGGTTCCATTAGTGAAAGGTATTGTTCCTAAACTGTGAAAATAAAGTAAAGCTTTCCTTACAAGATCCGGTCTGATGTTATACAACGGATGTGTGCTAGCCTGAAAAAAAAATATGTATATATATAAAAAATGTAAAACACATACACTATTGGACAAAAGTAGAGCAACATTTTGATAAAATTTACATATTCCTATTTTATAATACTAAATGTAAGATATCGCTTTTAAATACATTGTGTTTTAAAACATCAAAGTAGGCTGCTGTCATCGGCGACAACGGCGCTTTGGATGATCAAGCCAGATCATGTCATTTTGTCAAAAAGTTTTAACTGTAAATAAGTAATGCGTCAAAAGTAAAGCAACATTTTAATTAACTCATCAAATGATAAGTTTTCGGTGAAAGTAGAGACAAAAATAGTTTTGTAAAATTAGTTTTTATATTTTGAACATTTTTGTGCTGAATTAATTATGCCGAGAGCAAGCCCATATATCAAGACAATTTGATTTACCCAGTTACAGTGTATCTAAAATAATTTCATCCTATAATGAAAGGGGACATTTAGAGAATCTACCAAAATAGGGAAGACCAAGAAAAACATCAATATGGACCGACAGACGCATTAAAAGAATTTCTCAAAATGATCCTTGGAAGTCTGCACCTAGAATTATTGCTGAAGTTCCAGGAATTATGGTTGGTCCACGGACTGTTCAGAGAAGGTTGGTAGAGGCAAAGTTGTTTAGTAGACGCCCCGCTAAAAAGCCGCTAGTTTCGGGAAGAAATAGAGCAGCAAGACTTGCATTTGCACATCGGCATTTAAACTGGACAGTAGACGATTGGAATAAAGTTCTTTTTAGTGACGAAACGCGATATAAAATGTGTAATTTCGATGGAATGAAACGTGTGCGGCGACCAATAAATAGCAGGTTTAATCCTAAATACGTAACACCAACAGTTAAACATAGTAAAGGCAGTGTTTTTTATGGGGTTGTTTCTCGTGGAAAGAGGTAGGCCCTATACACTTTATTAATGAAAATATGGATCGATTAATTTATAGGGATATAATGGAAAATGTCATGCTCCCTTATGCAGAGTAGGAAATGCCACTGCGTTTTACGTTCCAGCAGGATAACGATCCAAAACACTCTTCGCGAATTGTTCAAGAGTGGTTTCGAGAAAACAATGTTCGAGTTTTGGAGTGGCCGGCACAATCCCCGACCTCAACCCAATTGAGAACTTGTGGGAAGAAGTAGAACGTCGTATTCGAATAAAAATGTTTCTGAATAAACAATCGTTGATAGATAAAATCCGTCAAGTTTGGACAAATCTTCCGGAAAACATTATTCAAAATTTGATTGCCTCAATGCCGTGACGTTGCCAGCAAGTACTAAATAATAAAGGATATTCTATTAACTATTAACATAATACTTTTAGTAATTATTATAATTAAATGTGTTAAATGTTCTTTGTTGTAATATCTAAAATAAAAAATTGTTGAATACAATTTGTTGCCTTACTTTTGTCGCACTGATTTTCATCAATATTTATAATTATAAATATTTTTGATCTCAAATTTTATCTAAAGTTTATCATAATGTTGTGAAGTATTCCTTTAATCTTAGAGATAATACTTATGCATTAAACGTATCCAGAAATCACCTGAGAACTTTTTTTGTCGAAACAAAAAAAAAACACTTTGTTGCTCTACTTTTGTCCGATAGTGTATTTTTCGTCAAAGTCGGTAAACATGAGATTTATGGACGGATTTCGTAATATTAAAGTTTTATTTTTCGGACGCCGGCAGTAAAAGGTATTTTTGCCGCCACATGCACAATGTAAATGCAATAATATGTATAATGTATATTGTTGTAATTTTAAACGTTTAAAAAAAGTAGCTTGTTTTATTAATAAAAGAAAAAAACGAAACTACAAACTTAGAACTTTCCTAATTAAAACTAGAAAATATGTACTATCCATTTGTATAGTCAAAGTCGAAGTGAGTAGTTATTTATTATACAACACAAAAAGTTCTAGATTTCAGCTTGAGATTGTGTTGTCTCCTGACGTAAAGCAAAGGAAAACAATAAACCGAGAGCTAAAACCTAAAATTTTTCCCGTGTTCATAATACACTATTTTTTCTGTGACCCGGAAAAACGACGATTTAATGTTAAAAAGAAATATTATTACAATATACAGGGGTGGGCATAAGTCACCTGGCAAATTTGCACACATTAAAAAAAAACAAAACACATGTTACAAAACACCGATTTTATTTCAATTTTCACCAGAATAATAGCTTTGTTCGCGGGTCTAGTAATGAACCGATTCTGAACCAGAACCGAACTGGTTTAGAATTGTTTTAAAGCGCATGTCTAGTTATTTATTAGTTCGGAATTTTTATTTACCGCGAACGATTTTCTATACAGCTGAGGATGTATTCTAACCTAGCCTTTTGGTTAGGATTTTTATGGTTAAATTGGATACAACACAAAAAAATTAAATTCAAACAAAAGGTAAATTGTTATACTGTCGAAAGCCACTCGAGGTCTCTCGGCGGAAGACGAGGGATTCCCTGACTCCTCTCGTTTTTAACATAAGTATGTGTATTTAACTAAAGATAAAATTCAAACAACAAGAAATGGTAAAATCTTCTAATATTGTCTATATTTTTTAATTAAATCCTTATTTATTTTATTGCATACATACATTCATACAGAATACAATTAAAAATCCTTTGTTTATATACGCTCAGAATCACAAAAATATAAAAAAATATTTAACAGGTATATTAACCAGCATAAAAAGTGGCAGAAACAAATAAACTGTAATATAACGGTTTATTTCTGTACCACAAAAACAGAAAACAGCTGACCATGTCGACAATGCGCATGAAATTCCGAACTGAACTTTTAGTTCCAACAAAAATCCCAGGACTGCTAATCAGGTTACGAACCGGTAACGAACTGATTCCATTGTAACCCGCGAACACAGAACTGTTACTAAAAATTCGGGATTTTACTTACCGCGAACGCTTCTTTTTCACTGCGCATGCGAATAGTCCCAGAACCGGTTCAAAACCCGCGAACAAAGCTAATTTCAATAGGTCTTCAAAATGTTCAGCTTTCATCTTAATACACTTCAAATAACGTTTTTCGATAGACTTTACGATACGGGCAACATGGCGCATGGCTACGTTTTGCCTCTTGAATACCACCGATCTTTTCAAACTTTTTGGCAAATTCAACAAAGCTATTGTGATTTGGAAAACGTGTATCAGGCCATGTTTTTGTAACGAAAATTTGATTCGAACGTTTTGTGCTATTTCACTCGAAAATAACCACTTAAACAAGCAACAAAACCGTTATTGATCTGTCTTAAGGTCGAGCAACAAACAATAACTTATGCCCAACAGACGCGTTGACCCCTGTATTAATACGCGCATTTAGTTCTAACATCACGACGCAAGCAAGGAATCCAAACAATAGATTTTTATTATGGGAATTCGTGCTAAAAGTTAAAAATAACGCCATTTGGGTGAGTTTTTTGTGTGGTTTAAAGTGTTTGTGACTAGTGTAGCCTATTTGTGACACTGTGACTTTAAATTTTTGTGATTATTTGTGATATTCATTTACCTAACCTAACCATGTGAACAAAAGTATAATTTTTATGAACCTCAATCCAGGATATTAATGCTGAAAGGTTCCTCGTAATCTATTTTGATTAAACTAATATAAAATATCTTAAATAGTGCCACTAATGTAACAATAATGAAAAATAAAGTATATTGTCCATAGAAACCTTTGTTTGTTTTAAGGAGAGGAGAGGGGCTTAGAGGGGTTTGTTTGGATTCCATACAAAGCCTTAAAAATATACCCCTAGAGTCAGCCTTTATGGCAGTGTGAAAAACGCATGAGAAAAAAATATGACAAGAGTATAATCTATAGCTTTTGGTCCTGCTGACCACTATGATTATGCAGAGCTAAAGTTTATTGCTTTTTAAGCATGCGATTGTTTGCACAGCGAAGCGGCAAGACTGCCTCTAATAGGTATGTTCTTGAGGGTTAGAAAAACGTCAACGTCGTGTGACGTCACACTAAATGCGCGTATTGAAGTTTTAAACTAGGTGTTGTATGTAAAACGACAATTAAACCTGAGTTGCTATGGAAACCTCTAAAGTAATTATTAAATATTTGTCAATGTAATTTTGACGTATTTAAATTAAAAATTTGGAATTTGGTTTGGGGTGCTTGTTTAATAGTTTTTTTGAATAATATTAGGATAAAAAATATCTGATTTTACTTTTGATATAAAGGAAATGTAAGTTTTGTATAATAAAATATTCTAAAATTAAATATCTACCTTCACTAACATGTATGTATATCCAGGAAAAAAGTACTCAATTTTTCCAGGGAAAAAAGTAATTTCCTGAAAAGTCACCGTTTAGTACCTGACTACACAGATAAAATGTTAATTTTTTTCCCGTCGGAAAAAATTAAGTAAAAGTTGATTTAAGCAGCCCTTTTTGATATATCTCTCTGGATTTAAAAAAAATCACTTCCTCTATGGCCAAGTCTAAGTATATTGGGTGCTTCAAAATAAGTTGCTAATCTTTAAAATTAGAAACCCTTAGATGATTTTAAAAAGAAAAGTTTAAATAAACCTATATCCTAAATGGCGTAACTTTTGAGATACAGGGTGATAAAGTTTAAAAAAAAACCTCTTTTACCACTCTGAACCTCAAAAGGTCAGCCATTTAGGACATGGGTTTATTAAAACTTTTAACCTCTTAGAGACACCCTGTATATGCAATTTTACTTACTAATTCGTTTCTGTAACTCCCTAACACATGTTTTTGATCCAGAAAATGCTGTGCTATCGACAATCCACTTATTGTATAACAGGTATGGTACACATCTCTAGCTTTTCCGGGCTTATCCACCATACCTCCTTGGGGATTTTGACAGCATATCAAAATATATTCTTGGAGCGCCCTTTCATCAAACAAGTGATCATGTGGGGTCATTCCTTCTAAAAAGTTAAATCTTATTTTAAATAAGAGAACCAATTTGAAAACATACCGGGTGTTACAGATTCGAGGAAGCCCATTAGCATCTTGAAAACCGTAAGAGATACAGGGTTGGGTAAATTGGGACAAAGTTGTGCATTTTTATGCTTAACAACATTCCGTTTTAAAAATTTAAAAATATGCAGCCATTCCAGAATTATCCAAAAACAAAAACAAATTTTCTAAAATAGTTTTTTTTGTTCAGTTTACTTGAAAAGATATTTTAAAACAAATGTCGGAGAGCTTTGTTGCCACCTTAGGCATTCAGCAGGAAGTAATTTGGAGCCTTTGCTCTTCTTGTGCTTTATCGACTCTTTACCAGATTGCCTAAATCATTCCATAGGACTTCTTTTCGCAGATGATTTCAAGCTCTGCAGGACTGTTAAAACAACAACAAAACAACAAAAAAAAAAGGATTGTGCAAAGTTACAACATGATATAGATAATGTGAATAAATGGTGAAAAGAAAACAAAATGTTCCTAAATATACAAAAATGCTCAGTTGTAAAATTCATATGAAAAAAAACCCAATTTTAAATACGTATAGAAATGAAGAATTTAACTTAAAATGTGAAAAAAAGTTAAGGATTTGGGAGTGCTATTTCAATCTAACCTGAGTTTAATAATCACTTTACTTTTATAAAAAATAATGCTGTAAAGGTACTGGGATTTATATTCAGAAATGATAAGAATTTTAAGATCTCCACAATAATTAAATTATACAACAGCCTAGTAAGGCCACATCTTGAATATGCAACACAAATATGGATGCCAATTGAGACCACACATGATGATTTTATAGAAAAGGTACAAAAAAGGTTCTTGAGGTATCTCTATGTTGTTAAATATAATAATTATCCATTTAAAGTTTATTATAAAAGTATGTTAAGTAGTTTTGGGGTTACATCTTTGTCCCAAAGAAGAAAAAACAAGCTGTGATATTTTTATAGTATAAATACATTACATAATACAAAGATTGTAATTTTATCGATTATGTTAATTTAAATGTACCAAAGATTAACTTAAGATATTTCCATTAGAAGGTAAGTATGCATCCATTTTTTTATCACTACTCATTATTATTCTTCTTTTTATTTATTTATATTTCAACTAACAAGCTACAAGAATTAATGTATGTAATTTACTTTACATACATTTTCTTATACATAAAAAAATAATACATCTAATTTAATCAAACGCCTCTATCAACTTTATTATAGCCTGTTATAGAAAAATAGACGCATACTTACCTGCGAATGAAAATTACCCCGAATATTTTTGCGAAAATCATTATTTGTAATGTTGAAATAGTGAATGACGGTTTTGGGGTTCGAAACATCACATAACTGTAAAGTGTTATATGTCTTGGATTTAGAATTAAAACACGAATTTATTAAGTTTAAATACAAATATTCCCACCATTTAAAAAACAAAGTTGATGATGGTGGCCCAAAGACGAAACGTTGGATTTTAAATTTAATGACATCATTTTATAGAAAAGAGAAAGTGGCAATAGTAATGTTTGATTTGTTTTAAAATATCTTTTTAAATAAATTAAGACAAAAATAAAAACTGTTTTGCAAAATTTCGTTTTTTTTTTTAGGATAATTCCGGAACGGCTACAAATTTTTAATTTTTAATACGGAATATGGTTAAGCATGAGAGCATGAAAGTATAGAGGATATCATTAATAATATACAGATAGAGATAAAGGAACACCAATCTTGAATTTTGTCCATGCAAATAGTAATGAAATTAATTTTAATGAATTTTGTCTTCTTGGCAGGGAAAGTCTTAAAGAAATAATTTTTTTCTTCCTAACAAAAGCAGTCCTGATGAAATCCATGTTGAATTTTTCCCTTGCTAAACTTAATAAACTCTTCTTTAGAGCAGGGTCCCTGTTCCTAAAAACCCAATACAATTTTGGCTTCAGAACTACGTCCTGTAAATATGTTACCATCTATGGAGAAAGCTCTTGAAAAATGTGTTTATGAACAACTTTTAAAATATGTGGAAACTAACAACTTAATAAACATTTTTCAGTCGGGGTTTAGAAAAGATCATTATTGTGAAACTGTCATTCAGAGTGTGCTTGATGAATGGAAAAGTTCATTGGACGTTGGCGGTTTTTCTAGATTTGAAAAGAGCTTTTGAAACCATAGATCGCAAACTTTAATTTTAAAGTTACAACAGATTGGAATAGGAGGTACAGTGTTGAAATGGTTTATAAGTTATTTGGAAAACCGCAAGCAGAAAGTTAAATTAAATGGTAAGTTATACATTGATAATGATTACGGAGTACCACAGGGAAGTGTCTTGGGACGTTTACTGTTCGTATTATATATTAATGATATTGTGGATGCAGTGGATGATGTTAGCATTCACCTTTTTGCTGATGATACTTTAATTTATGTACCAATAAAGAATCTCAGGGATGATGTAAATAACATAAATAATACCCTTCAGAAAATATATGATTATACTTGTAAAAATTTATTAAAAGTCAATGCTGACAAAAGTAAATTCATGATAATAGGAAATGAAAGAATGCATAATGAATTTATGAATGGTGGTTATACTGTACATATTGATGGTTCTAGGATAGAACGTGTTAAAAAGATTAAGTATTTGGGAGTGATAATAGATAAAAATTTACTATTTAAAGAGCATGCTAACTATGTTATATCAAAAATAAGTTATAGTATTAATTATCTTTCAAGATGTGCTCCATATTTATCCATGTGGACAAAAATAACGATCTACAGTACGTTGGTTCTTCCCCATTTAACTTACTGTGCTACCATATAGTATTTGTTAAATCAAAATGAAGTAGCTAGAATACAGAAATTGCAGAATAGGGCCATGAGAATAATTTTGTCCTGTTCCAGGTACACTCCAATAAGGTTTATGCTAGATTCCTTAAGGTGGTTACCTGTAAAGCTGTATTTTGAATATCTGGCATTAATTTTTATTTTTAAAATTCATATTGGTCAAGCTCACACATACTTATGCGCACAAGTGAAGTCCACCAATACAATACAAGGAGACAGGCTGATTTTTTTGCTCTGGCGACAAATAAAAAAATGGGAGAAAATTCTGTTTTTAACAAGGGTGTAATAAAGTTTAATGGTTTGCCTAATGAGAATAAATGTTCCAGTTTGTTAGCTATTTTTAAAAGAAAATTAAATTCATATCTTTTGGAGGGCTAGGGTTGCAATATGTTTACTGTTTAGTTCAAGGTTTTGTGATCCGTTTTTATTTTATTTTAACATATTTTTATATTTATTGATTCCCTACTAGTGTATGTGCTTAAATTTTATTTTGTGACTTTTAACTTATATATTGTTTGTTATTCTTGACATTTATTTATTGTATACCAATTTTTTTCTGATTTTTTTACATTAGTTTAGTGTTTGCTATTTTAAGTATAATTTATGAGTTTGTACCCATTTATATATATATTTTTTATATTACATATTTGTTATTGTATATTTGTAACTTGTAATTTGTATATATAATATGTATTATTTGTAACCTGTAATTAGTGCTTTGTACTAAATAAAGAAATAATAATAAAAAATAATGAGAATGGACAACTTTGCCCCAATTTAATCAACCCAGTATCTCTTACTGTTTCCAAGATCCTAGTGGTGTTTTTCAAGTTTGTAAAACCCTGTACACTATATTGCTACAAAGATCTAATTTTTAATTATTACACAGGATTTGCCAAGTGTGTAAAATTTTATCACAATTTCTAGCTAAAAATAACCTTTTCTTACTAGCTTCTTAGTATCTTTAATCGTTACCTTTTGCTAATAATGTGTATATTAAGGGAAAGGCACCACCTTGCCAAAATGAGTAACAACTATCAACTAGCTTGTTAGTTCTTCCTTGAAAGCCACCTTCTAATTTCATTTGTTTATGTACTAACCACCTCTGAAATAGAAAAATTAATATAGCTTTTTATTATAATTTTACATCCTTATTTCTGCAAATCTTATGATTTAATTCTTTTTAAATTTTTCACCCTTTCTAAGTTAATTTTAGTTTTTTATCAATATGAACATGTTAAGTAATAGAAACAATAATATTTTGGGTATAATTCGCCTTTAACTGGTCCATTATTTTTAGGCAAGACTGTACCCATTAAGATGTTACTCATCACGAATACTATTGTACGTTTTGATCTGGCGACGTCATTGATGCACCACCAATAGATTTATTAGAGACTGAATCATTGTAAAGTGTGCAGTGTAGATCAATCCATAAATACACAGGGTTTTGTATTTACAATTTTATTCATTTGAATTTCAGACGTAAATTTTTCTTAGAATGTAATTGGTCAATCAACTTCTAATTTTAAGGGTAATTATATTTACTACTTACAGTATCGGACAAAATTAGAGAGACTCGACTAATTATGACTTTTACGCAATACCAAAATATATTGATTTCTTAAAATTTAGCTAAAAGATTTATGTCATTAAGTAGTATACAATGACACTAAAATAAATTCAGAAACATTGTTTTCCAAAATTTATTAATAAAAGAAAAAAATATATTCAATTCTATGAGACAAAATTAAAGAGACTTATCCTAAATTAAATTTGTATTTTATACTAATGAAACTAAACTAATATTTCGTCCAGTACCCTTTGTTCTCAATCACTTTTTGACATCTATTTGGCATGGACCCAATGAGGTTGGAAATTACAGCCGGATCCATTGATTTCCAGGCATTTTCGATCTCTTCAAATAACTGAGCACGATTGCTGATATTTTTTGTTCGAATCTTTTTATCAATTATCTCCCAGAGATTCTCAATGGGGTTCAAGTCTGGAGACTGGGGTGGCCATTTTAAAACTTGAATTTTATTTGCCACAAACCATTCCTTCACAAGTTTAGCGGTATGTTTCGGGTCGTTATCGTGTTGGAACGTAAACCTTAGTGGTATTTCCCATTCGGCGTAAGGCAGCATTACATCTTCCAATATGGTACAATACTTAAATCGATCCATGGTACCCTCAATTTTGTGAATTGGACCCATTCCATATCCCGAAAAACAACCCCAAACCATTATATTACCTCCTCCGTGCTAGGTACCAGAAACATATCTTGGATCAAGTCTTTTATTTGCTGGACCATGCACGAACTGCGCCCCATTACTTGCAAAAATATCAAACTTAGACTCGTCACTAAACAAAACCTTGTTCCAGTCCTTAGCTGTCCAGTGGCGGTGACGTGCTGCAAACATCATTCTAGCCATCCCATTTTTTTTGATAGATGGGTTTTTAGCTGGTCTCTTTCCAGGAAGCCCTGCCTCCACTAATCGCCGCTGAACAGTCCTAGATAAAACTCCCGGAACCTCCAACTGAGCCAAAATTTGATTTGCAGACAGCCGCGGATTATTCTGACTTAAACATTTAATTCTCCTGTCCAACTGTTTTGAAGTTTTTCTTTTCGGGCCACCTCTTTTAAGATTAACAACCCTTCCTCGATGCGGAAAATTTTGTATTGTTCTTGAAACCATTTGTTTATTTACATTAAATTGCTCTTTTATTAATTTTTGTGAGCGACCTGATTTGTAAGCTTCTATAATTTTTTCTTTTAAATCTATGGAATAGTGCTTTCCACGAGACATTGCTTATGATTTTATATGTTGTTAGAAACAAATATATGACCAACTGCACCGCAGATAAACTAAATACAAAACGAGTCTCTCTAATTTTGTCGTAGTAATTTTTTTATCAGTACAAAAAAATTGTTAAAATGAACAGTGCATCAGCAACAAAAAAAACTATTGATAAGGAAATTCTTTTGGGCGCCACTAATACACTGCTTAACAAATATTAATATTTCAAGCACAGAAAATTTGAATGGACAAATTGCACAGTCTCTCTAATTTTGTCCGATACTGTATACAAAAATATAGAATTTTCGTTTTCGGTATATTGTTTCAAAAATATATTGTTTAAATAAATAAATACTCCTATACCATGAGAACCATCTTAAAACTGGTTCATATCATTAAAAACAATATTTTGTTTCTGAATTTGTGGATATATGAAAATATTCTTAAAAATCTTGCATGGACTTATTTTAATTATTAATGTATATTATAGTATACTTACTAACAAGGCCTGACTATCACACAAATGACTTTTATTTAAAATGACTAAAGCTGCTAAACCACAAAATGCATAACCTCCATGAGCTTCTAAGCCAGGGCATCCTGCAAAACCACCTTCATATGTTTGACAACTAAAAAAATGACCTCTTAGTTTTTTTCAAAAATTAACATGGAAGGTAACAAAACATTAGCCTTAGTATGATTTTGCAAATAATGGCATTATGATTCTTTTTACCTGACTATCCATTCTGCAGTATTGTTAAATAGATCATTTGTCATGATTCCAGTTAAACTAGCAACTGACAATGCGCAATATGCACCCCTAATATCTATTTCACCACCCACATGCATTGCAAATGATCCATCCGGCTGCTTCACACTTTGGAGAAATTCATATAGCTTCTGCCTAAAATAAAAAGTAAATTAAAAAATAAGGATCCAACTACTAACCAGAACTAAATCTATAAAAGTTTCTAAAGTTTAAATGAATTTAAGTGTGATCTTTGGCGCTGTTTGTACAAATTTTTAAGTGTATTCATTATTTGCTTAAGTTTAAAGAGAAAGAAACAAGTCAAAATGTACCTATTTATAACTTTATATGCCTCTTCTGTTCCCAAAATGGTCAAGGCATTAACTGCTGCATATGTAGGGGCTAAATGGGGATACTGACCCGGGCCCCCACCAAATCCCCCTTCAGGACTCTGACACCTAAAAATAAATATAAAAATTAAATATTTGTTCCTAATAGATTAGATTAGATTAGATTAGGAGGTGGATTGCATATCCTCTAAAACTGCAACCTGCTCAGGTTTATTGTGTGTCCTCCGTCCATAGGTTAGAGCACGCTATCCAAGCCGGTCTGTTTAATCAGACTCCACAAGCTTGAAACTGGCCCCTTGGTATATCTTGCTGCTTAGGTTTTCTTCAGCCTTGCAAACCGCAGACGACAAAGGGTTTCGCAGTAGCACCATACGTGTTCTGCGGTTTCTTCCTCCTCCTGGCAGAACCTACATAGGTTTTCTTCTGCCAGGCCCATAGTTTCCAGGTGTTTATTCAGTCTGCAATGACCTGTCAGTTGACCCACTATTATTCTTACTGCCTTCCGGTTATAATTCAGAAGGTCTTTTGTAAATTCTGGCGAGTAAGCCTTGATGAACACTTTCGCCTGACGCTGTCCTGGTGTTCTCATCCACCAGTCTTGTGATTCCCTCATAATCCATGATCTAATGAATGACCTTACCTGGCATGATGGAATACCACAGTAGGGCTCAGGACCTACCATTGTCCTGCCAGCCCCCTCCTTTGCCAATTTATCAGCTTCTTCATTGCCTTCGTGGCCTTCGTGTCCTGGTACCCAGGCAATGGTTAGCTTGTTGGACGCACCCACCTCTTCCAGGGCAATTACGCAGTCCTGCACCAGCTTGGAGCTGATTTTGCATGAACTGAGTGCCCTGATGGCTGCCTGGCTGTCCGAATAGATTACTATGGTTTTATCCTCATAGCTCCTTCTGATGATTTGCACATACAGATGTTCACATCTAGGTGCATTTATTATTATTTGTTTCTTGTTAGACTTGTTATTTTGATTGTTAAAGCAAATGTAACGTTTGATGTAAAAATACTGTTTTTGTTTTATTATATATATATTTATTTTATTTTTTGTAATAGCTTGAGATAAATAAATTTATTATTATTATTTCCCTAGCACATTGTTCTATGGCTACAATTTAGGCCTGGAACACAGTAGGGTGTTGTCCGAGACCCAAGTTTATTTTCGTCCTTGGTTTGTCCCCATATATACCTGCTCCAACTCCTTGGTCTGTTTTGGAGCCGTCTGTATACCAGATTAGGTCGGCTTTAATGGGAGGCCCTGCCACCCAGTCCTTTCCTTTCTGTCTGGTATTAAAGTTTGAAAACCTTTGTTTAGCCAGTAGCTTGGTACCATTTTGTCTGAAAGTGGTTCCTAATAGAAACCTGTGTGTGTGGCTTGAAATAAAATAACATACACTACGTTTATATCGAATAGTTGAAGCTGGCTTGGAAACAAAGCGGCTTTATATCGAATTCCAAGTCTACTTGTTTATTTTGGTGGCTTGAAAGTCAATTGTAAATCGAGGTCAAGCACATTTCAGGCCATTGTCAAATGCATGCGGCAGTTTTGCATCCAACTTCACCATAGAAATAAATGAAAAAACAAACCTCACTTTTTAATTCGTCCTGTTTGGTGTGCTGTTGTTGTGTGAGTTTGTTTTAAATATTTTTCACTTTTTTCTCAATTCATAGTTTTTATAAAAATGTTAAAATTATAATATAAAATTGACACTGGTGACGTTCGAGGAAGCATTCATCTGAAGTTAGGCAGTTATTAATTCTGCTTGAATCGTTTATATCGTGTTTTAATTCGGCTTCAGTGAAGTTAACCCTACTTATTACGATTAAAGTCACTTTCAAGCGCGTTTATATCGTTTTTTAAGCCACTTTTAAGATCCGCTTTAAGGGGGCTAAGGTCAAATCGTACAAAAAAGCCATGTTTTCGTGATTTTTTTCTGACGACACAGTTAAAATTTATTTACTCAACCAATGGTACATTAAAGTATGACATTCGAAGAATGTTTCATCAAATTTTACAAAAAAATATTAAAAAATACGGCAATGGCAGCAATTGTTCGGACGTGTCTCGAAAAAAGTTGAATTGCGGTGCCCCTCATAACTTGGTGCTGGATCATCCGAAATCAAAAAATCAAAGTTCATTCGTTAGATAATAGTTTTCCCCAGGTAACGCTGTCGAGTTTTTTGTTTCCAAATTTTTTCACTTTTTAGAACACTTTGAAGTGAAAAACACAATTTTGTGGGAAAAAAATCGGCTAATTTGTTATTGCAAAATCAAAATTATGAAAAAAAAAAACTCGACAGCGTTACCTCGTAAATGATGTACAGAAATAGTGTTTAAAATTTCAAAATGATCGGTGCAGTAGTTTTGGAGTTATCAGGGGCACCGACTTTGAAAACGTGAGTTGTGAATTGAATACCTTACCCCCTTAAACCAATGCGCTTAAAAAAAAACTCGACAGCGTTACCTCGTAAATGATGTACAGAAATAGTGTTTAAAATTTCAAAAGGATCGGTGCAGTAGTTTTGGAGTTATCAGGGGCACCGACTTTGAAAACGTGAGTTGAAATTAAATACCTTAGCCCCCCTTAACTGAAGCTACCAACAACTTAACTGTGAAACTGTAAACATTTTATAATTATAACTTACTTGGATAAAAACTGTGCAATTTTACTTTTGTAACTATCTTCCATTCGAACACCCAATAACGCTAAGGGATGTAATATCCAGTAGCATAACCATGGTCGACTTGCATCCAAACTCTGGAACAAATTGTATTTTTATACAGCTTTGTCACAACAATATTTAGGATTTATATGCACGTGAAAAAAGAAAAAAACTAAGAATAAATTACCTCATAACTAGAAGAAAGATACACCAGAGATTCGGTTAAATATTTTTTATGTTGTTCTTTTAACAACTCTGGCAAATTTTGGTTTACTCGTAGCGATGCCTGAATGTCCTCGTATTTCTTTAGAATAGATTTTTCGACTGTTATCTAAAAAAGATAGTTTATTTACTAAAAGCGATTTTTTTCAGGTAAAATTACCAACAGAATATTTTTTTAAATTGTCTACCCACTTGTTCTTCTGTGGTCTTAGTTGAATCAGCATCCTTTGGGGTAACACATTTTTTAATATCACTTAAGTTTCTTAGTCTTAAAATAGTTTCCATCATTTTAAATAAAATTGCAAAATAATATTTTTTTAACAGAACACAACCTAAAAATATTTGAAATGATACATTTCGTCTTTTTACTAGAATTAACGGCATAAAACAACAGCAAACGTGATGATGTGCAAATGTTGCTACGGAAAAAAAAATAAGCAGCACCTTAGAACATGAACCTTTGGAGGCAGCTATTAGTGTATTCCTTTTACCTTGTAGAACCGTTCTGAACCGTTCTCTGAACTGTCAATAGTGCCAAGAACGGTTCTACACATGAAAAAATGTCAAAAAATTGTAAAAGGAACACCCTTGGTGTCGTTCCGGGCGGTTCTAAAGCTGGATTCTCATGCATCCGTCAATCCGTCGATACGACGTCCGAAATTTTACGTATTCGTACGTAAACTTGTTTGGATTCACATGGGTCCGTATTGACGTACACATTTTTCCACTCATCCTTCCGATCACTAGGTTGGCGTCAGCTACGAAGCCAAAGTTTTAGGTCAATTTGACATTTAAAGAAGACATTCAGCCGCTAACCTTAAAAATTTTCAAAAATTGAGGGAAAGGTCTTTTTCTAATTAATTGTTTGGAACAAAATTATAGTGTTCGTTTTGAGTTGCCAATGTTATTTTTTAACTTAAGATGTCTCAGGAAGAAGAGATTGAAATTGTAACAGAGGTAATAGCTTGTTAGCATCTTTAGTTAATTACTTGTTTGAAGTTATATTTTTTTATAGAATATTGACGATGAGCAGCAATGTACCACCGTAGAAGAGCTGTTAATAAGTTGTGTTATGGCAAGACCCCCTTTATGGGATTCTCGCCTACCTATTAAAGATCGAGGAAAGGGAACAAGAGACCTCTTGTGGTTAGAGATACATAAGGAATTTGGAGAAAACCCAGATTTTTCTGTAGAGTACCTTATGAAGAAATGGCGCTCTTTAAGAGACACCTATGTTAGAATAAGGGGAGAATATACTCCAAGCGGCTCAGCCGCAAAAAAGAAAAGGAAGTGGGAGTTTTACGATTCCTTACAATTTCTCAATGATACCATTACATTTCGGCCAACTGTTTCCAACATACAGTCTCCAAGCGCAAGTACTGTCCCTTCGCCAATGCAGTCCCCTGCCAGTGACACTGAATGTGAGACCTCCGTGAAGTCCTCGGTGAAGCCCTTGTCAAAATCGAAAGGAGAGAAAAAAATAGAAAATGCTATTATTGAAACGTTAAATAAAATAAATGAACAGCCAGCAGAAGCACCCTCAGTCAACCTTATCTGTTTAAGAATTTCACAAATGCTTAGTCAAATGCCACAACAGGAAAGAAGTCTCTTAGAAATAAAACTGCTGCAAGTGACATTTGAGGCTGCACAGGAATTTTTAAAATAAGATTATTATCTGTGTAATATTGAAACATTCTTGTACAAAATTAAAATAAAAATAATTTGTTTCGTATTCAATGATTTATATTATCATATTTTAAATAAATAAAAGGATTTTTATTAGTAACATAGTAACATTATTAATGTAATTTTTGGTCACAAATAGGAAAACTAATTATTTATGCCACTGAAATATAACTGCTCCTTCATTTAAAAAATAGTTGGTTAACTTCTCTCTCATTATCTCTGCAGCTCTTCCATACATATTTGTACTAGTTCTTTTAACAGGAAGAAGATTGAAAGTATTTTCATTTCTCCAATCCCCTTCAATTATTTCCCCATTACCATTTTCCCTGTCAACACTCGTAGTAGTAAAATATTGTTTCTCAGAGCCACCATCTTTTGTATCTAAACTCATTAAGAAGTTATGCAAGCAAACTGAAGCCTTTATTATAGCTATCACTGTAGCTTCAGATGCTATAATTGGTTTCCTGAAGATGCGCCATCTTGCTGCTAAAATTCCAAAAACATTCTCAATTACTCTCCGTGCTCTACATAACCTAAAAATAATTTAAAAAAACCTTAAATTGCTTACTATCAGTTATCAGTAGGCCCTAGAAAATTACTATTACTTATGTGATAAGAAAAAGAGTTAATAAATATAAAGTGAAGTACAAGACAAACCTATTTCACACAAAAACCCTAATTTTTTTCAGATTTTCTTTCAAATGAAGAAAAAATAAAAAAAACAGTTTTCTTGTCTCAAATAGTATTATATTTGTCCTATGCGCCCATCTCTTTTATTATACAAGGTATAAAGAAACTTTAAATACAAAAGTTTTAGAAAATTATCCAAATCGTCAAAAAAATATATTTTTGCAGATACAGAGTGAGCCAAAAATGTGTGGAGAAGAAATTTTTTTTTTTAAATGGGACACCCTGTATATTATGTCACAATTAAAAGGTCTTTTAAAAAGCTTTTCAAAAATAACACATTTGATTTATCTACCTTTAATAGTTTCGGAAATATGGCCATTTAAATCTGGGTATAATTTCCATTACATCTGCAGTCTCACCTTAGTGCCGTAGGTAGGATAATGGAAATTATATCTACTATTTTCAGATTTAAGTGGTCATATTTCAAAAACTATTAAAGATAGATATATCAAATGTGGTATTTTGTAAAGCTTTAAAAGACCTTTTCATGGTGACATAATATACAGGGTGTCCCATTTAAAAATAAAAATTTTCTTCTCCACACATTTTTGACTCACTCTGTATCTCCAAAAATATATTTTTTTGACAGTTTGAATAATTTTCTAAAACTTCCGTATTTAAAGTTTCTTTCTACCTTGTATAATAAACGAGATAGGTGCTGTCTAAATATACGGACCAACCCTGTATTATATGGCAAAAATTCACTCACTTTATAGGTATTTAAAAAGTTTTGTCAATCTTGTCGAGAGATATAGGTAGTGAAAATGGTCAAAGTGAGCCATTTTCCTTTTAAGCTGTGAAGCTCTAATCTCAGCCAAAATTTCGATAGTGAATTTTACCAAAAATAAACCTGAGTGTGAAAGGTTTCAAGACTTACTTACCGATAATTAAAAATACGTTTTTCTTGGGGAAGAAAACGACCTGCATAGGGACGCATAATACACGTTGACAGAGGAAAAGCTTCATCAGCTGCTATGAAATAATTTATGGGATCTCCTTGAACTCCTAAACAGGACGGTGCAGGAAGATTTAGGCTGTTTGTAACTAGACGCTTTCCTATATTAGAGTTTTTCAATATTCCTCCATCACTGTGCCTACCTTCCGAACCTATATCTACTAATGTGAACTTGTAATTCGCATCACATAGTGCTAACAGAACCACACTATGACTTCCTTTATAGTTATAATATGTGGATCCTGATTTTGGAGGTGCCTAAAAATTTTAAAAAATGGGTCTTATTACAACTATCCTTTTAGTTGTTTATATATCATGTATCTACCTACATTTTTCAACGAAATAATTGTTGATACTTAATGTCCTAAGAAATATATGAATAAATGGCTACCTGAATTACCACATGCTTTCCATCGAGTGCACCCACACAGTGGGGCAGTTGCCATTTTTGTTCAAAGTCTTGAGCAATTTTTAGAAAAGATTCTTGAGTTGCTGTTAGTAGAACAATTTGATTTAAACAGTCCCATATAATTTTACACGTTTCTTTAATTATACTTGAAACTGTACTTGGAGCAATACGAAATGCATATGATACTGAAATCATGCTGTCTCCACTAGCAAGGTATCTAAAAAGAGTACTAGGTATAATAATATGCAGAGTTTTATTAGACTTACTTCTTTTACCTTAACGTTAATGCAAGCCTCTCTCCAGCAGAAATTGGTTCCCTTACACAATACATTCTATTTAGCCTGGGCCCCACAATACCTAGTAATTTATGGAACGTATCGCTAGACATTCTTAGGTAATTAAAATATTTCTCGTTATCGCATAGTCTCATTTCTTGTAATAAATGGTGGTAAGCGCCTTGAACTTCTCTGTTTTTAAAAATTTGACGAACCCAAAATTTTCTTGGTTTTTCTTATTTCTTTGTAGTAATAAAAGATATACCAAAAGTACTGTGTTTAACTGCCGTTTTTATGAATTTGATGCGAACTCATAACGATCTCTCCGAAATTACACAAAAATCCAATTAAATGATACCAACAACGCCTTAAAAGTGAGGTTAAAACTGATACGATGACGGACAAAGTTAAAATAATTTTTACTTCGTCCGTCGACGTACGAATATTAAAATTTTCGGACAAAATTTGACATAAAATTATTTTAACCAATGGAAACAGTCCCGGACTGACGTATCGACGGACTGACGGATGCATGAGAATTCAGCTTAAAGCATAAAAGGAATACACCATATGTCGCATAGCTATGCGAACTAGAGGTGTGAGAAATAATAGGATGTTAAATAAAATATATCGTTGATAGGATAATAAAGTAGCTTTCTCTTCCGCTAGGCATGGTTATTGATCAATTAAGCCACGTGCCACTGCCCTGCCAGAATTCAGCATGCAGATTGAGATTAAGAAAGGGTATTTCTAGTGTAAAACAATACTTAATTCATCTTTCAAAACCGCACGGCCAAGCGGCAAAACTGATTTTAGATTGTATATACCTAAAGGGAGCTCCACGAAAAGGATTACCTTTCGTCCCTTTTTTCATTAAACCATTGGCAAGACTTTTTTGTTTGACCTCCTGACAGTGCGGACGTGCATAAAGGACTACAAAGTTCTTCCCGGAGTGGCGGTTAGAGGTGCCGTACGGACGCTTTTTACCTTCGGCGAGCAAGGAAAAATTTACGCTAAAGTGAAGGTTATACGTAACACTAGTAGCAGGTCTAGGTTTGACAGCCGACAATTTATGCATTGCATCGATTGTAGAATGATTTTTGTTTTCTTTCTGAAATTTCTGGGAGCTACAAGCTCGATTATCGAGATCTAGAGCCCTGGAAAGCTTAGTCCGCAAGGGGAGAGCTGGCGGATTGGACCTGAAGGGACCAAAACCAAGAAAAAAAATACATTGGCAACAATAGACGATTTCGGCCCGTTTTGGTACCCCAGTTTGGTTGGTTAAATGCCTACCAACCAATTTCGGGTGTCAAAATAGTGACATCACGCCAACTTTGGTACCCTGTTTGGTTTGTCAAATGCTATACCGTGGCTTGTGGGTCGGTAGATCGGTTTGGTATGCTCTCATCCTTTTCTAAAGCTGTTGGTCTTACTCTAAATTTTATTTCTTTAATAATAAAACATAATATTAATAGTTGCAAATATTTTAATTTAAATATTGCTGTTAAATAAACAATTTTATAAAAACCAATAAACCGTTAGGTAGGTTCTTCTTCTATTTACCTACCAAAAATGTACCAAACGAATTCGGATGCTATCATACACTGACGCTAACGGTTGTGACGTAAAACATACCAATTGCTACTCTTACCAAAGTCGGAGTACCGAAACGGGCCGAAATCGCCTAATGATAACATAACCTATGTTTTATTTAAAGTGCATTTTTTTTACTTTTTTCTGTTTGTTTTGAATTTTTTGTTTTGATTTTTATATTTAAGTAATTTTTGTTGTAAGTTTGATTTTTATATTATATAAAAATGTAACAAATATAACTAGCATGAGTCATCTCATATTCTTTTTTTTTAAAATTAATTTTAATAAAAAAGTCTGTACAGAGGTAAAATTATAAATTTACACAGCCTTACCTTTTTTTTTATCGTGTAAAATAAAAGTAAAAATAACAGTTTTTTGGGTTAATTTTGTAGTTTCCAAATCAGTTATTAGACTTGATTTATCTCAAGGCATTAAAATATATATATATATTTTTTAAATGGAAACACCCTGTATATTATATTACCATTTAAATGAATATCTAAAGAGCTAAAAAGACAATTTAGTAATGTCTATCCTAAATAGGTTTAAAAACGTGCATATCCATTTTTGAGAATAATTTTTGTTTCCATTATTCTATTAGTATGTTTACAGCAGCATCTGTAGGCTGGAAGTGTGTAGATAAAAATGTTTCCAATAAGAAATAATACTATGATTAAATATAAAAAGATATTGTTAATCAATTTGTCCTAGTTTGCCAAGAGTTTATGGATAATTTGATATTGACCTTTCTATGTTTATAAATTATTTTTAGAGATAATACATTTGATAACCAAAGCTCAAGTCTACATGGACATAATGTTGGGTATTGTTAGTTTTTTGCAAAATAATTTTAAGAATAACCCTTGTATCTTACATACTGAGTTTACAGATAAGTTGTCTGCTTTCAACATATAAAATATGTCCAAATATGTGATAATGTTTTCTTTAATGATTTTGTAATTACGAAATTATTAGGCCATTTATTTTCTTATTAATACTCTGTAAAGTGTTCTTTTAGTACTTTTTTCTAAGCAAGAAAAGATTATTAGAAGTGATTGTTGTTTTACTTTGCAGTTTTGTGGAGTTATTGCTAGTTTCAATTATGGAATATTCTTATGCAACTTCACCACCTTCTAGTACTAGTTGCGAAGTAGGTGATATCAAAGTAAGTCCTTAGTATCTATAAGTATTTAAACAGATTTTTATTTTGTACATGCATTTAAAAAGGTCAAAATATTAAATAAACAATGTTCTTATGCTGCATTCAGACTTGCAACAATTTGCCGCGCCAGATAGCCTCACATAGCGCGGACGTGAACGAAATTCACGTCGTTCCAGGGGCTTGGCGAATGATTCCGCGGTGATTCAGAGCTTGTCGGTTTTTGCACCCAAGGAGCTTGCAAATAGGTTGGTTTGTTTGGGAGGTTGTCTGGTAAATTGTTGCAAGTCTGGACGCAGCTTTAATCACAACAGTCACATTAATACCACAAATAAACTTTTAGTTACCAATTGTTTAATGTATACCTACTTAGAATAAAAAGTAATTTTGCCAAAAATAAAGAAAGATTATTTTTTTGCTCATACAGTGATCGTGAGAGTTGGCCACCTATGGAAATGATTTTTAAAATTTAAATATCACAAAGTGCTCCTAGTTGACATAATATATAAAAAAGTTACTTTAAAAAAGGTGTTCAGTATTGAGGTCAATAGGCAAAAAATTCAGCCATATACAGTGTGTATGTCGAGGTGTGTATGTGAGTTGTGTGTCTATGGGGAAGCTTTTTTATTATTGATTTTAAGAAAACAGTTATCTTTTTATAAAAATTTCTAAATGTTCCAAGACCTAAAAAGCAAACCATCAAATATCAAATTTTATCAGTCATCTACGAGGTTAGGCTAAAAATTTTAGAGAAAATTCATTGAAGTTTGTTAAAGAGCATGCAAATCTACGTCCATGGTAAAAACTTTGGATTTTTCGGTTAACCCGTTTGCTAGTTAGATGCTAATATATTTTTAAAAATTGTTACATTATTATCGCCTCATATTTATGAACAACAATAAAAATACCAGTTAGCGTGACATAACATTGTCATTTTGAAATTTAGTGCTTTATTATTATCAAGAAATCGTAGAGCGAAAAGATTAACCATGAGTTATACTACTGAAGAAAAGTATTGATGATTAAAATGGTACTATCAAAGAAATAGTTACCAAAAGGTGTCAGACATGTTCGCTGCTCAGTATCAGAATAGACCGATACCCGGAAAATCAACAGTCGATAGGACTATCAAAAAATTTGAGACCAAAGACACAGTGATAAATAACTTCAGATGTGAAGCTAGGAGTATCAAAAGAAGAAAATGTAAGAGATGATAGAGACCTGAAATTTTATTGCACTTGGAAGAAAATGAAGGGAAGGTGAGTACAAGGAAACTTCAGGATATCATAGGAAAAGATCAATCAACAGTGCTCCGGATTTTGAAAAGGCATAAATACATTTCATACAAATATGAAAGACATCAAGAGCTAAGGGATGGGGATGAAATACGACGGCAGAAATTTTGTTTTGACATGATGGAAAGGGCAAACATGGACAGGGAATTTTTAAGAAATATTTGTTTTACTGATGAGTGCACATTTACGGTAAACAATGAACCCAATCATCAAAATTACCGATACTGGAGCAAAGAAAACCAACACAGATTTGTCGAAACGAGGACGCAATATCCACAGAAAGTAAATGTTTGGGCGGGATTTTCGGACAACATATTATTGGACCATTTTTTCTTAATCAAAATTTGAATGCAGAATTTATTTGAACTACTCGAAGAACTTATTTTACCCGCTTTAAATGATGAATCCAGGGAAAATCAGGAAATTTGGTACCAAATGGATGGCTGCCTGGCACATAATACCCTGGCTGTTCGGCATATTACACAATGCTTTAATGGAAATGTTATTGGCCTACATCACACCATAAGTTGGCCAGCCAGGTCTCCTGATATTTCGCTAAATGACTTCTTCCTCTGGGCCATTTTAAAAGCATGATATACAAGGATAAAAATTACTCTTAATCTAGATGAGTTAAAAATGCTATTTCTGCAGAATGCAATAAAATTTCAATTTACCAGTTAGCCAATGTAAGAATTGATCGAATTTTATAGCAGTCAGTGAGGAATATTTGAAAATTTTCCTTAAATCTTAAGTTTATTTCCAACATATTAATTATTGTAATAATATTAATAATTTATTAAAGCATGTAAATATTATAAATGTCATAAGTTCTTGAAATTTGTTACCTAGTTTAGTTTAACTTAACTTAATTCGTTCTATATAAATACAACTTTTAATCTTTTCACTGTACGACTTTTTTGATAATAATAAAGCACTAAATTTCAAAATGACAAAGTTATGTCACGCTAACTGGTATTTTATTATTGTTCATAAATATGAGGCGATAATAATGTAACAATTTTTAAAAATATATTAAGCATCTAACTAGTCAACGGGTTAACCGAAAAATCTAAAGTTTTTACCATGGACGTAGACTTTGCATGCTCTTCTAATAAACTTCAATAGAATTTTTTCTCTAAAATAATTAGGGGAGCCAATAACTGACCCCATTAAAATTACATGGGATTTCCTATGTCCCGCCCGGCGATGCATCACCCGGTATATCAAGTCTAACAAATTTTACTAAAAAAGTGTTTTAGAAATTTTAGGTTTTTCGGAAAGCTTAACTCCTTGTATCTTGAGAACGATAAATTTGAGGATCCATGTTTATATAAACAATTTTCATAAAATCGCTCAGAAATACGCCCTTAAGTTTTCTTACCTCAATTTGGAAACACCCTGTATATATTAGAAACGCTCCGCGAATAATAGCTTTGTTCGCGGGTTCGATTCTGAACCGGTTCTGGGACTATTCGCATGCGCAGTGAAAAAGCAGCGTTCGCGGTTAGTAAAATCCTGAATTTTTATTAACAGTTCTGTGTTCGCGGGTTACAATGGAATCAGTTCGTTACCGGTTCGTAACCTGATTAGCAGTCCTGGGATTTTTGTTGGAACTAAAAGTTCAGTTCGGAATTTCATGCGTATTGTCGACATGGTCAGCTGTTTTCTGTTTTTGTGGTACAGAAATAAACCGTTGTATTACAGTTTATTTGTTTTTGCCACTTTTATGCGGGTTAATATACCTGTTGAATATTTTTTTTATATTTTTGTGATTCTGAGCGTATATAAACAAAGGATTTTTAATTGTATTCCATATGAATGTATGTATGCAATAAAATAAATAAAGATTTAATTAAAAAATATAGACAATATTACAAGATTTTACCATTTCTTGTTGTTTGAATTTTATCTTTAGTTAAATACACATAGGTACTTATGTTAAAAACGAGAGGAGGCAGGGAATCCCTCGTCTTCCGCCGAGAGACCTCGAGTGGCATTCGACAGTATAACAATTTACCTTTTTGTTTAAATTTATTTTTTTTGTATAGTATCCAATTTAACCATGAAAAATCCTAACCAAAAGGCTAGGTTAGAATACATCCTCAGCTGTATAGAAAATCGTTCGCGGTAAATAAAAATTCCGAACTAATAAATAACTAGACATGCGCTTTAAAACAATTCTAAACCAGTTCGGTTCTGGTTCAGAATCGGTTCATTACTAGACTCGCTGAACAAAGCTATTATTTGTTCGTTTCGAGCGGTAGCGACAGAGCTTTGGTTACGCATATTGCAGTCGTCTGATTTAAAAATAAAAATTCTTTTGTGCTACCATAACGATCATAAACAGCGCTCTCACATTCTCCAGTTCTCGCTGACCGCAAACGCTTGGTATCGTGGCCTTAGCCTTAGACCCTATTAAACTGGTTTCATCCCAATCAACATAAAATTGACAATAACAAAGTTGTTTATCTGCAGACCACTCTCGGACTGACTTTTCAATAAGCAAAGGTTAAACTAACCAGAGCCGCGATTAATTTAATCATGTTATTTTCCACATGTAAACAAAAAAATAAATTGCTATATTTGTCAAACAATTTGCATTTTCTTTAGCGTGTGGTTTTCATAATGCCGGCTTCTAGATTTAATTTTTTCCTTACATGTAAGTGTTTTTAAGTATTTCTCACTTTAACCTGTATAAACTTGTTGCCATTTTTGTACTATTATGCATGCGTGCCTTAAATAATTTATTTGGGAAAAAATTTTGAAGAGCAAAAAAGGCTTCAACTCAAGGTTAGTTTATATTTATAAGGTTGCGACATATCCTCAACTTTTAGGCGGTTCGAGGTCGGGGACGCAAGGAAGGGCACTCCACGGAGAAAAGTTGGCAAGACTGGGTAAAAATCAAAGCTGAATATCCAAAGTCGATTGATGAGAAAGGTCACGACATTCGCCAGATTGGCTAGCGCGGCTGTGACGTCAAGTCGGGCCATTTGGGTATGTTTGCTTTATGGTGACCTAGTTTGCTTTTAGGCAGATCAGTGGCGTAGAATTAAGGAGAAAACAAAAAGAACTGTATGTTGTAAACAAAATTTATTTATTTATTATTTTAATAGGCATAACCTAAAACAAAATCATAAATGTGGTTTAAATATTGAAAATTAAAAATTATCAAAGCGACGACAGGACGATGAGGTACCTGGCAGAGCAAAACATTTTCCATGGTTCCGTAAAGTCAAAAACCATTTTAAAAACTTGGTACACAAGTTGTCCGCTAATAAATGGTACACAGAAAAACCACAGATTCCTTATCCCAAAATATTAAGATTTAACCAAACATACCTAATATCCAAAAGTTTATAATAAGGAAGATAGGGGTGTCAGAGTAAAAGAAAAAGTAAATTTATTTCGATAATTGTTCCCCCCTTTTTAAATATCTTAATAAAACGGTATCTCGGGGTTTTTAAACATTAGCTTTTCAGATCGAATATTAATTTTTGTGTGTAGACGAGAGGGCGATTGGTACACTATTTAAAATTCTCTAAAACTACCCAATTTTTTGTTACTACTCTGTATGTATGTAAACTAGTAAGCTTCTCTATGCTTTCTGCACAAAAAAGGTATACTTAGTAAGAATCGGTCTTGACAACCGTTTTTAAGGTATTCACGTTTTGGTTGTTCAGTGCACCCGAAAGTATGTACCTTCAATAACATCGTATTAGCTATAATTAGTACTGCTCAGATATAAATAGCTGATAGCTAAAAACTCCTGGATACCGAGTTTTATTAAAATGTTTAAAACATATCAGAAATTATCGAAATGCATGAATAAAAAATATTTATATCCCTTTAACACCCCGTATCTTCCTTATCATTAACTTTTGGATATAGGTATGTTTGTTTAAATCCTAAATGGGTATTTTCGCATAAGAAATCTGTGGTTTTTGTGTACCATTAATTAGCGGACACTTATCAGTATCATATGTATATAAAAACACGAATGACTGAAAACTATTCGACTAAACACTATCAAAATCTCTAAAATAAAACGAGTCCGAACCAATAATATGTGAAGTCTCTAAACTAACCAAAAACATTAACAACTGAAAATCCATGCAAAATATACAACCAAAATGAAAATGGCAAATTTCCACAGTTTTTACCAAACAAAGCTTCGACAAGACACGACTCTGTCATCAGCTGATAATGCTACCAACTTTGAACAGAACTGCCAACTGAAATCGTATTTCTCACACCCTACCCGTCCCTGACAAAAGCTATCAACGGTCTTGCTTATGTCTAAACCCCTTCTCATAAAGAAACTCCGCTGAATATCAATCCAGTGGCGTCTAGAATTTGCGCATTTCATTTTGCATTGTTTTGGAAGTGATATTTGTTGAAAGATGTAATTCTGAATGTTTTTTATTTAAAGTAAAAGAATTTACAACTTAATAACAATTAAAAACTGTTGTGTAAACGGTTGATCTACTAATACAATAAACTGTATATCTCTGGCACTGAACAACATGGCCGAAAAATGGGAGATGTGACGTCATAACACGTCAAAGCAATATGGCGAATGTCGTGACCTTCTATAGACCGACTTTGGCTTCAGCTAAGAAATAAAAAAATTGCAACATGCTCGCTTGACAAAATTTTAGCCTTGCGTGCCAACTGGGCACGTGTGCCTTTGGTTGTTTGCCATCACAGATCTAGTGTTTGGTGATCATTGGGTTAGTTTTTGAACAGTGTTTTTTAAACGGCCCACAAATTATGCAATCGATTGTACGACAGGTTGTACAACTCAAGTAGATTCGACCGACGAAACGATAATCGCATAATCTGTGAGGTTGTCGTTTAACAAGTTGTTGTGACACGGTTGGATTGCATGAAAGTTTGGCCGGCCAACAATTTTTTATGCGACCGCGTCTGATGTACGACCGATTTCGTAATGTGTTTTGCATTGAATTTTAGAAACTAATTCTGTTTTATTCCAAGGTTTATTGGTTTATGATTCTTGTAGCAAATTCACGTGAGTTACAGGGTGTCCCAACTTTATATATACACGAAATAACTTCTGCTTCTAGAACAAGATACAAAAATAAACTTAAACTTTTAAATTTTTATTTGGATGGAACACCCTGTATATTTTAACAAATTTTGACTTTGTATTAAATTCTATGGTAACAGTTTAATAAACGGTTTTTTGCTATTTAAAGGGTTTTTAAAAAATTATTGATGCACACATATTTTGGACACTCTTCTAAATAAAACGTAAGTGGCGCACATCCAAAAATTCCGTTTAAAAAAAAATATCAGTAAACAAACTTACAGGACCGGGAGTGAAAAGGGTGCTGGGCGGGATAAAATTGGTAAAACGAGTTAATGAAACTGAACATCACATGTAAAATTAACTAAAAATGACATTTTTAACACATATTTTTGAGAATAAAAATAAAAAATATGATAAATATAAAATTGTTAATTCATAACCTAAAAGTAAGAAAAAAACGACTTAAAACATCAGTTATACCATGCTAAATATGGAAAGCATTTGGCAACATCGGAAAGGTCTGATTCTATTTATGAATGAATAAATGAAAGAATTCACACAAACTGGATTCACAAAGTGTGTATTAGTCTCTGGTGTGATTAAAGGATTAAAAAAACGTTGACCAACCAGAACTAACACCACCCTTTATAATCCCTCTTTTATTATTAAACATTTATACAACGTTGCCAATTGTCCATAATAAAAGTAGACAAATGGCAAAAAAATATTTTTTATTATAAAATAAAAATAAAGAAAATCATAACGGCGCCTTCATATTATTATTAAGGACAACTAATAGATAATAGGTACGTCAAAATATTTTAAAAAATCGTTAAAATAGCAGAAAACCGCATACTAAATAATTACCAATTCTACATCAAAAATGTAAAAGATACTATACGTCAATTATTGCTGGTTATTGAGATATCAACAGTGCTAATATACTTATTAACGATTAAAAGTGAAGATATAAAATAATATTTTGGTTTTAACTATTTTTAAATAATTCTGTCACTGTCAGAGTGACAAATAATATAATAATAGGTAATTAATTACCCTCCATTATAAGAACTACTAATAGGTAAGCCAGCAATTTAGATTATTTTTAGATACACATTTACTTACTTAACCTAAAAACCAGCCACAATAATTGACGTATTGCTGTTTTTTAGTGCATGGGTTTATATTTATGGCACCAGTTAAAAACCTTTTTACAAATACAATTGTATTATTTCCCCAAATGACAGTATGTCTTATAGTGAATTCACGTAGTGGCCCGAGTGCGCACTAAGCTCGAACTCTGGCAGTGCAGTGCAAATTTTCATATTCACGCAGAAGAGTTCTTTTGTCGAACAATAAATGTGCGTGTTCAATGAATTTTCCCACACTCTGAGCGATCAGTTTTTGTATTCACGGTGATGGTATTACACTCGGAGAATTCGAGCTTTTTGGAACCGTTGTTATTGGCGGTGCAGCAGAGGGAACTGCACGAGCTCGGTGACAATGCGCATTTTTCTCGGTTCACTCTTGCTCGTGCAAAAGTAAACTGGCACCGAGCTGGTTCGAATTTTAAGTGAACTGGTGCAGAGGAAAGTTAGAATTGTTCCCTCCAAGTGCCTGTTTCATGAATTTATTATAAGAAGTCTACAGTCTGCCCACGGATGGGGTTAACAAGTAGAAAAAATGCATCAAAAATTTGATTTTTCAATAAAAAGTCATTCTATATAAAAAAATTTGCTTGTAAAAAAATAGAATTTACGAAAAGAAAATTATTTTGTATACAGGGTTCCCAAAAACTTAAAAAACATAATTTTTCCAAGAGTTAACTACCTTTTTTTTCATTTTTTAGCAAAATGTCATTAGGAAAATTTATTTAGAATAATGGTTGTAATCTATAAAAACAATAATTCAGAATTTTATTAAACTTTATAATTTGGCGAAAACGCCTTGATCACATTTGTTTACAGATGAAAAATTGTATTTTGTAGGAATTTGGAAAAAGCAGGTTATTTGAAAGCAAATTATGAGAGTTTTTTGAGTCATTTTATTATAAAAATTTAGATAATTTATTTTTAATAACTCCAAAATCAGTTCCATGAAACTTTTTGATACCCCTGTAAAATAAATAAATTTATTTAAAATGCTATTCGTAATAAATTTTCTTAATAATATTTTGATTAAAAATGAAAAATAAAGATAGTTTAGTCTTGGAGGAAAATCACGTTTTTTAAGTTTTTTCGAGCCCTGTATACAAAATCAACAATTTCTATTCGTATTTTTTTACAAGCAAGTTTTTACAAAGAATGATTTTTTTCGAAAAATGAAATTTTGGTCCATTTGTCCTCTTGTTAACCCCATCCATGGACACTCTGTATGTGTATACAACCTGTTTACAGCAGGTTGCATAGTCTATAGATCATTTTTATTAGGGATTTACTGATACCGGCATTGTTATCGACATACTCTTTGCGCCGCAGCTGTTCCTAGAAAACTTTTCGATATTTCTTTGAACCTTGACAAGCTGCCAGCCAGAGCTAATAAGAAGGATTTGTTGCTTAGTAGAGACTTGGATATTTCTCTTTTAAAGCCTGCCACCACTGTAGGCAGTAGTTGTCTCAAAGGTGTTTTACTGCTTGGACAGTTTGATAAAACCGGGAAAAGGATGGCTTAATCCTTCAAAAACCGGCACCCACGGTAATTTGGTACTTATGCATCAAGCCCCTTCGGCTGCCCTAAAGATAAAAATATAAAATAACTTCTTTAAACAAATCATTGGGACGCATTGATTTTCTAATTTTAAGTAGTCAATAGGGAAAAATAATTAATTAATTATTATTATTACAGGACTCCTGTCATAGGTTTTTTAAGGCAGTTTTTTTACTGTTTAGTTTGTGTTAAATATTGTAGGTTTAATAGTATAGGGGTAGCAACGTTTTCGAAAAAGAGTTTTAGGTCAGCTGATTTTTTGATATGCTGCTTTCCTTCCTCTTCTGGATAGATCCTGTCAGGCTGGCGGTAGTGGTTGCGTTTATTAGTTCGCATCTTACCTGTACAGGTAATAATCCAAGGTTTGGAATACATTATTAAAAACCTTATTTTCAATTTTTGTCTTTAAATAGGTTTACCAAACTTTTTTTTTTATTGCCAGACACTTTTATTATTGCTAGTTATACAATCGTCCCCCTACTAACTTCTGGACCGTTCGGTGTTTTTGATGAAACTTGGAACGATTGGGATTTCAAATTAAGGAGCACAGTGTTGCAATTCGGTCAAACAGCTGATAAAAATTGGTATCTAGATTCAATTTGGCGAAGAATATTTACATAAATTACCTAATTAGTTATTCAATTTCACGAAAAATATTAGGCATCATTGTTTGACAACCTAAATAATACAAAGCAGGATAATAGTCGGTGTTTCGAGAAACTTTATATATAGCCATAAAGCGTAAGTTCTTCGTTATTTAGACTTGAACTGCAGATAAACCAACGCACGTTGACTTCGCACGTTTTGCTTCATTGCTGAATTTTTGACTAAATCCATGCTGGCAACCACTTAAACGCTTAACACTAGTTGTAGACTAACTATTTTCTTATTTTTTATTACATTCATCCCAAAAATCATAAAACTTCTTTAAAAAATAGAACATTAACTGCAACAACAGAAAGCAAAACTTGATTATGAAATGTCATTATGTTCTAAATTTGCAACTGCAACGTTGCCAAGTCGCTTAATTTTAGTTTTCAGTACTATATGACCGAGGTCTGCATTTTTTGACATATCAGTGACAGCTTTAAATGTCAAGGTCACAGCTGGGCGCCAACGCAACCGCCAGACAGCCGACGATCTACTCAAAAGAGAAGAGGGAACAACATCAGTCAAATTTAAATTCTTGTTTTCCTGACGTTGCTACCTCCCGGACTTATTATTTATTACAGTTTTTGAGGGACTCCTGCCATTAGTTTTTTAAGGCAGTGTATTAGTGTTTAATTTATGTTGTATATCGTAGGTTTAATATTTAATGTATTTTGTAGGAAACTGAAGAAATGGTTGACGATCCGTTTTGTAATCCAGATAAACCTATCAGAGTTACTTTTGAAGAAATTACATCGGCTGCTTACAAAATCAAGACTGGTGTTAAAAACACACCCTGTATAGTAAGTTTTTGTTCATATATCTAACTCACTCATAAAAGTAGAGAATGCAATGAAAAAAACTTTGTTAAAAACATTTCTGGCTTAGTACACACTGTTTTTATTAGAGTTAAATAATAATAATTTGAGCATTTTGATATACAGTGAGGATATTGTGAACACCTAGTATAAAAAAGTATACATTTTGGGAATTTTAAAAATATACATTTTTGGGAATTTTAAAATAAGTATACATTTTAATTAGTTTACTTAACATTGGGAATTTTGCTAAATAAAGATATACGTGAGGTGTCAAGGTTTTAAAAGTACAAATTAAACAATTTTCTAGGTTACTCTTATAATAATAAAATAAAAACATTAAACAAACTGGGTCGCGTAGAAATGGCAAACAAACACTGGAAAATTTAATATTTAAAGAGGGAGAAAGAAAGAAATGAGAAAGAGATTAGATGAGAAGTAGTTAGTGAAGTCAAGTATAAAGTTAAAGTTTTAGTTAAGCCCGTACGGGCTACCCCTAGTGGGGGGTATGCCCGTACTAAATTTAGTTAGTCAAATAAGTTAAGTTGGTTTTTAAAATATGCAAAGTTAGTTTTGATGGTCCACCGGTCTCATTGTCCCAAGAAGATAGTTCCATATGGTACATTTGCCCAAGTGACGTCAAGTAGCTCTAAATATTTCAAAATATATACGTCACAATATTAAAAATCCTCTCTCCTTTATCTTTTGAATGGTACAAGATATCGAGATCGGGTAAAATTTGGGTAAAGGGTGTCACTTAAACTACTTTTTGCATAAAAATGATTCCGGTCACGTGACCTACTGTCAAGGAGGCAGTAGCAACATTTTTTTCAAATAGAAAGGGGGTCATGTAGTACCTCGTTTTAAAAGCCCTCTAATCCTCTACCTAACGCCACTTTGTTTTTTAAAATCGGCCCAGCCGTTCCAGACTTACAAGCCAGTGCTATTCAAACCGCATTGTTTTTACACTATTTAAGCCTGGAAAGGCTGGACCAATTTTCGAAAACGAAGTATCGTTAAGTAGAGAATCAGAGGACCTTCAAAACGAGGTGCAACATGACCCCTTTCGATTTGAAAAAAATGTTGCTAGAACCCCTTGATACTGGGTCACGTGACAGAAAATATTTTTATGCTAAAAAGTAGTCTAAGTGACACCCTTTACCCAAAATTTACTCCACCTATATATCTTGTCCCATTCAAAAAATAAAGGAGGGGATGACTCTTAATATCCTCACTGTATACTTGGCTTTAGTAGTTCCAAATTTTCATCCCCTAGCAATACTCAGCACTGTAAAAAGTCATTAAGAAAAGTTATAATTGTCTCAGATGTTGCATACTATTTAGAGACGCTGTATATAAGTATACAGGGCGGACCAAATTAAACATGCACACTTTTTAACTAATAATAATTTTTCATTTGTTGCGCCCATCTTTTTATTTTTAAAGGGCTACAGGGTAAATGTGTTCTCTATAAGTTTGCCAATTTTGGTCAAACAAATTTAGACAGGACTGGACTTACGGAGCTTTGTCCAAAGTACTATATTTAACCTCGTTTTAAAAAAATCTGATTTAGCTACAATTGAGCTAATACGTTTTTCTGTAGACAAACTATGGAAAATGATTCAGCTAAACGTGAATCTGTCAAAAATTTAAGGATTTACGAATTATGATTATTTTAGATAAATGGTTCGCCCCATAAAGCATGTATTTCTCTCTGGTTTTAATAGGAACTTTTTTTTAGTGTACTTTGAAAATCAAAATGTGAATGGTTACTGAATTGGATGCTGATTAAACTTAACAGTAATTTAATTAAAAATAAGCGTATTAGCTCATGATAAAATTTATTTCTTTTGCAACGAAGTTAAATTCATCATTTGGAAAAAGTCCCGTAAGTCCAGTCCTGTCTAAATCTATTTGACCAAAATTGGCATGCCTAGAGAAAAGCATATCTAGATACCTATTAGCCCTTAAAAATGAAAAAGATCGGCCAAACAGATAAAAAGTTATTATTAGTTATAAAGTATGCAAGTTTAATTTGGCCCACACTGTATTATCAAAAAATGCAAATAAATGCTTTAAAAATAATTGCTATTTAATTCAGAATGTTTTTTAGAAATCACATTTGTCAGTATTAACTGGAATGGATGTATACCTAAAAGAGGACTTTTACAGCACACAGGCAGGTAAATGGTTAATTTTAGCTATTGAATTATTCTATGTAAAGTTTATTTTCAACATTTTCATATCATTCACAGCTTAAAGTCATTACATCTTTGGTAATTTTCTAGGAAACCTGCGGCAACTCCGATTTTGACGAAATTTGGTATACGGGGGTTTTCGGGGCGCTGATCACGAATCTAAAGAATTTTTTGGCGGAAACGTTTCGTTCTTGAGATATTCATCATCAGACTTGAAATTTAAACTAATCCTATTTTACAATATTCCCCCTTCTTTTACACACAATTCTTGATTTAAAGCTAAAGTGGCACACAATATTTGATTTTCACCTTTTAAAACCCCGTTTTTTACGTATTTTACATTCTTTTTGCATTAAATTGCATAGCTATACTTTGAATCATTTCAATCTCAGTATGCCATGAAGCCCTACGTGTATGTATGGTTGCCGCATTATCAAAGAAAAGCCACACAATTTAATGCAAAATATAATGTAAAAAACGTAGAAAAACGGGGTTTTAAAGGTGAAAATCAAATATTTGTGACACTTTAACTTTAAATCAAGAATTGTGTGCAGAAAGAGTATAAGTAAAGATAAGCTAGTTCAAATTTAAATTTGATGATGAATATCTCGAGAACGAAACGTTTCCGCCAAATCTTTCAGATTCGTGATCAGCGCCTCAAAAACCCGTATACCAAATTTCTGTTAAAATCGGAGGTGACCGAGGTTTACTAAGAAAATTACCACATCTCTTTTCCTTATTTTGGATCCTAAACTCTACCAATCGCCCTGTGTGTCTTATATTATTCCCTCCTTAAAAAAATTGTTCTTATGTCCGAGGAATGGCGTCTCCCTACTCATTTCTTATTACATTTTAAAAGAGATGCCTAAATTAAACAGTTTTTTAATCCAATCTAATCATTCCCTTATTATGCAACAAGTTCTGGTTAATGAGTCTAGAGTCACTTTGTGCTATAGCATTGGTAGCCAATCTGGTCCATCGCGACTACTAGTCCAGTCGATCGTTGGCAAGTCAAAAATATTAATATGTAGAACACACTGCACAACGTTATTATTACCAACTGCTGCACACAATCTTGTCTCATATTTTAATCGCCGAAGTATGTAATAGGTTTATTGGTAGACCGCACTGGGTGCCGGCAGTCGATCTTAGGGTCTAAACCACACCCCTCATAAAAGAACTAGAATACCTACTCGAATCTAAGTCTAAAAATATAAATAATAGTTTAAAAAAACTAAAAAACACGCTTTTATATGCAACCGAACTAAAAATTAGAAAATAATTTTTCATTACAAAGAGTTTGTATTACAGTAATAAAAAGGTCAAACAATGAATCATAATTATATACCTCAAAATAAATTATAATAAAATTTAAGATAATAACAGAATAATTCACTTCAGAGTAAAAGCGTGGGGTGCATTATACTATTAAATGTTCATAACTATTTCCTTCATAGATATCTACAAATGAAATAATTATGAACATTTAATATATTAAGCACCTCACGCTTTTATTCTGAAGTGAATTATTCTGTTATTATCTTAAATTTTATTATAATTCTATTTTGAGTATATAATTATGATTCATTGTTTGACCTTTATTACTGTAATACAAACTCTTTGTAATGAAAAATTATTTTCTAATTTTTAGTTCGGTTATATAAAGCGTGTTTTAGTTTTTAAACTATTATTTATTTTTCATTTTTTAGTTCGATATATCAATTAGTTTTCTGCGGACATGTGATATTGAAATGTTTCACGAACTATTTCGTAATCTAATCATTTCATTTAAAGCTTCACTGTTGCATGGGGTTTCAGAACGCAACTACTCCGAACAAGTTTCTGTCAGCCTTATGCTGAGTACGTCGAAACTGCACGCATGCGCAGATCGCGCACTAGCTCTTTCTCTGTTACTCTCCTACAGAAAATCTATAAAGGAATTTATTTATCCTGGCGATCCTAATCAGGATAACGGGATACTGTTTGCAGATTATTGCATTGTCATGGGTCCTTGATACGTGTGCAAAGTTTCAAAGAAATCGAATCGCTGGAAGTTGGTGAAAATTAAGCTTAAAGATTTCGTTACATACATCCACATACATAACTTGTCACGCAAATATAAGGTTTGTTCCAGACAGAATGTTGGAAACATGTTAGCAACAATCGTAAAACGCAGAAATTGTTACAAACATTAGTCAGAAATGTTGGCAACAGTTTTCTGCTGGAACGAAAAATAAACAAGGCGTGCATACTGCTTATACGTCAATACAAGAAAGGTTATGTTAACAATTTGTCAGTAATGTTTGAAGAAAGTTTGCAAACTTTTCAAACAGTTTCAACATGTTTCCAACATCTTAAAACTACTGCTGGAACAACAAACAATTGTATAATGTTAGAAACATGGCACTGCTGGAACGACAAATTTGACGTGCGCAGAATCCGAACGGTTGCAAACATTTCTGACAGCCTGCTGGAACAAACCTATATTTTTCTCTTCAATCATCATTGGCCAAGCTCAGCAGCACTCGAACGATGTTACCAACAGAAGTAACTTAACTGTTTCCAATATTGCGAAATAAAAGTCCCTTAAACAATTGACAATACATAAACTGCCTTCAGAAACCAGTAGTTAATCTATTTTTTTATGAGTGCTGTGGTCTAAACAAGTTGACCACTCGTGGTGTAGAGTATACCCGGTTTTAAAGCAATAAAGCAACATTTCTTTATAGTTTTAAAGATAGAGGAGCAAGGTATGCTTTAATAATGCTTAACGAAGAAGAACGCAGACGCGGAGTTATAGCAGCTTCTTTAGGAAACCACGCCCAAGCAGTTTGTTACCATGGGTACGAGCTAGGGATACCAGTGACAGTGGTGATGCCTCTAATAGCACCTATAATGAAGATACAGAAGTGTAGAGATATAACGCTAACGTTATTATTGAAGGAAAGGTATAGTTTGATGCAAAATATTTTTAAAAATACAGGGTGAACATTTTTAAGTCTGTACTATTGCTAACTTCTTTATTTTTGGAGATAAGAAGTCGGTTGAATTGGTAAGGTTGTAGTATTTTTTCCGCTGATTAACTATATTTTTGGGTGTCTTCTACCATACAGGGCGTAAAAATATTATCAATAATGTGCGAGAAACTAGTCCGCGTCCCTGGCAAGCTAAAGAAGCGACATAAGTTTCAAGGGTACTATTTTAAGAGGGTCTTTACTAGTATGCATCGTACTAAAAATATTATCAAATTATACAGAGCGCTTTAAAAGTTATTCACGAAAAATCGATTTCTAGCTGCCCCCTTTGGGGATCATTCTCCTGCAGGGGGCTTAAACGGAAAAATTTTACGGAACTTGTCGTGTTATTTTCATCTGTTCATACGTGTGCGAGAGATTTCCCACATTTTCCCGGACACCCTGTATATCACTACCTAATTTATATTCGTAAAGAAATGTAAAATAATATAAATTATTATATAAATAAATATAAAACGAATGCTTTCTTTACACATTAAGACACTGAGATTTTAAGATTTTTAAATTATTTAATGATTTAAAAAGATTTAAGTCCGGTACTGGAAATGACTTTTTAATGCGCATGTACCAAGAACCTTCCGGTGGGCCTCGAATTTGTTTACTACGCCATATCGTAAAAATCCGCAAAAGGCAACAAGGCTCTGTGTATCTAAATGTAAGATATCTATGGTTATATCCAATTTTTAATAGTTTCGGAAATATGGCCATCCTCGGGAATTTGATAGTAAACTGGCATTTTTAAAATAGAACACACTGTATATTGCCTATTTTATCTTCGACACTAAACTAGGTGCTTATAGCTTGGAGCTGTAGAAATAATGGAAAATTGAAAAATAATTTTCAGATTTGAATGGCCATATTTTTTAAACTATAAGAGATAGACTTATCATATGTGGCATTTTTTTAAAGCTCTTTTAAATACTTATTTAATGGTGATGAATATACGGGGTGTTTATTAAAAAATACCAGTTTACTATCAAATTCCTGAGAACCTGAGAATCGCCGTTTTTCCGAAACTATTACAAATTGGATAAAACACATGAGGACTTTTTTAAGGCTCTTTAATGGATTTTCAAATGACGATATAATATACAGAGTGTTCCATTTATAAGTATACTTTTTGCAATAAATAAAAAACCGGATTTACTAATTTAACCGACTTCGTATTTCCAATAATAAAGAAGTTAGCAATAGTGCCGACTTAAAAAATAATCACCCTGTACCCAGCAAACACTATTTGCCGGCAATGTACATTTTTCATATTGGCATTGATGGTAAAGCATTGGCAATTGGTGGCAATATTATGCCAACATGTTATACGCATTAAAAAGTCAACCCTAAATAAACACTTAATTGCCAATAAATTTTACATGCAGGCGAATTGCCGGCAAGCATACAAAAATGGCGGCATACCAATCCTGATTAAATAAAGCACGCGTTTTTGTTGCAGGCAAATAAATATTGGATTTTTGAAGGCAAACCTTCAAAGCATATTCATACTTTTTAAACCATATTATTAACATTGGTATTTAACTAACATTAAAGCAATTTTTTTGATCTGTTTTATTTATAATGGCAGCTAAACAACATTATTTTATGTTTTTTACATAATTTAAAGGAAATGGCCTTTTCATAACATTTTATTGTTAAAAATCATGCAAATAAAAATTAGGTCAAACAAAATGTTTATTATGTATTTTGGAGTGAATAAAAATAAAATGATGGTAAAATTAGCTACGTTAATTTCGACCGAAGGTGATCGCTTTGTGCATTTGTTTTCTACGTGGTTTTCTTAGCTTTTTAGTTTCTTTTTAAAGAAAAGAGTTTTTTAATAGACATAATTAAATGTATTCATTACCTAATAAGTGTGTGTGTGCTGGTGATTAATTGGTGATGGCTAGTCGAGAAGGCAAGATATTCAAGTAGACTGTTAGGAGCTGTAAACATTTTGTTTAAAACTTTATTAAAAGTTTTAAAGACGTGTTAATAAAAAATATTATATATATTTAATAGTTTTTTTGACATACCGATAGATGGCGTAATGGACAATAAACTACTACGTTTCTGCAATATCTTCGCTTTTTATCGTCTAAACCGTACCCATTAGACAAAAATAATACGAGAGCGGTCTGCGGTAGGTGATCTCACTTAGCTTTTGAAAGAAATATCTTCGGCTAGTGTAAAAATCTGCATCTCCAAGTTGGACAGTGTTCCGAGAGATGGTACTTTGCATTGCAAGGAAATTGCATGCAGTTAGGAGTTTTCCTATTTTAATTTTCAAATAAAATATCGCATCATTTTAGCTTTAAAAAAAAGTATATGCGACAATTTTCGTCAATAAGACGTCAGCTTGCTGCTTGGGAGTATCTGCATTTGCCCACTTTCGTGTCTTTTTGTTATCTTTTTGCCAATAACTTATTAATGATGGATGCCATCATCTTAAACGCATTTTTTGCCTGCAACACGTGGCCTAATAACGACCAATTGCCCACTTTCGCGTCTTTTTGATACCTTTTTGTCAATGCCTTGCCATTAAAGAGTGTTGACAATGCCAGTAAATTAAATGTACAACGCCGGCAAAAAATGTTATATGGGTATTGTTGTTTTTGAGTTCGTTTAACCTTTAAACCATGTTACTAGCTTTTTTCTTCAGGATATGGCCGAAGCTAAGAAGAAAGCCTACCAACTATCAAAAGAAAAAGGACTGACATATATCAATGGGTATGACCACCCTCATATAATAGCAGGACAAGGAACCATAGGTTTGGAAATTATGGAACAAGTTTCCGATATAGACGCTATAGTAGTTCCGACGGGTGGTGGGGGTTGTTGGCTGGTGTGTCAGTGGCTGTCAAGATGTTGAATCCCAAAATTCAAATCATTGTAAGTATTGCAGATGAAAATTGTTGTATTAATTTTAGGATTTTCTGTTAGTCTGTGAAGTGGTATAGTGTAGTCTGTATTATCATGGGAATTAAAAAATTGATAAAGCCACACTTCGGGCTTTCTTGTATGAGTGGGGGTCATTAATATGGCTAACGGCTTTTCTTTAAATAAAATTAGGATTGCCCAAAGATAAGGGAGAAGAGAATTTATTAGGACAAGCCATATACAGGGTGATTTCAAAATCGATCACGAAACTTAAGGGAGTGATTCTACTTGACAAATTAAGGGTAGAGCTTTATATAATTTTTTTCAAAATGTCATTCGTTTTCGAGTTATAAGCCGTCAAAGTTCAATTTTTATTTTGGCTTTTTCGCCATATTGCATTTATTTTTTAACCAATCCAGTTGATATTTGGCACACAAATCAAGCTTTGCAGATTCTAAAATTTTAAGTAAAGTACTTTTTTAAATACCGCCAGAGGGCACTTTACCTAAAACTTAAAATTTATTTACATCATAACTTTTTTATTTTGACAGATATTGCAATTAATATTTATTAAAGTCGATAAAACCAACCGTTTAGGCACCAATAGACATCAAAGTTTTCATCAATTTCAATCAAATTACCTACATACATACAGGGTGTCCAGTAACTCAACCGACAAACTTTACAGGGCAATTCTACAACAGAAAATAAGAACAAACTTCATATAAACATATGTCCTAAAGGTCTTAGTTTTTGAACTACGGGGTGTTAAAAATAAAAAAAAGGTTTTTGCCCTAAACGGTGAAGTTTATCGACTTTAATAAAGATAGCTTTTTTTTAAGTTTTTGATTCTCTATAAAATGGCGGCCCCAGCATTGCAATATCTGCCAAAATAAACAAGTTATGATGTAAATCAATTTTATTTTTTAGGTAAAGTGCTTTCTAGTAGATTTTAAAACATTACTTTTATCTTAATATTTTAGAATCTGCAAAGCTCGATTTGTGTGCCAAATATCAACTGGATTGGTTAAAAAATAAATGCAATATGGCGAAAAAATCAAAATAATAATTGAACTTTTGACTGCTTGTAACTCGAAAACGAATGAAATTTTGAAAAAAATTATATGAAGCTCTACCCTTATTTTGTCAAGTAGAATCACTCCCTTTAGTTTCATGATCGATTTTTTAAATCACCCTGTATATAGAGTATTGGACATATCAAAATGAGACTAGGTATAGGCAAATGATATGAGCAAAGGAGAGTTAATGTATATTTTTCACATTCCAGTCACTTTCGTCTTAACCGGAAATGGCTTTATTTTAAATTTATAAATGGAACACCCTGTATATTTTGTCAATTTGAAAGTCAGAATGTGACATTTTAAAAGGATTTTTAACCTTACTTGATTTTTTAAAGTCATTTTTAAAATTGCATCTAAGTGACCATGATTGGACGCAAATAAATCTAGTAACTCTAGGTGATGATAGAAAAATACAATCGCTAAGTTTTACTGAGTAATATGAAAGATAGTAATTGAAAACCAAAAATTAAGCGACTTGGCAACAATGCAGTTGCAAATGTAGAACATTTGACATTTTATCAAGCTTTGCTTTCTGTTGTTGCAGTTTATATTCTTATCTCTAAAATAATTTTTACTCGAAAACGGCTCATTTTATCGATGTCAAACAAGAGTACCTTTCTTTAGCAAAAGGTTTAAACTACCCAAAAACATATTTTTTGTGTCTTCACCATACAGGGCGTAAAAAATATTATCAATAATGTGCGAAAACTAGTCCGTCCCTGGCAAACTAAAGAAGCGACATAAGTTTCAAGGGCACTATTTTAAGAGGTCTTTACTAGTATGCATCGTACTAAAATATTATCAAATTATACAGAGCGCTTTAAAAGCTATTCACGAAAAATCGATTTCTAGCTGCCCCCTTTAGGGGATCATATCTCCGCAGGGGGCTTAAACGGAAAAATTTTATAGGAACTTGTGTGTTATTTTCATCTGTTCCATACGTGTGCGAGAGATTTCCCACATTTTCCCGGACACCCTGTATAAAGTTTCTCGAAACACGGACTATTATCCTGCTTTGTGTTATTTAGGTTGTCAGACAATGATGCCTAATATTTTTCGTAAAATTTAATAACTAATCAGGTAATTTATGTAAATATTCTTTGCCAAATTGAATCTAGATACCCATTTTTATCAGCTGTTTGACCGAATTGCAACACTGTGCTCCTTAATTTGAATTCCCAATAAAACAATTTGGCGAATTGACTAACGAGATAAATTTATTTGCGATCGGAATAAAAATAAAGTCATAAATAAAGGATCATAGCCATCTAGATGCAATAATACAAATGGCTCTCGAAAAATCAAGTAGGCGTAAAAAGTTTAAAAAATGACAAATTACTATTTAGAATTATCTTAGAGTTCCAAAAATGTTAAAATATATAGGGTGTTCCATTTAAAAGTTCAAAATTGGAGTAATTTCTGGTTAAACTGGAGGAAACGAAAAAGTAAAAATATGCGAAAACTCTCCTCTTTCCATACTATACGCGCATATAGTGTGACGTCACCCGACGTTGACGTTTTTCTACCCTCATTAGAGGCAGTCTTGCCGCTTAGCTGTGCAAACAATCGCATGCTAAAAAAGCAATAAACTTTAGCTCTGCCTAATCATAGTGGTCAGCAGGACCAAAAGCAATGGATTATACTCTTGTCATATTTCTTTATTATGCGCTTTTTCACACTGCCATAAAGGCTGACTCTAGAGGTATATTTTTAAGGCTTTGAATGGAATCCAAACAAACCCCTCTACCTCCTCACCTCACCATAAAACAAACAAAGGTTTCTATGGCAAATATACTTTATTTTTCAAATTTGTTACATTAGTGGCACTATTTAAGATATTTTATATAAGTTTTATCAAAATGGATTACGAGGAACCTTTTAGCATTAATATCATCGATTGAAGTTCGTAAAAATTATACTTTTGTTCATATAGTTTGGTTAGCTGAATAAATATCACAAATAATCACGAAAATTTAGAGTCACAGTGTCACAAATAGCCGGCACTAGTCACAAACACTTTAAAACACACAAAAACTTACATAAGACGAATTCCCATAATAAACACCTATTGTTTGGATTCCTTGCCTGCGTCATGACGTCAGAAATAAATGCGCGAATTTACTTCAACCAAGTGCCATTTTGACATGTCCAATGCTTCAGAGTTTATGCCTTTTCTAATAGATGCGTTGACACTCGGTAAAGATGCAAACAGTATTCCAAAAATACTGTGATTCAAAGCACAACACACACTTTTCAGGTTCCCAAATCAATCTCTCAACCCGACTTGGAAAGCAAACGCAGGGCGATGCAGATATCTCTTTTCACAGGATCTCAATTTAATATTGGATTGGGGCACCAAAAATCTCGTTCAATTTAATGCATCCAAAACACAATCATGTTCCTTGTCGCGAAAAAATCATCAAACACTCACCCTTTGCTTATGAGTGGCCAGGTTTTGCAGAGCGGGGACACATTTAACCTTGTGGGCGTCACATTTGAGAATAACCTTAATTGGCATAAACACATTGTATCTATATCCACCGCGGCTTCAAAAGCTTGGGGTTCTTTTCCGAGCCAAGAAGTATTTTTCTCCTTCCAATTTATACACTTTGTATGTGTCCCAAATTCGACCCTCTCTGGAATATTGTTCTCATGTCTGTGGAATAGCATCCCCTACAACCCTCAGCATTCTTGATGCCATTCAAAGAAGGGCTGTTCGACTTATTAATGATCCTTTACTTACTCAAAGACTTCCTTCTCTTGCCCATCGTCGAGCTGTGGGAGATCTATCGCTCATCTATAGATACTTTTACGGCTTCTGCTCCGACGAATTATCCAGTATAGTCCCTCCTCTTGCAGCTCCCAACAGAGAAACTCGTGGTGCCCCACGTATGCATCCCTTTACGGTCCAACTGGACAGGCCCCGAACTTCCCACTTTGTTCGTTCTTTTATCCCTAGAGTTTCTAGACTGTGGAACCTGCTGCCAGCGGAGGTCTTTCCTTCCCCCAAATCTTCAAGTTTTTAAGTCCTGTGTTAACAAACTTCCTCTTACCCTGCTTAAGACACCCACGGTATGTTAGTATTTAAGCTTTCAGCCTTCGTTGATTTTCCAAAGATAAGAAAACAAATTAAATTAAATATCTATTATGTCTTAAATCCTAATCCAAACTAACTCACAATCAATTAAATTATAGATTTTCCAGGGTGTCGAGTCTGAAAGATGCGCAAGTTACTCCAAAGCTATGGCTAATAATGGACCAGTACATACACCTATAGAGGCACATTGGCAGATGGTTTGGCTGTCCCTGAAACTGGAGTTAATGCTTGGGAGACGTCAAAAAATTTGATTGATAAATTGGTAAGCATAAATCAATTTTAGACGTTCAACCAATTATAACCGCGGTAATAATTGGTGACAACTTTGACGTATAATACATTGTTTAAACGTCAACATAAACCGATTGGTAAATGCCGTTTTAGAATTGGTACTTCGCATAAAATTGATGCAATAGATTTCCACACATTTTGTTAATGGTCCCTGGGCCAGTAATGAAATGGAATTCATGATAAGAATACTTTTAAAACCCCTTTTAGGGGGTTTCTTTTGACGAATCTACCACGAATATTCATAACGCCATATATGGAAGCGGCGCTTTAACCCAGCCTGTTAATGTCAAAAGGTTTCGGGTGTCGGACTGGGCGAACGCGACACTTTCTTTATCAGACTAAGTTTTTCCACAATGTTTTACATGTAATTTTTTAAACATTGTAACCAAAAATCGTAAGGGTTACAGTTACGAAACCCGCCCAATCCGATACCCAAAATATGTCAAGGGGCTCTTTGTTTGACTTCCGGACCAGTGCGGACGTGCGAAGAGGACTACAAAGTACTTCCTGGGGTGGCGGTTAGAGGTGCCGTACGGACGTTTTTACCTTCGGGAATCAAGGAAAGATTCACGCTAAATTGACGGTATCTTCTGGAGCTAAGCGCTGTGAGCGAAGATTCCTATAAGCTGATGGTATCCGGTTTGGTGGTGAACACAAGGTAAATGGCTGGAAATGGATGGGCGTGCCATGGGAACTGTCAGTCGTGAAAGTGAAGGTTATAGGTAACACCAGTAGCAGTTCTTGGTTTGACAGCTGACAATTTATGCATTGCATCGATTGTAGAATTATTTTTGTTTTCTTTTTGGAATTTCTGGGCGTTACGAGCTCGATTATCCAGATTTTCCGCCGACGAAGCCCTGGAAAGCATAGTCCGGAAGAGGGAGAGCTGGTGGATTGGACCTGAAGGGACTAAAACGAAGAATAGAATAGAACAAAGCATGTCAATGGACCTTATGGTTTTCGTGACTGTAACGCTTACATCTTTTAGCACAATGTTTAAAAATTGCATAAAAACATTGTGGTAAACTTGTCCGACAAAAAAAAGTGACGCGTTTGCCCAGTCCGACACCCGAAACATTTGATATTGACAGGCTGGGTTAAAGCGCCGCTTCGATATATGGCGGTATGAATATTCGTTGAGGGTCAAAAGGAACCTCCCTAAATAGGTTTTAAAAGCGGTATTATCATAAAATCAATTTTATTACTGGCCCTGGCTCTGGTGCTACTATAAGTTTTAATAACATTTTTCATATTAAAAATGTTTTATTTGTTTATTTAACTAACTTTATAGAAAAATTCATTTTGCAGCAAGTTAAAAATACCTTTTTTATTATATACGAATTTATTAAACAATCCATGGTATAGGTAAATGGTATGAGAAGAGGAAAGTTTTGGTATATTTTTACTTTCCAGTCAGTTCCACCACAAATTATCAGAATACCCAAATGCGAAAGTGCGGCGAAATACGCTTACTTGTTTCTATGACCTTGAGAAAGAATAAATGGAAAATCTGCACTAATGCATGGATCGTAATATCTTTAATTTGTAAAGGTTAAACCGCACCAAGGCGCTAAGGAGAGATAGACTTTTATAGTTATTAATTATGTCGCTTTTTTATGTGGGGAAAACGGGACAAAAGAATAATACACTATTTGAAAATTAAATTTTTCTTTATTAAAAAATATTACAAACTAAAAATTTTACCTATGCTTTGAAGGATAAAATATTGTTAGTAGATGTCACGATTAGATCAATTTGTAATAAAATGTCTATACCTGGTTGCACAAAACATTTTAAAAAACGATTAAACTAATGGGGGTTTAGAATGTTTAACAAAACGCCATATTAAAAAAAAACGTTATCTTAAAACTGCTTATTAAATTAATTAAAGGTATTCCGTTTTACTAGCTTAATTGTTTAATAAAAAGTTTTGTGTAACTGGGGATTAAAACAAAATAATTGAAAGCAGAGTAACAAGAGTTTCTAAAGAAACCCCGACGCAATCTTTTAAAGCAATGCAGATGTTGCCATAGTAATAGAAGTATGTTATATTCTTGAACACTGAGAAAACACCTAATTTTTTTATTTGAAAGATAGCCTTTCAAATGGTAGTGCAGCTATAAATAGTAAAAAATAGTTTCCTTCCTTTAGGCACATGTCTAAGTATTTTATAAAAACTTTGTATTAATATTAAATAGTTTGAAAATGTTATTTTAAGATTTATTTAATATTTACCTAATAAAATAGTTATTTTTTGGAAGAGACTCAGAATTGTCTGTATTTCTTGATGATACTGGCTTGAAAAATATTGTCGGCACGGTAGCGTTAAATAGACGTTTCATTGTGGATGACGAGATGGAAATAAATTTGTTTTCAAAATATACTCCCCTCAATTTATAATTCATCAGATTTTTTCCAAAAATCTTCTCTTCCGGCAGACTTAAGCCAGACCTTTGCGCTAAAAATATGTTTTTATTTTAGAAAAACCATCCACATAATTATCCACATATTTTTTTGTAAATAGAACTTACTACATCAAGAAAATACTTGTAATGCATTTTTATATTAAAAAAATAATTAATAGTTTAAAAAAACTAAAAAAACACGCTTTTATATGCAACCGAACTAAAAATTAGAAAATAATTTTTCATTAAAAAAATATTGTCATTTCATAGTAAAAAGCGTGGGGTGCATTTTACTATTTTTTCATAACTTTTCCATCATAGATATTTGCAAATATAATAATTATAACATTTAATATTTTTATCACCCCACGCTTTTTACTATGAAATGACAATATTTTTTTTAATGAAAAATTATTTTCTAATTTTTAGTTCGGTTGCATATAAAAGCGTGTTTTTTTAGTTTTTTAAACTATTAATTATTTTTCATTTTTTAGTTTCTGCTACTCTTGACAAAATGGCGAAAAAATTTTTAATGAACAAGAGTGGCAAATTTTAAAATTTTTCCAACAGATTGCAACTCACTAAAAATTTCTTCTTCATTAAGTAGCAAAGTTTGAAATTTTGCCAACAGATGGCAATCCAGGCAATGTTTGGACCGTTGCCAATATATTGCAACCCACTAAAAAATTTCTTCTTCATTTAATAGCAAAAGTTTGAAATGTTGCCAACAGGTGGCAACCTAGGTGTTGTTTTTATATTTTTATAATATAAAGGAAAATTTTTTTTCCTGGCGATCCAAAAAAGAATGTTAATTTTTATTAATTGCACATTATGTATTATGTATACATTACACATAATGTAATTTTTATTATGGAATCCTTGAACTCATGGTGCAACTAACCCTATATTTTTATTGTTCATAAAAATTGAACACCCATGGTGCAACTAACCAAATTGTGTAAAAACTAAAAATTTCTTCTTCATTTAATAGCAAAGTTTGAAATGTTGCCAACAGATGGCATCCTAGGTGTTGTTTTTATAATATAATGGAATTTTTTTCCTGGCGATTCAAAAAAGATAACGGGATACTGTTTTTAAATTATTGCATCTTCATCGGTCCTTGACACGTGTGCAAAGTTTCAAAGAAATCGAATAGCTGGAAGTTGGTTAAAATTAGGGCTCAAAGATTCCGTTACATAGATAGATAGATAGATAGATAGTTACAACCCAAGTTAATAAAAGCGTGTTAAAAAGTATTATGGTTACGTGAACATTAATGTGCCCGATATTATCTGTAGCCTGCACATTAACATGTACGGAGTAATTAAAAATACCTTTATTATATTACAAAATATCAAATTTATATTACCTCAAGTGGTCCTTTGATAATCTAAAAAAGTGATTTTCCGCTCCCGGTTCAGTATAAATATACACATTTATATTCCACATTAAACGGTAATAATAATAAAAATTAAAGTTCACAAATAACTACACATAATTAACTAACTTATGCTCACGTTATATGCCAACAAAAAATATGGCACTAACTGACACCTAGATTAGCATTGGGTCACGTACTAAATCGTGGGATGTATATCCACCACGCAGTGGGAGGGACCATAGTGGTGAGAGATTTCAACGAACATGCTTAGTTTCGCATCTGGGTATTCTGATAATTTGTGGTTCCACTTTAACTGGACATGGCTCCAATTTTGGATTTTTAAATGGAATACCCTGTATTCCTGTATATTTTACCATTTTTGGATTCCTGAGACTACAGTAGCCTTTATAATAAACAATAAATTGAACCTTATACTATAGTTTAGTTTTTTTAGGTAGTTGTTAAAGAAGAATGGATTGCTCTCGCCATTTTGAGGTTTATAGAAAACGAAAAATGTGTCGTCGAAGGTGCAGGAGCTTGTGGATTGGCAGCTATTCTAGCAGGACAGTTAGACGAATTTAAAGGTAAAAGGTAAGGAGCTATTTAAATTAAACATTTTTTCTTGGCTAATTCACTGATTTTATTTATATCTTAGCAAAAAATTAGACAAATGTGTCTTTAGAAAATACACACCTGGCTAAAAAAACCGGACAAAGAAAATCTTTAATACCTTTTCGGTTTTTTGGCCAATTTTAATCATCTTTTCGTCCAGTAGTAGTTTTTTTATCAATATTATTATTTAATATGGGGATTGCAAAAAGGATTACTTATAGGGACTTACACAGGGAAAAGCCAAATGTTGTATTTTGATCCAAATTTTCGAACACCCTGTGGAATAATTTAACGTCACAATTTTTTACCAGTATATTGGATTTTAAAGCTCCATCTTTTCTTAAAATTTTTGTTTTTAATTCATATCGGTTTCTCTATTCTAAAAGGAAGCACAAATTTTTAAAAATGACAATAAATTTTTGATGTAGTTATACTTTTACACCTTCCTAAAATTTTTATTTTTTTTTATGATAAAAAATAAATTTAAATAGTAGTTTGTTAAGGGATATTTTTCTAATTTTTCTGTCTTACAGCTGCTAACAAGCTTGTCTAACAGCTGACGTCATTATAATGTGAATCGAAAAATAAAAGCGCTTACCGCCAATGACAAATGACATAAAAGATAATATTAATATAACCTAAAAAATGGCAACTCCAGTTTTAAAACAAAAATGCGCAATATCTTTAATGACAGGTAAATTAATCCTTTACATGGTTTCCCACACCTACTGTTGTTATTGTTATTAGTATACATTTAGTCAATTTTGTTTGACTTTTTAACCTCTAATTCGGCTATATTTCCCCCTCCTTGTTTTTTCATCCTGTTAGACAGGGGTTAGTCATCTCCTGAAGAAGCTAACAACCGCTGTGAGCTGCTGTAAGACTGAAGTCATTTATTTGTCAAACAAATGAAAGTGCTTACAGCTGCTGTAAGCAGCTAACAAAGAAAATATCCCTTTAAGTTCGTTTCGTAGTTTTCAAATCAGTAATCAAATTTTTGTATCTCTTAAGATATACAGGGTACGACAAAAAGTGTGATTTCAAAAAATTAACACCTCATATATTATATCACCAGTAAAATAATCTCTTAAAGACCTTTGAAAAAATGCTACTTTTGATAAACTTATATTTATTACTTTCGGTTTATTTTTATTGTCATAAAGTACACCCACATGTCCGAGTTAAACAACTAAAAAATAAACGGAAGTGACTAAATTGATTGCGAATTTGCGGCTATCTTGCGATCAAATTTTTGTATTTGACAAAGGTGTTTGACAAAAATTTGATCGTTTACTGCCTGCCCAAAAACGAAATACATTACCAAAATAATTTAAGAAAAATGCAATTTTCAAAATTTAATATCCAAACCATCATCATTATACCGGGTGTTGCGTCGCCGAGCGGAACATAGGAAATCCCATATAAATTTTAACGGGGATTATTTTTGGCTCCTCTGTACATTTTACATAAAAAATGTAAAATAACTTTTAAAGAGACCAATCTAACAAACCCTTGTGCCAAGTTTCAAAAAATTTTAATAAGCGAATCTTGAATTATTCATTTAAATGTATTTGCCAAACTACCAAATTTTATAATAATTCAATTTAATAATAATGCCACCTAATTATGGAACTGAAAATTTGGAAATTTTGCAATTACAATTAATTGAATAATTCAAAATTGGCTTATTAAACTTTTTGAAACCTGGCACGAGAGTTTGCAAGTTGGTCTCTTAAAAAGTTATCGTACATTTTTTTCGCAAAAGGTACAGGGGAGCCAATATTTAACCCCTTAAAATTTACATAGGATTTCCTATGTTTCCCTCTACGACGCACCTCCCTGTATATCTTGTTAATTAATATTCTTGTTTGTTAAATAGGTATTTATATATGTATACAGGGTGCTCCCTAAGTAATGGGCCAAAATTCCACTGGAGAACCTCAGTACCAAAGTTGATATTAACTGAGATACAGTTCAAAAAATATTTTCAAATTATTTTAATAATATTTGATACATTTCGAATATTGTAATATAACTCGGTATCTAGGGGTTTTTGACATAAGCTATTTTAATCTAATGTTAATTTTTAGGTGTTAATTGGAGGACGCCATCCACACTACTTTCTATTTCTCTCGCTATTCTACCGGGTGATGCATCGCCGGGTGGGACATAGGAAATCCCATGTAATTTTTAATGGGGTCAATTATTGGCTCCCCTATTTATTTTAGAGAAAAATTCTATTGAAGTTTATTGAAGAGCATGCAAATCTACGTCCATGGTAAAAACTTTAGATTTTTCGGTTAACCCGTTTACTAGTTAGATGCTAATATATTTTTAAAAATTGTTACATTATTATCGCCTCATATTTATGAACAACAATAAAAATACCAGTTAGCGTGACATAATGTTGTCATTTTGAAATTTAGTGCTTTATTATTATCAAAAAATCGTAGAGCGAAAAGATTAACCATGAGTTATACTACTGAAGAAAAAGTATTGATGAGTAAATTGTACTATCAAGGAAATAGTTACCAAAAGGTGTCAGACATGTTCGCTGCTCAGTATCCGAATAGACCGATACCCGTAAAATCAACAGTCGATAGGACTATCAAAATGATGTGAAGCTAGGGAGTATTAAAGAGAAGAAAATGTAATATATGATAGAGACTTGGAAATAATTGACCCCATTAAAAATTACATGGGATTTCCTATGTCCCGCCCGGCGATGCATCACCCGGTATATGTACCATTTAAGTAAACCAGTAAATTTTCCTATGTTTTCTACACAGAAAAGATTTTGCATTTAAGTGGTTTAGTGCAACCAAAAAGTATATGGATGAATACATTAATTCATTCGTTTATATAGTTAGACCCATATTTATTTTATTCTGAAAGCGATGCCGCCAAGTACACAAAAAATGATAAAGCAAATAAACCCTTTTGTGAGCAATGATTTATTGCAGCAAAAAATATTCAACTCGACGACTACGCCACGTGTTACAGGTTTTATGGTACGCCAGAGACGAAATAAGAGGATGTTTTATAAGTACGTGATTCGTGTTCTCGCAATATTTTTATTTATTTATCTAAAAAATATGTAATCAGGCTCTGTCAGAGGCTATGTGCTTTCGAAAAGGTTTGTTTAATTTATTATTTTTGTGTACTTGGCGGCATCGCTTTCAGAATGAAATAAATATGGTCTTAACTATATTAGGGAGTTATAGTTATGGCTAGTATGCTGTTTTCAAAGGTATTTTTGGGTTGCAACAAATTACTTAATGACAAATATCTAGAAAACGGTTGCTCAGTGCGATTCTTACAAGGCTTTTTATGTAAAAGGCATTAGAGAGTTCAATATTTTGCTCGGATGGTACATACAGGAAAGCACAACAAAAGCTGCGATGTATTGGATAAATTTAAGTAGTGTAGGTAGCGTCCTCTGGTTAGCATCTAAAAATTACCATCAGATATAAATAGCTCATGTCAGAAAACCCCAAAATACCGAGTTTTATTACAATACTCGAAACGTATTAAATTATGTCGGAAAAATTTAAAAATATTTTTTGAACTTTGACACCCTGTATCTCATTACTAAGGGACCTCCCTACATATATGTATATATTTTTTAACATTACAGGATAGTGCTGATTATAACTGGGGGCAATATCGATACAACTATTCTTGGTAGATGTCTCGAGAGAGGTTTAGCTGCAGATGGCCGTCTAGTTAAATGCAGGGTCACTGTCAGTGACAGACCCGGTGGTATATGTGAATTATGTAGAGTGTTCAATTCTATAGGTGTTTCAATTAAAGATATTATTCACGAGAGGGCGTGGGTGGCGTCGGATGTCTTTAGTGTCAAAGTAAGTATCTACAAAACTGAAGAGCTGATAATTCTTGTTTTTGGTGTAAGTCCATGTTGGATAGTCTTGTACATTGTAGTGTGCATTTCTATACAGGGTGTCTAATAATTAATGGTACACAGAGAAAGCTTAGTGCCAGAATATTAAGATGTATTCAAATATGCCTATTAAAAAGGAAGGTACATGTTGTCATAGTAAAAAACAATATTTGTTATTTATTTTGATAATTTTTGTTACATTATAAATATTGTTTTTTGATATGATCTATTCAGATGGATTTAAGAAATGTACAGAATGAGCTTAGAATTATCCTGTATGTACCCTCTAAGTAAACACTCCTATTAGTTAGGAATCCCTGGACCATTTTTGAAAGTCATTACTAACAAGCTAATTTTTCGTGAGTATCTCTATTTCGACGAGACGCCCAGCTTTTTCCTTACAACAATTTTCGTTGGTGGTAGTTTACAGGGTAGCAGGAATTAAATGTGTTGATTTGACAGATATCAAAAATTTATTACAAACAGGGATTTTCTCTGTTAATTTTTAAGATAAGTATCTAAATGAAACGAAAAAAAAATTGACCTACAAAATTTAAGGTTTCATCAAAGAGTCTCCTACCACCAATGTATGATTAACGATGTTGTGGAAAATAACTACTAACCAGATGATTTTTTTCCTGTTGATTAAATAATAATTATACAGGGTGTTCATTTAAAACTTTCCACTCAAGTTATCTTCGAAACGAGACAGATTTGAGAAAATCGCCGAAACACGTCAAGATATTTATTGAGGGGAACGTTTTTACAAAAAATTGGACGGCGCCCCTTTAACCCTTTAACCACCAGGGCCACCACCCCAAAATTCTTAAATGAAAAGGCGGGTCGAGTGATACATCATTTTAAAGCTCCTGACGAGTACTTTATAACCCTAGAATATGAAGTCAATATCTTCATCTATTACAAAATGGCGGTACTTTAAAAATTACCTAAATACCTGATTTGGATGGCCATATTTCCGAAACTAATAAAGTTAGATGTACCTAATATGGTGTTTTCTTAAAGCTCTTTAAAGGTCTTTTTAATGGTGATACTGGTAGTAATATACAGGGTAGAAGAAAAGTACATATTTTTTTATTTAAGAAGCCTGTATATTATTTTACCATTAAAAAAATCTTTAAATGAGCTTTAAGAAAATACCACATTAAGTACATCTAACTTTATTAGTTTCGGAAATATGACCATCCAAATCAGGTATTTAGGTAATTTTTAAAGTACCGGCATTTTGTAATAGGTGAAGAGATTGACTTCATATTCTAGGATTATAAAGTACTCGTCAGGAGCTTTAAAATGATGTATCACTCGACCCGCCTTCTCATTTAAGAATTTTGGGGTGGTGGCGCTGGTGGTTAAGGGTTAAAGGGGCGCCGTCCAATTTTTGTAAAAATCGTTCCCCCTCAATAAATATCTTGACGTGTTTCGGCGATTCTCAAATCTGTCTCGTTTCGAAGATAACTTGAGAGGAAAGTTTTTAAATGAACACTCTGTATAATTTAACGCCCACATTGTCCTACAAATTGCGAGGTACGTCATCCTGGTTTTTTATATTTATTAAATAAACACATTTAATCTCTGCTACCACCAACAAAAATTGTTGTAAGGAAAAAAGTTGGTCGTCTCTTCAAAATGAAGCTACTCACGAAAAATAAGCTTGTTAGTAATGACTTGGAAAAATGGTCCAGGGACCCCTATTTATATGCTTTCTACTGAAAAACGCAAATATCCTAAAAACGGTCTGGTTTACTTTGGTGGGACATACAGGTTAGCACAAAAGAGTTGCCACGTTTTAGAAAAATTCATATATATATATATATATATATATATATATATATATATATATATATATAACATATAAATATTAATATCAGATCTAAATCAAATCAAATCAAAATATGCTGCTGAAAAAAATCTTGTTAAGGCTAAAAATAAAGATAAATAAATAATAGATAAATTAACAATTGTTTGCTAACCTACTAAACCTACTTACACCATAAATATAAAATACAATAAAATAAACTAAGATAGAATATAAAAAAGTATAAGCAATAAAATCATGAATAAAAGCACATAATAGATAGATAGATATATAGATATTTATTCATGTTTCTAATCACACAGATTTTACATACGTCATTAGGTAAATTAACAAAATAATGATAAGTTTATAATAGCACACACAAGAAACGAAAACATAAAAATAAAAGTAAATATAAAATTTGACTAATAGGTATTAAAAACTATTATTTCTAGTAGCAAGATTGCCTATGTCCATATATTGTTTAAAACCCCTGTAATATGTATGTAAAGCTATTTTTTAACAATATTTAAGTGTCATCTACTATAATTACATTCATAAACTCTTCCAATGAGTAAAAGAGTTCTTAATTAAGAACGTCTTTATCCTCGCTTGAAAGGTCCTTTGAGGCAGGCTCTTCCAAGCTTCAGGCAATTTATTGTAAAATTTAGGACTATAATAGTTAAATGAGATAATCTTATTCAATCTTTTAAACTCTGGCAATATGTAATGTGAACACCGAGTATTGTAGTTGTGGATGTTATTCTGAGTTCTAAACTGCTTTAAGTTTTGCCAGATCCATAGAAGACTTTTGTAAATGAACAAAGATGGAAAGGTTAGGATTTTCAGTTCTACAAATGTCTGCCTCACATCCTCACGAAAGTGGAGACCAGCCATGATGCGTACTGCCTTTCTTTGTAAACCAAATATTTTTTGTGCTTGTGGAGAATGGCCCCAAGCAAGAATCCCATAGGACATAACTGATTGGAATAGGCCAAAATATGCCTTCATATAAGTGCCTTTACTAGAAATAGGTTTCAGATTTCTTAGAAGATAGATTTTTCGACAACTTGCCTGATATAAACTCAACATGTCCATCCCACAGAAGTTTCTGGTCCATGATTATACCCAGAAACTTAACGGAAGACTGCTCGTGAGGAAGCTGTTTCTGTGTAAATATTATTTTCTCCGTTTTGGCATCATTTAGACATAGGTGATTAGTGGCCAAACATTTTGAGGCGTTCATCTGTGTTTCTAACATAACATTCTGTAGTTCTGTCAGGTCTTTACTAACATTAGCCAGAGTTGTATCGTCAGCATAATAATAATAATAATAACATATATGTATATAATTCCACTCACAACACATCCTAAAATTAATAAAATCGGTATAAAGTTAAAAAGATATAAAATTAAATATAACGAAAGAAACAAAAAGGAACCTACAATATATCACAATAAAACTCTTTCAGGCTGTAATATGCCTTTAATCTTAAAATATGTTTTACTTTTTTTTTAATTCCTAATACTTTTATATTGATCCGGTAGGTGATTGTATAATTTTAAACTTTCATACATTAAAGAGTTTTTGGTAGATGAACTCCTCGGAATAGGTAATGGCAAGTAATTCCCATTACGTGTATTGTAGACACCTGGATTTATACAGTTTTTTAATTTTTTATGTACTAATATAACAGTCTCTAGTATGAAGAGGGATGGTAAGGTCAATATTTTTTCCCTTATAAACAATGGCCTACAGTGGTCACTAGCTTTTACTTTGCATAGACATCTTATGGCCCTCTTCTAAAGTACAAACACTGAATTAAACATTTGTCTACAACAAAAACCCCAAAAAGCAATACCGTATCTCAAATGGGACTCCATAAGAGAAAAAAGGTCGATCTGGCCATAGACATGTCCAGCTCTTTTGACACTATACTATACGTAGAGCATAGCATTCAGATGCAACTTTCTTATTTAAATTGAGGATATGGTCTTTAAACTTTAATTCAGAATCAATATAGAGACTCAAGAACTTTTCTGTTTTCAATAGGACAATCATCTATGTTCAGGTGCGGTAAAATAACTAAAATGATATAACATTAATTTTATTAACAATAAAACAAAGCCGATTTGCATAACACCAATCCTTTATAAGAAGCAGATCCGTGTGTGTTGACACACTGTATATATCAAAACATCCTGAGATACCCAGTTTTATTAAATACAATGTTTAAAAAATAACAAGAACTATAGAACTAAATTATTTTTTTTACTTTTTACTTACTTACATATCTTCCATATTATCAACTTTTAAAAGTATGTTTAGTCAAATCTGTATATTACGTTAAAAATATTTTTTTTGTGTTTTAGGTTATAGTTGTATGTGAAACCAGAGATTATGCGCATAGTGTGGAGCTGCGAAATTTACTTTGTTCCAAATACAAAAAAGTAGAATTTGAACATTTCCCTACTAAAAATTACTTTGGTGAGAATTCAGACTGAATCTTATATTTGTTAAGTTTAAAAGATCAAATAGGTTTATTTTTATATGTACAAATTTTTACATGGTGATATTGGTTATTTCAAAATTGTTATTTAATTTTTATGACTTTGTATATTTTATTTTAAAACTATGTACATTTTTGTTTAACATGTTGCTCATTTGATTTATTTTATATTAAATAAAAAAAATTGTAATATCCATAGTAGGTATGTGTTAATTTTAGTTTTTTTTATATTTAACACTCCATCCTGACCCAGAATATACCTTAGGCTTTGGCCACGATAACAAGCGGCGAGTATCAAATCTTCCTACTGGTAGGCGGTATTGGCTAAAATATTTTGTGGTAAACAGTGTTTTGAAACCAGTTTATATACATTCAAAACGCTGCGCGGATAATATTTATATTGTTCTGTATCACCTCGTATAAAAACACGTGTCTTCGTTTTTATACCTTTATTAACAATGGAACGTAACTATGGTTACAACAACGACAAAATCTTCTCTTGTCAATGTCTCGAAGTTTACACCACAAAAGTCGAATCTATACTAACTAAATCAGAGGTTTCCGTCGCCCTTTTATAGTGTGGTGGAAGAGTAAAGAATGATCTAGAATTTTGGAGAAATATCGGGAATATTCCATAGTACAGGATGGCATAAAAGTTCTCAATGGATAATTCGGGCGTTTTCGGAAGCCTTCGAAACTGATGAAAGAACTTGGAAAATCTAAGGTAAATTATTCAAATAAATTATCAGACTATAAATTAAAAGGTCCTAGCTTTATACAATTCTATAAACTAAAAACACTTATGGTAATTTTCTAGAACCTGCGGCAACTGATTTTGACGAATTGGTATACGGGGTTTGGGGCGCTGATCACGAATCGAAAGATTTTGGCGGAAACGTTTCGTTCTTGAGATACTCATCATCAGACTTGAAATTTAAACTAATGCTATTTTTACAATATTCCCCTTTTTTTGCACACAATTCTTGATTTAAAGCTAAGTGGCACACAATATTTGATTTTCACCTTTTAAAACCCCGTTTCTTACTATTTTACATTATTTTTGCATTAAACTGCATAGCTATAATTTGACTCATTTTAATCCCAGTGTGCCATGAAGCCCTATATGTATGTATGGTTGCCGCATTATCAAAGAGAAGCCACGCAATTTAATGTAGAAATAATAAAAAACGTAGAAAAACGGGGTTTTAAAAGGTGAAAATCAAATATTGTGTGACACTTAGCTTTAAATCAAGAATTGTGTGCAAAAGAAGGGGAATATAGTGAAAATAAGCTTGGTTCAAATTTGAACTTTGATGATAAATATCTCGAGAACGAAACGTTTCGCCAAAAAATCTTTCAGATTCGTGATCAGCGCACCAAAAACCCCCCATATACCAAATTTCGTTAAAATCGGAGTTGCCGCAGGTTTCTAGAAAATTACCCACTTATTTTTAATGTCCGTAACAATATGTTTTAAACGGCAGCAGCAGGGCTTTTTGCTCACGCATATTGCAGCCGTCTGTTTTAAAAACTTTACTAATTCTTTTATGCTACCCTTAAGATCAAAGGCAGCACTCTCACACTCTCCGCTGGCCGCTCACGCTTGGTATCGTAGTCGTAGCCTTATGGTAATCCAACATCGACTTATTGCTACAGGGGTAGCCAAGAAGAGCTCAGATATTTTTTTGAGTTAGGGTGGCTGAAAAAATTTTGGAGTGGTCTCTACAACATCTGACCCTACTTTGTCTTTTACAGACACTCCCATTATTTGCCTAAAATTTCAGGAAATGGGTTATGTATTGTATTGGAAGGGTAATCTTCATAAAAATCAAAATTTAGTGTATATAAACTTTTATTTACTTCACAATAACAAATAAAATTTTCAAAAAAATCACAACACAAAAAAAATCGAAAATGAGATATATATTTGGACCCTGTTATTAAAGTGACTTTTGAATAAATATACATCCAAAATAACCTTTACTTTTGTATTAAACTACAGATGAGTACGAAAGGTTGAAAAAATGTGGATTATAAACCTAACTTTATAACTCTCTTATATTGTCACATGTCAGTTGTTACTCAATATATTTAACATTTATTAATATTCTTTCAAGACTTAACAATAGTTAATTATATGTTCGATATTTATTTGAGTGTTTAAGCCATCAAATTTAACATCTTTTCCTTCTGTAAATACAGCAGCACTTAGTATAGATAATTTTCATAACTTACTGGCGGACTAACAAAAACGTCATTTAGTCCTAATTACAAAAGAAATCTCCAAGAGTAGATATAGCACCTTAGAGTGTGCAAGTAAGCATTATTTTGCATCTTGCTAGTCTTATTGAGAAACATCTGAGCTGTTATTCAACCCCCACCCGTAAAGTATCTAAGAATTCTAAAATTTAACAATGATTTACAGCACGAAAAAAACATTGATGACTTAAAAACACTTTACATTATTTTTACTGCTTGATACTACCGGCTACTTCTTCCATAAAGTTGGCGAGCTTGACATCACGACGACTTAGACCGCTGATGTCATGAGAACTTAAGGTCACATTAACTTTATTGTAAACATTGAACCATTCTGGATGATGGTCCATTTTGTCTGAGAGGAGAGCAATGCGGGTCATAAATCCAAAGGCCTATAATATAAAAGAATCATATATAATGTAATTTAGTTTAGAGGGATTCTGTTAAAAATTTAAATCTGTAAACCTCTTACAGATTTAAATCCAAACTAATTTTTTTAGCCTTGGCAATAATATTACATTGAAATAAATTATTACTTTTTGTTGTAAAACAGTTTACTAGTCACATCTTATTCGTTACTCACATAAAAAATTAAAAGAGAAGGTTGTTTTAATAATAATAGTTTTTAATGAGTTATTTCAGTTATTTTCTTGACTTGATTTTAAAATAATCGTAATAGTTCAATATAGCGATTTTCGCTATTATAAGAGATTTTGAAAAATTCTTTTTCAGGGCGTTTCTATAGGTCGTTTATGACACAAATCTGTGTGCGCGTTTTCCAAAATCCATTTCTATAATTTATTATTAATAAAAACATATTTACGGGACAGTGGAGTGAACAGAGGTGCTGGGTGGGGACGAAACAGTAGAAATCCTACATTAAACACCCAAAAACAGTATTTCACAGTACACCGCACTTTTGTTTACAATAATGTCCAAAAAATTGTTTAAAAAAATTACAAATAAATAATAGTACAACAATCCCGCCATGGCTGTCACTGCATAAAAAGAAGAGTTTGCAATAGAACCAGATAGAATTGCAAATGTCTTGCGATGTTGCCAAATAAAGTGAGAAAGTGTCAAAAGCTTAAAAAAAAGGAAGATACGGGACAAAATTCTTATGAAAAATTAAGTTATTCCTTCTTCCTATTATAATTTGTAGAGAAAAAGAAAAATACCTAAACATAAAGAAGGAGGCATTTCTACAAAAATACCATTGTTTCTCATGGAAATGGTGGATAATCCCCAAAATAGGCTTGGTGTTAATTCTTCATAAGAAGTTTGGCAACGCTGCTTCTATCAAGACTGTCATTTTCATAATGACGAACTTCATGTTATCAGCTGACCAAAATGAATGCGCCTATTTTCCTTCTTTAATTAATGGCGGACGAGATATCTCATATGTGTGGGATAGTTTTTCGAAAAATTTTATACTTTTCAAAATTAATTTACATTTTTCATGTGCCCCGAGTGCAGTGTATGCATGTTTTCTTGTGTTTGACGTTGGATTTATACTGTTTTGTCCCCACCCAGCACCCCTGTTCACTCCACCGTCCCGTAAATATGTTTTTATTAATAATAAATTATAGAAATGGATTTTGGAAAACGCGCATACAGATTTGTGTCATAATCGACCTATAGAAACGCCCTGAAAAAGAATTTTTCGAAAATCTCTTATAATAGCGAAATCGCTGTATCGAACTATTACCAAAATAATTTATAATTTGATTTACAAAAAGTAGGTCTAAATGGTGAAACTCCTCATAGCAACAAAAAGTAAGGAAGCGGACTGTTCAAATCCATTCTGCTATTACTATTATGCCCAGATATTGACTGACAGCCCTATTTCACTAAAATTTAGTTAGGTAATACACTTATGTTTACCTGATTAAAATCTTTAAACAAAAACTCCTTATATATAGCATCTCTATCTTGTTGAATTGTCCATCCTTTAGCTAATAAAGCACTCAGTTGGGTGTTTCTTTCTTCAGTTGTAAGTTTATCTGACTAAAAAAATAAAAAAACTTCTATTTTATATTAAAAAACATGAAAAATGTTTTTTAAATCCAAAAATATTGTACACTATACCAAGTTTTACAATAAAAAATATTCTATAAAAAGTCCATACCATTTTGTTATCTCTTTAAAACCACAAAATGGCCTAAATAATTTGTTTGTCGGTCAAACTCTTGCAAAATCAATGTTAAATAAAGAATAACTGGAGCACAAATTTCAATCAGATAACTAAAATACTTTCACAGTATCAAAAAAGATATATTTTTTTAATCTCAAATAATCAATCTCTCACACCACCTGTTGCTAAAAACCCTGTGTCTGTTAAAGAATCAATAAAGAAATGCTGATATTTTTAAATTTAAAATAAGCTATGAAAACCACAAAAATAACTTACCATCTTGCTCTTGGGATTTCCAGCAGACAACTGTACACCAGTCAAGGCTACACAGCGTATATTATTTAAGAAATTGTTGTGAAAGTGGTCAATTTTTTTTCTAATAAAACATTCTTACTGGACGCATGCCTTGCAGCAGCCGCTCTAACCGCCAAGAAACTCATGTTTTTCTCGTTATTTTTTGCGGTAATCAATAAAATTAATTGCCCAAATAACTGTGAAATAATTATCACATTTTGATTACAAATTACTATTTTTGGAAACTTAAAACAACAATATCTTTCTTGATTTATTTACTATTCCGATAAACGTTTATTTTAGGTTATGTTATATTCTGATATATTTTCATAGTTTCTTTTAGTTTTTATGTTTATTGGGTTTGGTAACTTTTTTTTCTTTTAATGGCACATCTGAATTTTGACACTTTCAAAAATAGTGGGGTTAGTTTTTTGACACGTGGTTTTTGTTTTGAATTTTGTTGAAAGAAAAGTTCTTTAAAAATGACTAAAGATACTCAAAAAGTTGTTACCATGGAAGATATTTTAAAAAAAGCGGACAAGTCAGATAGTTCAAGAAATCAGGAAAGCAAAAATTCAGTCAAAAAACAAACGTAAGTAAAAATTTTTTTCTTTAAGTTTAAAACACACATTTTTTAATACATATTTTAAATTATTTTTAGAAAATCAAAATCAAATGAGTCCACTATGAGGGGTAAACCAAAATCAGGGAGATTTTGGAAGTCAGAAAAAAAGAAATTTTCAACTGTTGTTAAAACTAGAGGAATCAAGAGCTCCTTCGAAAAGAAAGAACAATTAAGAGAAAAACTAAAAAAAATGAGAGAAGTTTCAAAAGAATTAAAAGCTAAGAAACAAGAACAAGAAGAACTTAGAAAACAAAGAAGAAGGGACAACTTAAAGAGACAAGAAGAAAATAGGAAAAAGTCGGAAATTGTACAAGTTATTACAAATACCAAAAAGTTAAAGAAAATGAAGAAAAAACAACTTAGGTACATTGAGAAGAGAGACACTACTACTGTAGAAAAGTAATATCGTTCTAGATATAAAGATATTTTTGTGATAAAATAATTTTTATTATAGATTTGTATATAATAAGTTTCTTTTCAATATAAAAGTAAAATAAAAAACCAAGATAACTTAATAATAATTTATTTTTAAATATTAAACCATTCATAAAAAGAAAAATATATATAAACAAAAATTACATTCTGAAAACACCAAAATTGGTGTTGGGTATTTCACTATTCAGGGCAGCAGATAAACTTAGTCCTAAAACTTTTCTTGTGTCTTTGGGATCAATAACACCATCATCCCATATCCTAAAATATAATTATATAAAAATATCTTCTAATCTTCAATTTGGGAAAAATGGATATACCACATGTCGACGAATTTATTAGAGAGGTCATAACTCTTAGAATATATATCCAAATAAGACTTGGTATAGGTAAACTGTGTAGGAAGAGGGATTTCAGAAATTTTTCACTTTCTAGTCACTTCAGGTTTAACCGAAAACGACTTAAATTTTAGATTGAACACTCTGTATATTTTATTATTTATGGATTCCTGAGACAATTTTGACACATTTATGGATTCCTGATGACAATTTAAAAATATTTAAGCCTACTTAATTTTTTTGGAGCTATTTTTAATATTGCATCTAGATGGCCATGAATGGACACAAATTAATCTAGAAACCCTAGGTCATGTCAAAAAAATACAATCTACTAGTATAAAAGATAGGAATAAAACAAGCTGGCAAATTATCTAACTAACTATTTTTGAAATGTCTACCTTTTCAGACAAGCACTTTTAAAAAAGGGATTTCATGATACTTAGGTGCAATTTTAAAAATTAAGTAGGTGATAATGTTAAAATGTTAAATTCCTATTAGGAATTTTCCCAGGAATCCAAAAATTCTAAAATATACAGGCTGTTCCAATTAAAAATTCAGAGATAGATATATATATATATATATATATATATATATATATATATATATATATATATATATATATATATATATATATATCCTCTTTTCATATTATTTACTACCTATACTAAGTCATGGCTCGGTCTCATTTTGATATTATGTCTAATACAATAGGAGTTATGGCTTGTCCAATAAATTCCTTGAACTCGGGCTAGAATACGAATACCGTAAAAAAAGTATTCGAATACCGAATATTTTCGAATACCTACAAAAAAAAGTATTCGAATACTCGGTATTCATGAATACCACGATTGGGTATTCATGAATACTGAAGAGCAAAAAAACCTCCTTTCTCTTGAAAAAGCAACTCATTCTTATTTTTCTACGTTTTTCCATAACAAAAATGCAGTGGCGTACCTTGTTCTTGCTTAAAAACTAATCATTTCAAGCATACAAGACGTCTCCCACATTTTCCAAAAATAACTTTTCTATTTTTTAAACTATTGACTTCACTTTTGGAATGGGGATACATGTACATACTATCTACGATTTACCAGATAGTCATGATTTAAACTGACATAATAAAATTTATTATACACATCCCTTTTGTGTAAAATGGAGATAAATACATATTAGTCTAACCTAATACATAGAAAACATAGTTTGCAATGTCACTTTTTATATGTTGTACCAAGTTACTTGTTTTTTTAATAGCAAAACCCCAAAGAAGTTAAAATAATTAATTTAGATATATTTTTGTTTGCAAAAATAAATGTATATCTGTTCAAAATTACTTACCTATTAGGACCATAGAAACAACAGATCAAGATTTAAAAAACATATTGAATTACATTTTTTTTTAATTTGTAAAACTAACTTCCTAAACTGTTAGTTTGCAAATGATGATATATATGACTTATATCAAATTTTACCCCGTCGTCGGCAAAACCACCGCGAACATGTTTTAACCCGCTTAAGATGCATAAAAAGTAACGTAATATTCATAAAATAAGCAAACAGTATTTAAATTCAGGATTTGAATACCAGAATATAGGTATTTGAATATCAGTATTCGAATACCGGTACTTCGAATACCAGTATTCGAATACCAGTATTCGAATACCAGAATATTCAAAAACGATATTCAGAATAAAGAATACCGAATACTGACCAAAAAAGTATTCCGTCGAATACCGAATACCAAACACATAAATCTATTCGAATAGTATTCGAATACCGCACAAATGTATTCTGAATAGTATTCAGAATACCGAGTATTCGAATACTACCCAACTCTGTTCTGATTTAAATGTGTAAAATATACATATGTGGAATGCTTGTTGGTATACTTTCTATGTGCAATTAAATTTAAGAAGAATAATGTACAGGCAACAAAATCTACTTATGTACCTTGCTGTACTAAAATATGGTGATCCTTCAGTTTCAAATTTAGCAATAACCTCATTTTCAAAGTTCCGTCTTTCTTCCTCTGTCAACTTTTTACTGGCTACTTGTGAAAGAACTCCCGCCGCTTGTGGACCACCCATTACCGAAATTCTTGCATTGGGCCACATGTAAAGGAATCGTGGAGAATAGGATCTACCACACATACCTAAATAACAAAAAATATGTTTTTTAAATAACAATTCTAATAGTTAAGACAAAAAAGGTCTAACTTTTATCAACATTTTGACAAAACTTATACATATTGTATCTCCAGCTCAACGCTTTCTATCGAGTTTCTGTGTGTTGGACATTACCAGGTAGAGATTAGATAAATAAAGCATGTATTAAAACCTTTCCCGGTACGAAGACTTTATATACTTGCTACCGAAAACGTCGATTTTTATTTCTCTATTTACTTGTTTTAATTTTTTGGCCTGTATCAAAATAACTACCATCAATTAAAATTATTATAATATGTGAACATAAATTTTCAGATTTTTTTTTATATCTTACCATAGTTTCCAGCTCCATAGGAACCACCTATTATCACAGTTATTTTTGGAACTTTTGCACAAGCTACTGCTGTTACTAATTTGGCACCATTTTTTGCTATTCCTCCAACTTCAGCTTGATGGCCAACCATGAAACCTAAAAAAAATAACTGTTTAAATTGGTCAGATTAAACTCCTTTGTTAGGTAAAAAAAACTAAATGCATACTTTAAAAAAATATATAATAATAATAATAATAATAATTAAAAAATAAATAATGCCTGGTCATCAGGAAAATGCCTAGCATTGTTCTTGGTGCTACCGAGCACGAACAATCCAAGCAAGACGGTACTGCCAGTGAGCTTGAAGGGGTTGCGGGTACCAACAGCAACCTACGAGAGGCCTTAAATCGGTCCTGTAGCCTATGTAATACCGGTAACCACCACGGCTCTGTGGGGTGACATCCCGCAGAGTCGCGGATATCTCGCATTGTCCCTATAAACAATGATGAGCAAGCTGCCAACAATCCACCCCGTTCGGATAAGGGTGCAGGGCAGGTTGGAGGAGCAACTGGACGGACGCCCTTGACAACGGACATGGACGCCTGACGTGGACGGACGAACTTAGGGACGATGATCTGATAGATGCATATTCCTTCAGCGAACCCACCCTCGTTTGGTTTTGAGTCTTGCTTGTCAGGTTGCCAAAAGCACGGATCCACTGCTGCAGTTAGTAAGAGAACAAGAGATGGCCAATGTTGGAGCATTTTTGTTTAAGGCAGCCGAGCGAGCCGCAGAGAAATTGGGTCTCAGATTTGAAACAGATTCTAATGACGACCAATCACTTTTAAGACAGAAGTCTAGTGCTGTAACCGCTGCAGTTAAAAGAGCCGAACAACGAATGCTCTTAGAAGCTCTTAGAGCCGAACAACGGATGCTCAATAAGACGCAGCATGGAGTCTTTTACAGAAACATCGATAGACATTGGTTTACCGAAGCCAATTTTTCAATGACACCACGTGTCGAGCCTGTCGACAGCAACCCGAAACCCTTATGCACTTTTTGTCAGCTTGTCCAGTGCATGCTGTCAATAGCTACATCTATCGGCATAATGACGCTCTTCAGGTACTTTACTATCACCTCAGGCATTACTACGGCATCGATGAAACATCAATACTACCGTTTGCTCCCGGCGACATTGAGGCAGTAGAGGAAAATTACAAGTGTCGCATATACTGGAACTATGCGTTCCCAACTACGCATCATATTCAAGCAAATAAACCCGACATCGTTCTCCTTGATAAGACCAATCACACCATGTATGTGATAGAGTTCTCCGCACCTGCGGAAACTAACATTGATATAAAAGAACGGGAGAAACGAGCCAAATATCAAGATCTTCTTGGCGAACTTCGGAGGCTCTATCCAGAGTATACCGTGCGTAATATTTTGCAACATGTTATTGGAGAACTTTTCTCTGGCAACACAACTGTACAAAAATGTGCTGCTTTTCAAGGCACTTTCCGAAAACAACACACCATTATTTCCTATAATTCCAACGGTTTTGCCATAAAGTTTTGAAAGCCACATACCAGAGTTTGTCCGTACTTCTTTTTCAAATTCGTCAAACTTGGACCCATGTCAAAAAATCCTTTAAAAATGGTTTTTAAAATAATTTTACAAAAAGTACGAAACTACAGATTCAAAGAACTAAGTGCTTCACTAAGCTTTAATATCATTTTTTTTTTTAGTTTCATTTGAAGCTAAAGAAAATCCATACCCTAACATTCCCATGGCAGACAAAAAAACAAATTTTTTTCTTTTCTTTTATCTTTGGATAAACCACGAGCTAAAAGCCTAAATACTAACGTACTGTGGGTGTATTAAGCGAGGTAGAGTTTGTTGACACGGGACTTAAATACTTGAAGATTTGGGGGAAGGAAAGACCTCTGCAGGCAGCAGTTTCCACATTCTAGAAACTCTAGGGATAAAAGAACGAACAAAGTGGGAGAGTTCGTCGGCTTGCTGTCCAGTAGGACCGTATAGGGGATGCATACCCCGCGGACCTTTCGCGAGTTTCTCTCGTGGGAATCCGGGAGTGGAGGAGCTATACTGGACAATTCTTCAGAGACAGAAGCCACGGAAGTGCTCGATAGCAAGTGGATGAATCCCCACAGCCCGGACGATGGGCGAGAAGAGGAAAGTACCTGCCTTCGAGGTGAAGATCATTAGTGCCTTCTGGAAATTGAGGCATCGTAATTCTGGATGGAATCAAGAATGCTTAGGGTTCACGGGGGGGCCGCCATGCCCCAGATATGAGAACAATATTCCAAGGGAGGTCGGATTTGGGACACATACAAAGTGTATAAATTAGAAGGGAAAAAATACTTTTTGGCTCGAAGAGAAATCCAAGCTTTTTTGAAGCTGCCGTGGCTATAGATACAATGTGTTTATGCCAGTTAAGGTTACTTTCAAATGTGACGCCCACAAGATTGAAGGTGTCTTTGCTCTGTAAAACTTGGCCGCTCATAAGTAGAGGATGAGTATTTGATGACTCTTTTCGCGACAAGGAACATGATTGTGTTTGGATGCATTAAAATGGACGAGATTTTGGCGCCCCAATCCAATATTAAATTAAGATCCTGCGAAAGAGATATCTGCATCGCTCTGCGTTTGTTTTCCAAGTCAGGTTTAGTGATGGGTTTAGGAACCTGAAAACTGGAGTGAAGGGTACTATCGTCGGCGAAACTATGAATGGAATTAGTTGTGGACGAGAGAAGGTCGTTGATGTGAAGAAGAAACAATGTTGGTGCCAGAACTGAGCCCTGAGGCACTCCAGCATTTACTTGGTGAAAGCTTGAAGAATGGCCGTCCACAATAACTGATATACGTCGATCAGATAGATAACTAGAGAGCCAAGTACAGAGTTTAGTTGAAAGACCATAGGAGGGAAGTTTATTAAGAAGTGCGGCATGCCAGACCTGGTCAAAAGCTTTGGATATATCAAGAGCAACGATCTGGGACTCACCTAGAAACTCAAGAGACTTATTCCAGCAGTGTGATACGAAGGAAAGAAGATCTGCTGTAGATCTCTTGTGGCGAAATCCATACTGCCTGTCTTGCAAAATTTTGTGTTTTTCTAAATACTTAAGAATTTGTGAATTAATGAATTTTTCCATTACTTTACAATAAACTAAGAGAATTGAAATTGGTCTATAGTTAGATGAGATTATTGTTTTGTGTCACCCTATTAGTCCCTGGTCCTTTTGACGAGTCTACCACAAAATTTCATGTGCAATGTCAAATCTTTCGGGGGTCGAGCTAGGCAAACGCGTCTTTTTTATCGGACACGTTTACCATAATGTTTTACATGAAATTTTTAAAGATTGTGCCAAAAAAGGTAAGTTACAGAGTCACGAGAACATAAAAATTGACATGTTTTGAGTATATTCACGGTCGATGGTAGGTTAGACGTTTATGGAAAACGGAACGCAGAATTTTTCTGAAAATTTGGCATCTTACATTTTCTTACCTGTTCTATCGATCTAAAATATTTTCAGCATTGCGACGTTGCCGCTTCTATCAAAAAGTCCTAGAAACTTTATTTTTTAAATGGAACACCCCCTATATTAACAAGTTTTTATATTCGCCCTTTTATTATAAAACTTTTTTGTTAGTATTGCCCTATACCTATCTCTATCGGTTTTTGAGATAAAAAATAATTTGTGTTAAATATGGTGCAAAACATGGCCCTAATTAAACTTAAGTAAATTAGTGCTCTCAATTCATGAAAAGTTGATGTTTTGGTGGTAGTTTAGACAGACACGATGTATTTAATTTACACCGGCAAATCGACTCCATATCATACAGGTCGTGCTAAAATTACTATTATTTCCGTTATTCTTAAAAGGAGTCAAAAGATCATTTTTCAAATGAAACCCCCTGTATATTACTCAATAAAATTAAAGATGAAGAAGAACGCTTTAAGATGACATATCATGTCCCTATACCTAAATCATCAAGTTTTCTTAATAAATCCGCTTTTTGTAAAAAAATATTTTTAAAGAATTTAATGTTAAGTAACCATGGAAATATCAAGCTTATGACAGTTTGGTGACTTTGAATTTTATGAAATTATTTATTTTACACGGACAGTGTGATCAAATCATTACCAGAAGTTGCAAAAAATTTAACCAAATGTATCCTGAATTAAGACCAATGAACGAGAGGAAGTTTGTACGACTACAAAATAATTAAATTAACATGTGAAAGTACAGAAAATAACATAGTTAAGACGAATTAAAATAACAAGATTGTAAACAAAATAACAAATTTGTAAAATAAATGCTAAAAATGTCAATTACATTCTAAACATTTTAAAATGTTCTTTTGTACACGACTCGTGGTTGCATTTCAATTTGATGGGGATTCAGATCTTCAATACACCGCACTATTCGCCGTCGCAGTTCATCTTTAGTAGGCACTGGAGTAATGTACACCCTTTCTTTTAAAACACCAAAAAAAAGTCAAGCTGTGTGAAATCGGGTGATCTCGGTGGCCAATCCCATGGCCCCAAGCGCCTAAACCAACGATCGTCAAACATTTCGTAAAGTTCCCTGGAAACTTCCTGGGTACAATGAGCTGGCGATCCGTCCAGTTGAAACCACGAATTCCTATATTTCTCTAAAGACAAATTATCGACAAAAACGGTAACAGTCTTCCTTAGTATTTTGAGATATCTCTGAGCATTGAATGTGTCATCATAAATAAAAAAGCTGATTTTATTCTTCTTAAAAATACAGAAAACATTTAGTTCAAATTTTTCTTGAAACCCCATTTTTTTATCACGTTTCATTTTGGAAGATTATTGTAAAGACTGTCAATAACTGTTTATAAGTTACTTATAAAAGTCACCAAAGTGTCATAACCTTGATATTTCCATGGTTACTTAAAATTAAATTCTTTAAAAATATTTTTTCACAAAAAAGCGGCTTATTAAGAAAACTTGATGATTTAGGTATAGGGACATGATATGTCATCTTAAAGCGTTCTTCATCATCTTTAATTTTTTTGAGTAATATACAGGGGTTTCATTTGAAAAAATGATCCTTTGACCCCTTTTAAGAATAACGGAAATAATAGTAATTTTAGCACGCCCTGTATGATATGGAGTCGATTTCTCGGTGTAAATTAAATACAGCGTGCCTGTCTAAACTACCACAAAAACATCAACTTTTCATGAATTGAGAGCACTAATTTACTTAAGTTTAATTAGTGCCATGTTTTGGACCATATTTAACACAAATTATTTTTTATCTCGAAAACCGATAGAGATAGGTATAGGGCAATAGTAACAAAAAAGTATTATAATAAAAGGACGAATATAAAAACTTGTTAATATAGGGGTGTTCCATTTAAAAAAATAAAATTTCTAAGACTTTTTGATAGAAGCGGCAACGTCGCAATGCTGAAAATATTTTAGATCGATAGAACAGGTAAGAAAATGTAAGATGCTAAATTTTCAGAAAAATTCTATGTTCCGTTTTCCATAAACGTCTAACCTACCATCGACCGTGAATCACCCTTCCAACCGTTTTTGACTTATTTTAAATTTTATGTCAAAAATGACGTTTGCAAGCCATTACATAACCATCAATTTCTTCTAAACAAAAGCCTTTAATATAAGTTGGGGTTGGGTTTCTTGTAAAGAAGAACTTCTTTAGTAGACTGTATCGATATTTTCACAATTAATAAATACAGAGTGGTCAAAAATAATCGTTAAAAATCATCACGACAAAAACCTTAAAGTCATATTTTTTTTAAATGGAAACCCCTATCTTTTATTACCTTATCCTATTAGGCATTAAAAATAAGGGTAAGTTTGTATAAGTATGTCTATTTCAAAAATTTATAGTTTTCAAAATATTAACGATTTAATATTTATCTATTCTAACAATACATTTAAGTACGGGTAGGTACGGGGTAGTTGGCTGTGACGCCGCATTTTGTTGTCAAGGCCAACTAGAAGCAAAACTAAGCCGTATTTAAAAGCATTGTTAGAATAAGATAAATATTAAATTGTTATATATTTCGAAAACTATAAATTTTTGAAATAGACATCCCTATACAACTTATCCTTATTTTGATGCTTAATAGGATAAGGTAAAAGATAGGGTTTCCATTTAAAAAATTGACTTTTAAGGTTTTTGTCATAATAATTTTTAACAATTATTTTTGACCACTCTGTATTTATTAATTGTGAAAATATCAATACAGTCTGCTAAAGTAGTTTTTCTCTACGAGAAACCCAACCCCAACTCATATTAAAGGCTTTTGTTTAGAAGAAATTGATGGTTATGTAATGGCTTGCAAACGTCATTTTTGACATAAAATTTAAAATAAGTCAAAAACGGTTGGACTTAGGTATAGAACATTATACATAAATTATGTTTAGAATTTTAAGCAGAATCTAAAAAATAAATAATATATAGGGTGTTCCATTTAAAATAAGGAAGTTGACATTAACTTCCGGTATAACCGGAAGTGGTAGAGCTGTCAAAATATTTTAGTTGTATGTCCCCCACTGACTTTATATTGTTACCAAATTTTCAAAATGTTCCAAAGCTTACTTTTCGAGAAATCGATCGCCGCAGTTCCCGGTGGGACTATTAGAATATTAATAGAATACAAAGTCAACAGTCCTGTTACCTTGCTATAACTTCTCTAATATCATATGTGATTTCATTATGTCTTTCTGGATAATCCCATATAACTCTTCAGCATCATACAGGGAGGTTCAAAACTTTCTGAAAATGTATTTTTACAGGTTTTCGATTGAGATTCTCTCACTATTTTTCTGGCAATATCGATAGCATGTTCGTCGTTTTAACGCATAATGATCTGTCACTCCAGACTGGGAACAATGTAAGTCAGCTCCGCCCAAATCTTCTGCGGTAATCTATAAGAAAATAGTGATAAAATAGGTTTTTACAGGAATAAAAAATAGTAATTTATGTAAAAAGTGCATAAAGTGATACTTTTTATGAATGGGATAGCTTGACAGGCAGTTACAAGTAAAAAAGACACTTTTGAATGTGTTGCATACTAAATTTTTTCCTACGACCATATAAATTTTATAATTTCCATTTCTGAGTCATACAAATTCATTATTATTATCAGATTTCGATAATGTTTATAAAATTTTTCGCTAATTGATAAAATAAAAAAGCAGGTTTCTTACCACTTCTCCTGTAAGAGGCCTTAACTGAGAGGAGGTCCTGCCAAAAGATGGTTCCTTGTTTTCTTACTATCACTGATTCTTCTGCCATTGATGGTAGGTAAGCTCCACCTGCTGTGCAGGGGCCTATAACAACTGCAATCTAATAGGAAAAAGAATAATTACAAAGATTTTGTGTACTTCCTTTTATAATAATTTTGTGTAGGGTAGTAAACGGCGAATATACCGGGTGATGCATCGCCGGGCGGGGCATAGGAAATCCCATGTAATTTTTAATGGGGTCAATTATTGGCTCCCCTAATTATTTTAAAAGAAAAATTCTATTGAAGTTTATTGAGAGAGCGCCACAAATCTACGTCCATGGTAAAAACTTTAGATTTTTGGTTAACCCGTTTGATGGTTAGATGCTACAGGGTGCTCATTTAAAAACTTTCCATTCAAGTTATCTTCGAAACGAGACAGATTTGAGAAAATCGCCGAAACACGTCAAGATATTTATTGAGGGGAACGTTTTTACAAAAAAATGGACGGCGCCCCTTTAACCCTTAACCACCAGGGCCACCATTCAAAATTCTTAAATGAGAAGGCGGGTCGAGTGATACATCATTTTAAAGCTCCTGACGAGTACTTTATAACCCTAGAATATGAAGTCAATATCTTCACCTATTACAAAATGGCGGTACTTTAAAAATTACCTAAATACCTGATTTGGATGGCCATATTTCCGAAAACTAATAAGTTAGATGTACCTAATGTGGTGTTTTCTTAAAGCTCTTTTAAAGGTCTTTTTAATGGTGATACTGGTAGTAATATACAGGGTAGAAGAAAAGTACATATTTTTTATTTAAGGACACCCTGTATATTGTTTTTACCATTAAAAGATCTTTAAATGAGCTTTAGAGAAAATACCTATATATTAAGTACATCTAACATTAGTTTCGAAATATGCCATCCAAATCAGGTGTTATTTTCGCCATTGTAATAGACAATTATTGACTTCATATTCTAGGGTCCCTGAGAGCATTTAAAAATATATGTATCCGACCCTCATTAAGAATTTTGGGGTGTGCCCTGGTGAATAAGTAAAGGGCGCCGTCCATTAAAACTTCTTCAACGACGTGTTTCGTTTTCAAATCTGTTAGTTTCAGGCTAACATTTAAAATGAACCCTATATTATTTTAAAAATTGTTACATTATTATCGGTCCAGGTATATGTTTACAGGATTTTTTTTTCATAAAAAATATAAGAAATCATCCTTAAGTATCATATAAATCGTCTTATACAAAACAAGATATCCGTACTATAAAATATTTCAAAGAAATGATTTTTGGCATAAGAAATTTGTAGTTTCTGTGCCTACCATGAATTAGCAGACACCTTGTATATAGCATTTCTTCTTCTACCCATGTACTTTTCCTGTTCCTGTTACAATTCCAGCAGAATTAATAGTATCCCTCATATAGTTCATTTGCAGCTAAGGCTGATAGCTCCAAAAGGCTGTGCTTTTATCCAAAAGCAAATTTATTCTTTATCTCTGACCAATAGTTTTCCTTTACTAGTATGTCTCGCAATGGCCTTATCTCCTCCGCCTTGTAGAACTGCATTTGTCTCTTGTTGAGTGTTTGGACAAGGCTCGACAAACAAGCATGATTTTCCTATAGATATAAAGGTTATATCATAAGGTAATTATCTAGAAACCGGCCGCAACTCCGATTTTGATGAAATTTGGTATACGGGGGTTTTCTGGGTATAAGAATTTTTTGGCGGCAACTTTTTGTGTCCGAGATATCCATCATCAAAGTTGGCATTTGAACTAACTTTATTTTCACCATATTTCCTTCTTTTTGCACACAATTCTTGATTTAAAGCTAAAGTGGCCCACAATATTTAATTTTTACCTTTTAAAACCCCGTTTTCTATGTATTTTACACCTTTTATCAAATAAATTGGGAAGGGTCCCTTTAAAAACGCAGCAAGCCATGCAAAAACCGTTGCGGCGAATTCACCATAATTGAAAACGATTGTAAGTGAAGCTACGCAATTTAATTTAAAAAAGTATTGGTATTACTTTAACTTAAAATAAAGAATTGAGTGAAGAAGGGGGAATAGGTATAGTGAAAATGGGGTTAGTTCAAATACCAACTCTGATGATGGATATCTCGACACCAAACGTTGCCGCCAAAATTTCTTTCAGGTTTGTGATCAGCGCCCCAAAAAAGCCCGTATACCAAATTTTGTATCAAAATCGGAGTTGCCGCAGGTTTCTAGAAAATTACCGATGTATCAAATCATATATCATCAAACCTATAAATTTAATTGATTAAACTATCCAACATATTTTTAGCTTATTTTGCTTAAAAATAAGTTAAATATATAAAACATGAGACTGCCAAGCCGTCGGCGGGGAAAAACATCAAATAACCCCACTGACAAAATTTAGTCATAGTCCCCCAGTACACCAAGCCAACTACGAGACACCTTTGCTGGACAAAAAGCCTACTAGAGTGTGCCGAACATACCATTTGCTGTGAATAACAGCGAATTAGGTATTTGCCAGGGTTTTATGGGACACATACTCTGCAAAACAAAATTAGTGTTCCCAAACTATAATGAAAAGTTGTTGCTAACAAAATCAGAAGTCTAACTTTTTACTGTTTATAGAATTAAATAGTGTTAAAGAATGGTATTAACTATGACTATTTAAATTCACAACGATTTTTTGTACATTTAGAAACAAATTATTACCGAAAACTGGGTGGACTGTAGGTCCACCTTTGATTTAATCACATTGCTTGAATAATTTCTTAGGAGCTGCACAAGCCTTAAATTCCTTAATAGAACTTCTTGCCTAATCAACATTTTAACTAAAACTGGAAATACATTTAACTGTTTTTAACTTTCCTTGATATCCTTATCATTATTCGTGACGAAATATTTTTACACAATAGATTATTTTAATATCATTATCATTTAAGCAAACTATGAATTCTTTGATTTGATACGTATATTTGTTTTTAAAAATATTTAAATTATTTTAAATGCCACCTTTTTAAATTACTTTTTTTATGAAAATTAGATTTAAACCTGAAGCAACCAAAAACAAGTTTAAAATTATTTAAAAAATTTGTAAACAAAACAGTAGTTTGAATGTCAGGCAACAAAAATACATGAATGCCAAACAGTCGCTCGTTTCTCTTTTAGGCCTTTACAGAAGCAACGCGCGGTTTGCGTAGCAACAGTATTACAAAAATCATAGGCACTTCTGAAAATTGAAAGTTAAAAACAAAGGAGCGGGCGTCATTTTTATTAAAGTTCAAAAATGTTTGCTAGGAGGTTAATATCGCTGCACAAGTTAGCAAAATATCCATTAAATCCGGTTTTTAAACGGCCTATGAGCGATTCACATGGAGGGGTCCCTGGTGAGGTAAGACCACAACAGATTTATTGCAGTCCTAAAAATAAAAAGTAAACTTGTATTTTCATGTTACAGAATTTGCCGCTTTCTAAGTGCATTGGAAACCCAGGAAGACTTACATTCTTTTTTATCATATTCTATGGAACTGGAACTTGGGTTCCCTGTATAGCATTTATTTATTTAATGCACAAATAACCGTTGTTGGTAAGTTTTATTCAAATTTAGCGCCTTTGTTTAGAATACTTTTATACAGTTGGTAGTATGAAATAGATGTCATGTTCTGACAGTTGGCCGGGGTTCAAATGTCATAAATTTTGTGATCCATTTTCATCTCACGTTTTTTCTTCCGAAAGTCGGAAAAAGTATTTTGTTTCAAATTCTCAGTGAATTTACAATGATTGGAAGAACTAGCCTTTTTGCAAGAAATGCCATCTCAAATCTGGTCAGGAAACAGTCACTCCCACGGTGGTGTTCCCGGAGAAGTAAGAACTTGTTACATAATCCAGTGTTTTGAAAAAATGATATAATCTGCTACCAATCACCGGTTATTAACAAATCATTTTGGTAGCTGCTACTTGCGCCTGGCGATAGCAGTGAAAGAATCACTCTTTAATATTCGCAGTTCGCAGATGGTGGCGCTGCCCGTAACCACAACATTAAACGGCGATTGCGATCGCGGGATCGGTGATCGTGATTGCGATTGCGATTCAGTGATTCTAACCTCTTTCGTTTATGCTATGGTGATTATGCTGATTATGCATGTTTACGTTAGTAAACGGGATGCGAATTGGCTTGCTTACCGCATGAAAACTATTTTTTTATCAATTTGATTTGGTAATAAATCTATCGCGAATGGGTTGCCTAAAAATATGATCAAAGCTGTAAATGTTTATAAAAAAATAAAGAAATTTGATATATACATCGTGTAATGTCCGTTTTTTCCTACATTTACTTATATGCTAATGCAAGTTAATAATTAAATTATATGTATATTAAATGACAGAAATGTATTTCTCTTAAAAAATGATATATTTTGTCATCATTCAATTGAGCAAGGTGAACGCTATGACTATTATTGCACAAGAATTTAGCATCTTCCCAGCAAGAGTGATAATATCACAGTTTTCAGTAGCAGCTACTTTTAGATAGCAGCAGGCAGTGATCACCGATATCAAAAATCACTACTTAAACACCTAAAAATCTATTACCAGCGGGTCTATTAACCCATCTCATTTTATAGTGTCGAATGCATGATCAACAGAATGCCACTTAAAAACCCGGTTTTTTATGCGAGATTATATCGCCGTTCTAGAAGAACATTGACGCAACTCGTATTATTTAAAATTGTACAGGAGAACAAAAAAAATTAACCTTTATTATTTAAAACTTGAATAAAAGAAAGAGTAATCGCCCAGGAAAATCAGTATGGCGTGGCGTTTATTTTTATAAAGCTGGCTTCCATTTTTATTCCTAGTGGTTAGAATTTCATTGTATTAATTTCATCAAAAAAGGTAATTGGTAAGTAAATTTTGCAGTTGTGTCACTGTTCTCTGGAAGGGCAATATGGACATTAAATGTGCACTGGTATTTATGATTAAAGATCAAACATAATTATTTCTTTTGCAGAATTTACCATTTAGCCTAGACAACCGTTTCAAGTTGACTGTTATGTTCACCTTGTTCTTTGGCTCTGCTTTTGGTGCACCTTTCCTCATCGTCAGACATCAACTTCTTAAGCAATAAATTCACCTCTTATAGGTAAGATAGAATTTATAATTTAATTTTGATCCATATTCAAAGTAAAAAAATAAAATTATCAATAAACAATAAGCATATTTTAAATATGTACTGTTTATAGGTCTTATGGGTGCAGTTAGTCCCACCTTAAAATGTTAAATTTTAATTTAAAGAAATATGAATACACATAATTTAAAAACTAAGAAAAAAACCTTTTGTCTTGTTAACGGATCTGTTTTTTTTTTAATTGTTAATTATTATTTTGTTTCGGTAATACTCTTAATTTTATTTCTTTTGTTGCAGGTTGGTAGTTGTAATGCATATTTAGTATTAATTTGTTTATTGGTGCACATTTACTGAATAAATGTATTTAAAAATGTGATAATGTGTCTTTATTTTTATATATTACCCGAGTTGTGCTTTTTATTGCATTGCTTAAAAAGTCTCAGATTTTTTGTTGTGGTAAGCTAAAATTAGTATGTTGATGTGAAATCTCAATTTACCCCAACTTTCATATGCAAAGTTATCAATTTCCTATATTGTCCGTATTGTTTTAACTTACCTTTAACCAAAGAATATCATGGCTACTGCAACAGAATTAGAGATACATGTAATAAAATCGAAGCCCGCTTATAAAGACTACCAAAGCTGTCCATATAAGCGCGTGGCGATAAATCGTTCGTAATTCAGTCATTTGAATTGGACTTCTGTTGCGGTAGCTATTATATTTTTAGCTTTAATTAATTAAGATCTATAATGTTTATGTCGATAGATTAATACTTTTTAATTTATTTTTTATATTTTTAAAGTCTTAGAGCATATGTTTACTAGAGGCAGTCTTGCCGCTTAACCGTGCTGGTTTCCATTCTAAAGCCGCCTCCCTTTGTGGAACTACTTTCTAGATTTTAACCACAGATTTTAATGTACTTGTTAACTAGTTGAAGCAACACCAACTTCACGGAGTCGGTGTTGGTTGAAGGAACATGAAAGTAAGAGAAAATCATTACTTAAACTGTTGCGGGGATATCTGCCAGCTCGATTTAGGCTTATTAAGAGACAGAGCGACCCTTCAACATTGGTTATATCCTGTTGTGTCATGATTAATACCTTAAAAAAATAAAAGAAGAATTTTAACTCATTGTTCCCACAAGCAGAAAGCTAAAATGCCTAATGTGAAGCGCTTATAAAAAAGGAATCATTTATCATTTTAATATTTTTATCGGATTGCATTTTCATAAACCTTTGCTCCTTGTCAAAGTTCCACAAATTTAAAAACAAGGGCAAAGTTCATTTGATTTCTTAATAAATCCTTATATTTAATTGATTTATTTTATAGTAATTTTAAGTTAAATTCATTTGATTTTAAGAGTAAAAATGGCTCGTGTATTGGTTGGAGTTAAGAGAGTAATTGATTATGCTGTTAAGGTAAGACAAGTTCTTTTCCTTTTATATATCCTCACAGAAATAGAAAAAATTAGAAGGTTTTAGATAAAGATATTTTGCGTATGGTTTGCTTCCCTCTTTGTCTTTAGTAGTACCTGCCTTTAAGTCCCTTTTTTCGAAATTCTAAAATAAAAGAGTACTTTTTTCCTTAAAATACCTACGAGCCTTGGTACTCTGTATTTCGTACTAGAACCATTTTATCTGTCATTATTGACCCCATTTTTCAATGTTACTTTTAAACTTTTTTGCTAACCTAAAATGTTTTTTTAGATTAGGGTAAAACCAGATAAATCTGGAGTTGTTACTGATGGGGTGAAACACTCAATGAATCCCTTCGATGAAATAGCAGTAGAAGAAGCTATTCGGATGAAGGAGAAAAAATTGCATCTGAAATTATTGCCGTTTCCTGTGGACCTGCACAGGCTCAGGAAGTTTTAAGGTAGGTCTTAAAAACTGTTTACAGGATATCCAGCATTGTCTTTTGGTTACCTTATACTTAATTTATTTTTTAAATACAGATATGGTAACAGTTTAACATACAGTTTTCTGCTATTATAAGGGTTTTTAAAAATTATTGATACTTACAAATTTTAGACACTCTTTAAATAAAACGTAAGTGGCACACATCCAAAATATTCCGTTTAAAAAAAAATATCAGTAAACCAACTTACTGGACCGCGGATAGAAAACGGGTGCTGGGCGGGTTAAAATTGGTAAAATGAGTTAATGAAACTGAACATCACATGTAAAATTAAGTAAAAATTACATTTTTTCCACATATTTTTGAGAATAAAGATAAAAAATATGATAAATATGAATATTATTAATTCATAACCTAAAAGTAGAAAAAAACGACTAAAAACATCAGTTATATCATGTTAAATATGGAAAGCATTTGGCAACATCGGAAGGGTTTGATTCTATTTATGAGTGAATAAAAGGAAAGAATTCACACAAATTGGATTTATAAAGTGTGTATTAGTCTCTGGTGTAATTAAAGGATTGAAAAAAAAGTGTTTACTAACCAGAACTAACCTGACCATCCTTAATAATCTCTCTTTTTATTAAACATTTATACATTGTTGCCAATTGTCCATATTAAAAGTGAACAAATGCCAAAAAAATATTTTTTTATTATAAAAAAATAATTCATAACTGCGCCTTCATATTATTTTTAAGGACAATAGATAACATGTACATCAAAATATTTAAAAAAATCGTTAAAATAGCAGAAAACCGTATACTAAATAATTACCACAGATATTAAATCATAAGTAGATACTGACATATTTGGAAATAAATTTGGGGAAGGGGGTACCCAGGTGTTTAATAATGAGCACATTCAGTAAACTTACAGCGAAAAACTGCTGTTGTGTTGGGACACTAGACTCTTTGGAAATTTAATTTTAATTAAGGTTAAAAGGTGACTTTTAATAAATAAAATATAATTTAGTAACACAACTTATTAACAAAGTTGTTGAGGAATCTGTGCTTTTTAATATTATTAGAACTTAGAATAATATTGCTTAGTTAAGCAATATTATTCCTAGTTAGCTGAAACTTTAGCAATTTTATAATGCCAGTACCAGAATGAGGATATTGTAAAAATGTATTATAGGAATACATTTTCTTTTTTCTGATTAAGAATGACTTCATATTTATGCATAAATTTTAATTCTAAATACCTTTTATTTTAGACATTTTGTTATATTTTTAAAATGAAAGCATTCTACTTTTAAGCAGTTTTCAATCTTTTCAATCTACCCCGTATACCATTAATCTTTTAATAAACTAAGTACTGCACACATCTTTATAGGAAAATACATCTGTTTAACTATTTTTTCTCCAAGTGGTTTTTGGCCTCCTTATGGTTATCGTTATTAAACATAACGATTACGGCAGCAGTTTAAGACAGAGATTTTGCAGCCTCTTTAAGAAATATATCTTGCGTCTGCGCTTTCGACACATAACCTTATTTTTGCCTGTGGTTCACCCATTTTAAAGTTAACAGAAAATCAGTATTTACTTTTATTCTTCATAAGATATAAATTGATATTTAAATATATGCAAACACTTCTGTTGTTTTCGTTTTTTAAAGTAGATGCAAACAATACAGTATAGAGCAAAACACAAAAAGTAAGGTTAGGTTTGGTAGTAGAGTAAAAATCAAATCAGTGTTAAGAAATTAAAACGGACTTGCACTTTGGAAATTGTAAATCAGTAATTAATTTAGATGTTACACCCGGCACACTTGCTTTTTATTCTACTACCAAACCTAACCTCACTTTTTGTGTCTTGTCGATACCAGTATTTGTCTTGCAATCTACTTTAAAAACGAAATCAACAGAAGTGTTTGCATATATTTAAATATCAATTTATAACTTATAGAAGAATAAAAGTAAACACTGATTTTTCAGCTAACTTTAAAATGGGTGAACCACAGGCAAAAAATAAGGTTATGTGTCGAAAGCGCAGACGTGCAAGATATATTTCTAAAAGAGGCTGCAAAATCTTCTGTCTAAAATCAGCTGCCGTAATCGTTATGTTTAATAACGATAACCATAAGGGGGCCAAAAACGTCTGTTATTTCCCCTTACGAGGTGCAAAATGTCTTCTTATGAAAAAAGTTCATAGAAACATATGTCTGGACTTGTTTTATTTCTGGTGATACAGGGACCGTTAAATTTTTTAAAAGAGACGAAATTTTTTAAGCTGTCTTAAAAACCCTTTAACCGATTTGAATGAAATTTGCTACACCTATTTAATGTAATAAGGTGCTTGCAAAGCTCTGCCAAGATTAGGATTGTTGGGCCTAGTGGCGTGCTCATGGGCAAGGTACACACAATATTATTGAGAAAAAAAGTATGCCACTGATTTTATAAAGTTTTTATTTTTTTTCCGATTAACAATTTAAAAATGCAACTTTTTAATCTCTTGTATTTTTTTCTTATCTCGCTTTGTCTTTCGAGAAACAAGCATTGAGAGACCACCTGCTACGTAATACTAAAAAAGCATCCATAAGCAGCATAAACTCAAAATCCACAAACAATATAAACAATTTCGACCTTGGTAAATAAGGACAATGACGATTTTTCGATAAAATACTTAACTGCTTAGTTATTTTTAGACCTGGCATTTTGTGGAAAAACACTATAATTTTAAACAAAAGCCATCACACAAAATCCATACAAAAGTCCAGTAAACAAAACTGATTTTTAACGGAAATACATGAATTTATTAAAACATAAAATAAAACAGTACTTATTCTAGGAATACAAGTGGTAATAATAACATAGATAATGATAGTACCCAATAATCTCACAAGTTTGGGAGCCTTCTCTGATGAAGCCTGTTTTTAAAGTCAATTCCAGACAAATCTATAAGTGGTAAACATTGTCTACAAAAAAGCAAATGTTGCAGGACAAACTATTGGAGATGTAAAAAATCTGTCAATTTTAATTAAATTATTATCTTTTTTATAAAATAATTAAATTTAGATTTGACAGTTTGCCACCACTTTACTATATGCTGGAATACTGTTTAATGCAGAAGTTTTAAACAATGATTTTGGAATACAGTTCAGTGTCTTTTATTCGTAACAGCAGGTAATTTTGTATGAAATCAGTAGATCATTCCAAGAATTTTTTTGTCTGCCTGCCAATTTGCTAATTTGCCGATTTGATATTAAAATTTGAGGGAGGACGATAAAAAATTAGAGGAAAAACACAAAAATCCTTCAAAAGCACACAAAAATCACCAAAACACACAAAAGCTAATACAAAAAAAGCCAAAAATCCAGCCACCACTACACAAAGTGCCGGTTTTTTGCTAACCCCTATGCCCTGGACCAACAATATTTTTCTAGGTAGAGCTTTACAAGCGCTTTATTACATTTAATAAGTGTAACAAATTTCATTAAAATCGATTAAAGGGTAAAAAAAAATATCGACTTTTTTTAAACTTAAACGCCCCTGTATCTCAGAAATGGAGCAAGTCTAGACATATGTTTATAATTTTTTTTTTTAAGACATAAGAAGTCACCCCCTTAAGTTTCATACCCGGTTCACACCCTGTACATTTTTTTATTTTTAAATAAAAATTCAAATAAATTATTGCTATAAAAAATTATTATTTCTTATAAAAAAATATATTACTTGTCAATGTTTTCAAATTTCTTGATAGTTTGAACAAATATTACTAGTATAAAGAATATATCACCTCAACATATTAAAATTATAAAACTTATTTAATAACTTAAGACAAACTAAGTAATCACTAATAAAACAATATTCTATTAAAAATTTAAAAAACTATTTTTAAAGTTATCTTTTCTACCAACATTAATATCAATAAATTACTTTTTTTGTGTTAATATACATCTCACAAAAATAAGAAGTTATGTTATGATTATAACCTTAGTAAAATATAAAATAGGTACACGTACATTTACATTACTACATACTTATGTATACTACCAAAATTTCAAACTATAAAACTTACATAATAATTTAGAACAAACTTAGTAATCAAGAATAAAACAATATTGTATTAAAATTTAAGAAGCTATTTACAAAGTTATCCTGCCACCTGTAATAATACCAATAAATTACTTTTTTTGTGTTGGTATACAACTAACAAAAATAAGAATTTATGAAAAAATACAGAATTAAGATAAATTTAGTAAAACACTTTTGTCAATAAATGTATATGTATATATTTTTTCTTATTTAAAAACCTAAAAGTTAAATTTTCCATTTCTACATACTTATACTTTCAAATTTCTTGCATAAACATCTTGTATCTTTTGCTTCGGCTTCTTGATTTTTCAACTTCACATCAATATTAAGTTTCAGGCTGAAACAGCAATTTTTAATATATCCATCTCTAAAGCTCTGAAATATTCTCCACTCAACAAAGTCCATAATACCGAAAACGACGTTTCCCTTCTGATAGTTGACCCTCATCGGATACTGTTTTGTAATGTCTCTTCCTTGAATGCAAGAAAGAAGAGTAAAATCAAATAATACACTGTTAACAGGACTGTTATCAACTTCAAAATTTTTGTCGCATTTCAAGTACACTCCCAAAAAAGTGGTATAGTCGAGGTTTGTTTTAATCTCGTTCATTTTGACTGTTATTCTCCAAGGCACATTGTACACGAAGAATGGTGTCGAGGAGAGCTCACCTAGGGAATAAAACTTTTCCATGTTGGTAAATTTCCAGGTGATGGTTGCGTTGTTTTCTCGAAAAATCAAATAATCTTTGGGGTCTGGAAGTTTTAAAACTTCTTTTAAAGATAAGGTGAAAAATTACTGAAACCACACCTCTTGGATAATCTCTGTCAATGACTGTAACTTTTGTTGGTTCCGTGTGAGTGCATTTTATCGGTGTCGTTGCGGATCTATAACCGTTCTTAACGTTTTTAGATAAACGGTATACCTCATGCGCCTTTGTGGTGTATCGCCTGTTGAAGTCATGAGTATTCCAAATTCTTGTAGGGCCCAGTTGAACGTGGCGTAGATAGTCACCGGAAAGCATCCTTTCGCATAGTAATATATAAAATGCTTGTCACTTTCGTCTATTTTTAACGTAAAGCCTGGATGTTTAAGAATATGGCTAGGATGCCTCTCTTCCATGTGCACGTCAAGATTGTACGAGCTGTCTTGTGTTTCGGCACATATTGGGCAACAATATTCGGTCTTGGTACATCTGGATTCGTGTTCTGCCGTTTGAAAGTGTGCCATTTCCTCTTCACAGCCGATATTTTGGTGGATGCATGGAAACAGGACGTGGTCAGCTACTTTTTCAAAGAGTGAGGATACCACTCCTCCATCGTTTTCCTCCGAACATGCATTGCATTTTATTTCTCGATTCGGATACACTTTTATTGGAGTTGCAGATAAGTAATTTCGACATTTGTAACACTTTAAATGTTCTAACATGCCCTGAGTTAAGAAAAACATTGCTTATTTTTCCGAAAACAAACTGTGTTTCAATTTTAGGTCTGGTTCAGAAAGCACTAATAGATTTAAAATGATCAATAGCAAGTCTTTTTGGTGTTTACATTCTTGAAATTATTTTTTTGTTATTTTAAATTCAAAAACATGTTATTTAGGAAGTCGGCAGTCAGTGGCGTTGCAAGCAAGTTTATTTAGGCTGAAAGTAAACAAAAAGAAAATAATCGATTAAAAATATTTAATTCGTTGAATCACGTTTATAATTGAGGCGTTCTATGCAAAAACCACATTTGTCTTTAGTTCTTAATTTCGAGATAAGTAAAAGAGTTAATTGTTTAAACAATACTTGGCTGATAAAAATGTTTACATTAGTTATTTATTCTTTGATAATAAGGCAGATTTTAACATAAAAATGGTGTTCTTTTTTTAGTTTTTAAAAAGTAGTAATATTTTAATTGATTGTTTTTGGAAAGAAAGAAACTGACATATTAAATTAAAAGTTTCTGAAAGAGAAAAAAAAACAGGAGAGGGTCTGTTGTACTTTTATGTGGTATTTTCACGGCTTCTGCTTTAAAGAATTAGCAGATTTTATTTCCACGGTTCTTTAAGATACTAGAATCAAAAAGTAGTTTAAATTATTATTTTTATCTCAGTATTTGACAACATTATTTATTTGCATTTTTTTTGGTTCGTGTCAAGTTCCAATTTTAATTAGTTTTAAATAATTTTCGTAATTTCACAAACACGCAAAAAATTCAAATAAATAATTACAGATCACTTATAGAACTTAAACATACTGAAAATCGATATTTTTTAAGTAGTAGTTCATATCAATCAAAAATGTAATTCGCAGTTTAACTGATAAAAGGTGTAAAATGCATAGAGAAAGAAGTTAAAAATCAAATATTGGACGAAATGTTTCCTCCAAAAAATTATTTTTCGTGATCAGCGCCCTAAAAACCCCCGTATAGGGGTCGTCCATTAATCACGTCATGTTTTTTAACAAAATTTTGACCCCCCTCCCCCTAGTGAACTTGGTGATGTTTTAAACTAACCTCCCCTCCCATTCCTTATCACATGTATTTTTTGATACAAAATATATTATTATTTTTTTTACAATATTTTCTTTAAATAAAAGTTAAAGTTTAATCTAATTTTTATTCTAGAAAATAAAGAACCGTTATAAAAATATTCAAATAGACATTAAATGGCAGAGCTTTTTAACAAAAAAATAAATACACGTGATATCTTCCCTACACCCCTCTACCCACTAGTAATGTTTAGTGATTTTTTCCGAACTTCTCCCCCTGTTCAAGCCTTACGTGATTAATGGCCAACAATATACCAAATTTCGTCAAAATCGGAGTTGCGGCCACTTTCTAGAAAATTACCAAAAATATAGGCATATATTAAATTTTAGGGGAAGTTGCAAAATTTCCACAATACAATAAAGATTAAAATATCTGTAGATATCTGTATAATAATGGATCTGATTGGTTTTAATGATTTTTACTAAAAATATTATTTTTAGGACTGCCTTAGCTATGGGTGTTGATAAAGGTATACATGTGGAAGTATCTGGGCCTGAGTATGAGACACTACAACCCATCCATGTCTCAAAAATTTTAGCTAAAATCGCTCAAAACGAAAAAGCAGATTTGGTTATTGTCGGCAAACAAGTAAGTATATTAATTAATGTAGAAATGTTAAAAAAAAGACCAAGAACCAGCGACATCTTGTATTTAATCTTTGACATTTAAGAAAAAAAACTGATTTTGTATAACTTAAAATACTGAATATTTTCTATACATTTGGTATCATATCGAAATTACAATGGGCAATTTTTACCTGCCAGAGTTCAACTTACTGACAGTTAATACCATCGATCTGGCACGACGTGTACAAATAAGATGGTACAATATCTTTCATCTGGCTAGTGGCCACAAGAATTTTAACTCCTGAAATTTCCCAAGCTCGTTTGGATTATCAAAGTGATCCGGATTGTGGATGCACGTTTTTTTTTTTTATCTTTGGACAATCCACGAAGGCTGAAAGCCTAAATACTAACGTATCGTTGGTGTCTTAAGTAGGGTGAAGAGGAAGTCTGTTAACACGGGACTTAAAAACTTGAAGATTTGGGGGGAAGGAAAGACCTCCGCTGGCAGTAAGGTTCCGTGAGTCTAGAAACTCTAGGGATAAAAGAACAGAAATGGGTAGTTCGGGGCCTGTCCAATTGGACCGTATAGGGATGCATACGTGCGGCACCACGGAGCGTCTCTGTTGGGAGCTGCAAGAGGAGGGACTATACTGGATAATTCGTCAAAGCAGAAACCGTAAAAGTATCTATAGAAGAGCTGATAGATCTCCCACAGCTCGACGATGGACAAGAGAAGGAAGACTTTGAGTAAGTAAAGGATCATTAATAAGACGAACAGCCATTCTTTGAATGGCATCAGGAATGCTGAGGGTTGTAGGGGATGCCATTCCCCAGACATGAGAACAATATTCCAGAGAGGGTCGAATTTGGGACACATACAAAGTGTATAAATTGGAAGGAGAAAAATACTTTTTGGCTCGGAAAAGAAATACAAGCTTTTTTGACGCGGTGGTTATAGATACAATGTGTTTATGCCAGTTAAGGTTATTTTCAAATGTGACGCCCACAAGGTTAAATGTGTCTCCGCTTTTTTCGCGACAAGGAACGTTTGGATTATCAAAGCGCATTCGGATTATCGAAGCGCTCCGGATTATTGAAGTGTGTCCGGAGTATCGTTGCAGCTATTTCGCGTCCGAATATTCGGAAAAGCGTGTGTCCGAAGTAAAAGATTGTGCTGTTTTGAATAAAACTAGAATTGGACCCACCCAATATATTTTTGAGGATTTAGAATCAGTGCCGGATTAAGAGTACAAGCCCCTAAGCAATCTAGTCTTTTGGTCCCCCTACCCATAATACCTTTAAAAACTTTTGAGGAGCAACAAAAAAAACAATGTAATCACCTTTTTGGAAAATCAACTGTTACGTTCGAAAGTTTTTGAGAAGCAAAAAACAAACAAAAAGGTCATCGCCTATTTAAGACACAAACCAATTTTATTTTGCGTTTACACTTCATTGTATTTTATTTCTTTTCTAACCTTTCTGCTGGAGTGCCCCCCCCACCGTGTGATGCCCTAAGCAATTGCACCGTGTGATGCCCTAAGCAGTGTAATTTGCTTATAGGTTAATCCGGAACTGTATAGAATGGACCAAGAATGGACATATTACAGTTGATATAAGAAAACTTTTTTTCTAGGCTATTGATGATGACTGTAATCAAACCGCCCAAATGACTGCTGGTGTATTAGACTGGCCCCAAGGAACCTTTGCGTCAAAGGTAAGTTAGTATAAAACATGCCTGGTTTTTTTTTTTCCCAGGGAGCCGTCTGCATGTCCGGTGGCACTGCAGCCTAAAGGCTTGTGTACCAAACTCCCGTTTTATTGTACCCATTCAGTACCCTAGTTCCTTGAAGAAGGCGGTATAGGTCTGCTGGGTGCGTACCATATGTTTCCAGGGCACTCCTAATATCCCCGAAGATTGCCTGTCTTTTGTGATCCAGTGCCTCACACTCTGACAGTATGTGGGATGCTGTTTCGGTCTCTACTTCACATAATCTGCAGTCAGATCTCCGTTGTATAATCCCATTTATTTAGGTGTTCTTTTCACTGGAGCATGTCCATTGAGGAAACCTGTGATCATTCTTAGCTGATTCCTACCCATTTTGAGTAGTTCTTTAGCTCTTTTTGTGGATGGTCCACTGATGTATATTTTCCCATGCATGTGTTGAGGAAGCCTTTCCCAGTGCAGTCTTTGCTGGTCCCTTTACCCAGTTTTGTACCGCACTCCGGAAGGTACTCTTTGGCACTCAAGGACTGGTTCTGGCCCGACGTATGTCGTGGCTGACCCCCTTCTAGCCAGTTCGTCTGCGTTTTCATTGCCTCGAATTCACAGTGCCCTGGCACCCACATCAACCTCGTGTTGTTGATTACGCCAGTTCCCTGAGTTCTCGGGCGTTCGTGTTCTTCAACCAAGACGATACCTTGGGATTAGATGATCGTACAAGGGCTGCTTGACTATCCGTAAGAATGTTGATTGTACAATTTGTGGGGCCTTTGGTTGTTAATCCTGGCACATTGTAAAATCGCAAAAATTTCTGCTTGAAATACAGAGGCGTGGTTTCCCAGTGGAAAGGTCAAACGAGTGTTTCCCATCTCACCTGTAGACACCTGCTCCTGACCCTTCTTCGGTTTTGGACCCGTCCGTATACCAGGTTTGACCTCGAAGAGGAGTCTGAAATTTTCGTTTGCCCAGTTCTCTCTTGGGTGTATTGTCACCTGAAAGGGGTCTTCTGGGTACGATTTGTGGGGTCCTTATAGTCTGTCCCTCATATCCATTATGGGACTCACTTATGATGATATTTTTATTTCCATGTGTCCTGATCTAACTTTTGTGTTGCTCAGGTTATTTTTCAATCTGTATACCCCCATTCTCGCCTCCCCTTGTACCACTATATGCAGTGGCGGGAGGTCAAGTAGAATGCCTCAAGACCGCTGTTGGTGTACTTTGCAATGCATCCCGCTATGCCAAGGCACGCTAGTCTTTGCACCTTGCCCAGCGAAGCATAGCCGTGTGCTGTCTGGTCTTGGTCACCAAACATGCCTAGTTGGTATAATATTTATTATTAAAAACTTCGTATTTTTTTTTTTAATATCAAACTCACAGAACGGCTTCTTTTACGTGTTTTCAATAGAATTTTAATCATTTTTTTTTAGTTTGGTAGATGCTCCTGCCTGTTTTCTAATTTTAGTTTGTATTTTAGATCGAAAAAGGCGACAAAGACATTACTGTAACAAGGGAGGTTGATGGAGGTCTTGAAGTTATCAAATGTAAACTTCCAGCAGTATTAAGTGCCGATCTGAGATTGAATGAACCTAGATATGCTACGTTGCCAAACATCATGGTAAGTAACTCAGTCCAGGGATATTCTCCTGTATTATGACTAAAGTAAATTGAAAGAATTAGCTGCTGTTGGCAATTCAAGTTAAGCACCTCTATCGGATTCTTTTTAAACCATTTTAGATCATTATGACATTTGTTTGTCATATTTACCTTGATGTTGTTACAGTTGGTATTGATTTTTAAAATAACTTTTATGATTTATTCGATGAATGCAAAAAAAAAATAGTAAAAAGTCAGGCTGTATTTTAGTGGTTGTCATCAGTGGTTTTCGTTAAAAAATTTGCAATAAAAAAAAATTTACAAAGTCTGTTTTGTTGTGTCCGCAGTTCAAGTCTAAATATCCAAAAACTTACGTTTCATGTTGTTAGACAATTATGCCCAATATATTTTTTTTTCAAATTAATGTCATGTTTTGAAAAGTGCTTTGTTTTTAACCAAGACAAAAACGAAAATTTCTGTAAATATTTTCGGCTTAATTTGATCCAGATACCCAGAGTTTCTTTATGAGAAGGGGTTTAGACATAAGCAAGACCGGAGATAGCTTTTGTCAGGGACGTGAGGGTGTGAGAATTACGATTTCGGTTGGCAGTCAAAGTTGGTAGCATTATCAGCTGATGACAGAGTCGTGCCTTGTCGAAGCTTTGTTTGGTAAAAACTGTGGAAATTTACCATTTTCATTTTGGTTGTATATTTTGCAAGGATTTCCAGTTAATGTTTTTGGTTAGTTTAGAGACTTCACATATTATTGGCTCGGACTCGTTTTATTTTAGAGATTTTGATAGTGTTTAGTCGAATAGTTTTCAGTCATTCGTGTTTTTATATACATATGATACTGATGAGTGTCCGCTAATTAATGGTACACAGAAAAACCACAGATTTCTTATGTGAAAATACCCATTTAGGATTTAAATATATCCAAAAGTTAATGATAAGGAAGATACGGGGTGTTAAAGGGATATAAATATTTTTTATTCATGCATTTCGATAATTTCTGATATGTTTTAAACATTTTAATAAAACTTGGTATCCAGGAGTTTTTAGCTATCAGCTATTTATATCTGAGCAGTTGTAATTATAGCTAATACGATGTTATTGAAGGTACATACTTTCGGGTGCACTGAACAACTAAAACGTGAATACCTTAAAAACGGTTGTCAAGACCGATTCTTACTAAGTATACCTTTTTTGTGCAGTAAGCATAGAGACAGCTTACTAGTTTACATACATACAGAGTAGTAACAAAAAATTGGGTAGTTTTAGAGAATTTTAAATAGTGTACCCATCGCCCTCTAGTCTACACACAAAAATTAATATTCGATCTGAAAAGCTAATGTTTAAAAACCCCGAGATACCGTTTTAATAAGATATTTAAAAAGGGGGAACAATTATCGAAATAAATTTACTTTTTCTTTTTACTATGACACCCCCAGTATCTTCCTTATTATAAACTTTTGGATATTAGGTATGTTTGGTTAAATCCTAATATTTTGGCATAAGGAATCTGTGGTTTTTCTGTGTACCATTCATTAGCGGACACCTTGTATACAAAGTTTTTAAAATGGTTTTTGACTTACGGAACCATGGAAAATGTTTTGCTCTGCCAGGTACCTCATCGTCCTGTCGTCGCTTTGATAATTTTTAATTTTCAATATTTAAACCACATTTATGTTTTTGTTTTAGGTTATGCCTATTAAAATAATCCAATAAATTTTGTTTACAACATACAGTTCTTTTTTGTTTTCTCCTTAATTCTACGCCACTGATCTGCCTAAAATCAAACATGGCCGAAAATAGCCCGACTTGACGTCACAGCCGCGCTAACCAATATGGCGAATGTCGTGACCTTATCTCATCAATCGACTTTGCAGATACCTACTTTTATCAGCTGCTTGACCGTGTTACAACATTGTGTTTCTTATTTTAAATCACAAATAACTTGTTTTTTGCCTATTTACAAAGAAAGGCTTTTCTTGTCTTACATTTAATGTTGACCTTTTATATTTCCAGAAAGCCAAAAAGAAACCCATCCAGAAACTAACACCAAAAGACCTGGGAGTGGACACTGCCCCAAGGATCAAGGTCATCAGTGTAGAAGATCCTCCGGTTAGACAAGCTGGACAGACTGTACCTGACGTAGATACCCTTATAGCTAAACTTAAAGAAGGTGGACATTGCTAAAATTTGATGTGATCAAAGATGATAAAGAATTATGTACAACATATAAATTGGATAAAAAGTGAGGACAGGAAAAGCTGAAAAATTAGAGGTGTCTTCCAAGAAATATTTTATAAATATTCTTTTACATTGGTAAATTTCTAGGAGAAATATTGTTTTTATTATCAATCAATCTTAATGTCCGTGCAATATTATCTATTTTTATAGTTTATACATATTTTGTCATTCTTGATTTCTTAAATATGTTGTTTCTTTCTACCTGATCTTTAGCATAAATTTTACACGAAATTGTACCTTTTATATAAGTAATAAAGTTTATAAAAGAGCTGTTCTAATATATTACATTTTTTCAATCAATGTATTAAATAGCTTTAATGTTGTTTAGAATTTTGTTTTTTACATCCACATACACTTTCTTGGTGAGAGTTCAAATAGCTATAAGAGGTGTCAAAGACATGTCTATTTTTTGACGGAGGAATTTTTCAACAGCTGCAATTAGCGTCTATTAAATAAAATTTAAAAAGAAAATTTTAAAGAATATCAATATAAATTTTTGAATATGTATACAGGGTATCCCAACTCTATTTATACAGCAAATTACTTCGCACCTGTACAAGATACAAAAATAAACTTAAGATAAAAATATTTATTTGAATACTGTTTTTTTCATGACAGTACTAGTTAATATACAAAGTGACTCAAAAACATAATTTTTATTGTTAAGTCGTTTTTGTTTAATGAAACACCCCATATATTTTAACAAATTTTGAATTTATAATAAATTTTGCATCAAAATATATAACACACTATACGTCAATTATTGCTGGTTCTTGAGATACCAGCAGTATGTTAATATGTTATGTTATATGTTATTAATGGTTAAAAGTGAAGAAAGAAAATAATATTTTGGTTTTAATTATAGCTTTGTTCGCGGGTCTAGTAATGAACCGATTCTGAACCAGAACCTGAACTGGTTTAGAATTGTTTTAAAGCACATGTCTAGTTATTTATTAGTTCGGAATTTTTATTTACCGCGAACGGTTTTCTATACAGCTGAGGATGTATTCTAACGTAGCCTTTGGTTAGGATTTTTCATGGTTGGATACTATACAAAAAAATTAAATTTAAACAAAAAGGTAAATTGTTATTTTGTCGAATGCCACTCGAGGTCTCCCGGCGGAAGACGAAGGATTCCCTTGCCTCCTCTCGTTTTTAACATAAGTACCTATTTAACTAAAGATAAAATTCAAACAACAAGATATGGTAAAATCTTGTAATATTGTCTTAATTTTTAATTATATCTTTATTTATTTTATTGCATACATACATTCATACGGAATAAAATTAAAAATCCTTTGTTTATATACGCTCAGAATCACAAAAATATTTAAAAAAATATTCAACAGGTTTATTAACCCACATACAAGTGGCAAAAACAAATAAACTGTAATACAACGGTTTATTTCTGTACCACAAAAACAGAAAACAGCTGACCATGTCGACAATTCGCATGAAATTCCGAACTGAACTTTTAGTTCAACAAAAATCCCAGGATTGCTAATCAGGTTACGAACCGGTAATGAAGACTGATTCCATTTGTAACCCGCGAACACAAGAACTGTTACTAAAAATTCAGGATTTTACTTAACGCGAACGCTGCTTTATTCACTACGCATGCGAATAGTCCCAGAACCGGTTCAGAAATCGAACCGGCAGACAAAGCTAATGTTTAAATATCTCTGTCACTGTCAAAGTGAGGCAAAACCAATATAACTAACATGCAATTAATTACCTTACATTGTAATAGAGGTGCATTTACATATTTGCCGCCCATAGGCTATTTATTTTTGCCGCCCCTATGTTTTCCTTTTCCTTCAAAAGTAATTTTGAGAAGACAAAAAAAAGGTCCTCACTTTCAATTCTATGCAAAATTATATTAGAAATTCACAACATTGTAAGTACAGAATCTACCGCCCCCTAAAAAACGCCGCGATAGGCTTCAGCCTACTCAGCCTTTTGGTAAATACGCCAATGATTGTGGAACTACTAATAAGTAAGTCAACTATTTAGTTTATTTTAGATACATACTGTACTAACCTAACTTAAAATCCCGCCATAATTGACGTAATGTTGTTTTTTAATGCAATTCAGTAAACAGGTGTCCAAAATAAATTAAATTTCTAACATACCTATCAGTAATTCTACTACAATGGAAGGTAATTAATTAGTTGTTATATTATTTGTCACTCTGACAGTGACAGAGATTATTTTTAAATAATTAAAACCAAAACATTACTTTATTTCTTCACTTTTAATTGTTAATGAGTATATCAACATACTGCTGATATCTCAACAACCAGCACTAATTGACGTATAGTGTGTTATATATTTTTGATGTAGAATTTCATACAGAGTCAAAATTTGTTAAAATATATAGGGTGTTCCATTTAAAAAAATCGACTTGCTAATAAAAATCATGCTTTTGAGACACCTTGTAGAACTATCACTAGAAAGAGTGTATCCAAATAAATATTTTCTAATTTTTATTTTTATATTATAAATAGAGTTGGGACACCCTGTATAAAGAAACTACGTTTTAATCAGGGATAAATTATACAGGGTGTCTATGAAAGGTGCGGAAAAAGTGAAAAAATTCCTGAGACTAAAATATGAAGACTTAACCCAACTTAGCTCAGTCCGAAAGTGGATCCTTCAACATATTTTATATAAAAAATAAATACTTTCAGTGAAAAAAAGCGTCTGTATACTAGACATCTTTAATAAAAAAAACTATTAGGGTTAACATGTTTTTATTTTGCCTATTTTTTCTGAAAATAAATATCATAAAACAATACACAATATGACTATTCTACTAATATCGAAAATCTTGTTAGCTTTTTATTCGAAACAATTTAAGCATTAGAATTTTAGAATAACAAATTACTTTAATTTTTAATTTGAGTAGCACAGAGTTTTCGTAAAATTAATTTTAAATCCAAAAACACAAAAACTTCGAGAATTTTTTTGATTTTACATACATTATTTTTTATTAAGTTGACATATTATAAAATTACACTAAATAAATTAACTTAAGTCTTTAGCTGATAATCTGTTTTTGTATGCACCATATTGTCAAATTCTTTTACGAGGAACTGTACAAAACTTTCTAATATAAAACCTTGTTCTAGATAATAATTTAAAAGTATCTTCATACACAAATAACAAATTAACCATAATTACCCTATATCGTAGCTCCCATAAAATAACTAGAATAAATACTTATAAAACTAGTTCTTTATTAGTGACAAATAAAACTATTGGCAACATTTTCACGAGGATATTTTCCAAAATGGGTGATATCACAGCCTTCTTAAACTCTGAGCCGTGAAGTAAGAAAGGCAACGTTGCAAACAACACTGTACAGTAGGAATATTGAAATGAATTCCTAATAGATTACATGCTAAATATAATTAATTTTTTAAATGTTTTAAACAAAATATAGGTATTAATTTTTTTTGGATATTTTAGAAAACATATAGGTATAATTTTAAATACTATAGTTGCCCTAAAAGCAATAATGTGTCTGCAAAACTTATCAGCAACTTTTCTGCCTTATACAAATTTGTTGGAAAGGATTTAAAAATTTCAAATTGTTATGATGTTTTCTACCCTGCTTTATGCATTTTTTGCGAACAAACCAATGTAGCTTTTTTAATATTAACTAAACATTTATTATTTAGAAATACTTCCAATACTTAAAATTAATTGAACGCATGTGTGTTTAGTTATAAATATAAAAGCTTAATAATATAGCGTATTACATAAGATGTGCTTTAAAATAACAAACGCTTTAAATTAGGTTTTCCACTATATTTACCCTAAAACCGCCTTATATTACTTTCAGAATATCTATATAAATAATATTTTTGGTGAACTTACCAGAATATTTATGAGCATTAGTTGATATAGTCCTTAGGATATTGCTTGGGGTAAATAATTGGTGCACTATACACACTATTGATATAAAATAAAACCAATTTTTAAAAAACACACTTAGTTAATTAGTAGCCCGTAAAATATTAAGCAATCGTTTAAACTTGTTTCTGTTTACTCCTAAACATTACTTGACATTCCTACTGTGCTGTGTTGCCAGATTTCTCCTTCACGACTTAGAATTTAAGAAGGCTGTGGTGATGTTTAATAGTTAGGGATCCCTGGACCATTTTTCCAAGTCATTACTAACAAGCTAATTTTTCGTGAGTTGCTTTATTTTGACGAGACGAGCAACTTTTTCCTTACAACAATTTTTGTTGGTGATAGCATACAGGGGTAGCAGAGTTTAAATATGTTGATTTGATAAATAACAAAAACCCAGGATGACGTACCTCGTAATTTGTAGGACAATGTGGGCTTTAAATTATATACATATTATTTAATCAACGGAAAAAAAAATCAGCTGGTTAGTAGTTATATTTAACGACATCGTTAATCATACATGTTGGTAGTAGGGGACTCTTTGATGAAACCTTACATTTTGTAGGACAAATAATTTTTCGGTTTATTTAGATAATTAACGTTAGAACCAGATTAATTTCATTCTGAAAGGATGCCTGCCAGTACACGAAATATGATAAAGTAAACAAACCCTTTTGTGAACAGTCATTTAAAAAATATTCAACCCCACGAGTACGCCACGCGCCGCCGTTTAATGCAGGCCAGAGACGAAATAAGAGGATGTTGTTTAAGTAGGTGATACGTGTTTTTGGAATGTTTTTATTTATTTATCTAAAAAATATGTGAGCAGGCTCTGTCAGAGGCTATTTGCTTTCGAAAAGGTTTGTTTACTTTATCATTTTTTGTGTACTTGGCGGCATCGCTTTCAGAATAAATTAAATCTGGTTCTAACTATATCTTGAAAATTACCAGAAAAAATCCCAATTTGTATCAAATTTTTTATATTTGTCTAATCAGACATTTAAAAGTCTCGTCAAAATGAAGCTACTCACGAAAAATTAGCTTGTTAGTAATGACTTAAAAAAATGGTCCAGGGTTCCCTAACTATAACAAGATTGTGATTAATTTTTGTGTTTTTTGGGTTTTTCATCTAATTTTCTACAATTTTGTGGTTTACTGACAATAAAAACCTTTAATTATTGAACAATGACGAGGTGTCTTGTGCTTAATTTCTTAAATCAGGGCTTATCAAACTGTGTGCCGCGACGCCCTTGGGCGTCGCAGAGTCTTCTCCAGGGCCGTCGCGTGTTGATGAGACAAAAAATGGAGTAAAGGTATTTGAGTAGAAATATCAGGAATAAGATATTTTAGGGTTTTTTTTGTGATATGTCGTGTAAAAAAAGTAAGGCTTTTTTTTTCTTGCTCTTTAATTGTTGTCCTAATCCTAATGATACATTGGAAGAGAAACTTTGTACTCGAAGACTTTTTTTTGTTATTTAATTTTTTTGTTACAATAAGTAATTTTCTCATTGTTGGGAGTTCACTTGGGCGTAAGTACGTCGTGAGAGTATGGCATGTATTCAAGGGCTTCACAACACAAATAAGTTTCGGATCCCATGGCTTAAATAATAATGTTAAATTCTCAATATAAACGTCACTAAATACTATTGCATACATAAACGCCATTTTTAGAAACCAGTAGTTATTCTAGTTACTTTATGAGGGCTTTGACATAAATACAGGGTGTTCAATAAGAATGATACAGAGGTCTTCTTAAGGGGGCAATACCTGTAAAATGTCATTTTTTTCATATTATGTTAGTATATTCCTTTAAAAACACGTCACTAAAATTGTGAAACATAATTTTCAGTATTTCTAATATTTAAGAGTCGGTAAGTCACTATAATCAATAAATTTGTATATACCTATTTAAACTTTAAACTCGTTTTTCTTAAAACTTTAATTTGAAATTGGCGGGCATGATAACTTAAAAAGTTAATGAACCATCTTCCTGAAATTTTGCACACATATTTTTTAACAACAGTACTTTCTATGTGAACTTCCAAAATTCGAAGTTTAAAAATATATATATTTTTTTAAAGCAAAAAAGATGAAAAAATTGAGCCCAAAAGTAATTTAATTTTTTCAAGCAACCTGATGTATTTTTTAAAAATTTTTTTAGGTTAACCGACAAATTATAATATAAATAAACACAAAAAAAATAGTTTTTGATTTTTAAATAATTAGAACCGATGCTAGTGCCCGCCGATTAAAAAGTTTCTCTCCGACCGAAAAATTTAGTGTACAGCCGCCATTTTGAATAATTAAAATGGAAAAAATATATATTATTATATTTTAATATCTGAGTAAACTACATATCAATTTTTGAAAATCTATAATGACTTTTTCAAAGACATGAAAAAATCAATGAAAATTTAAGCATTTACAGGTATCTCCATCCTTAATGAAAGATAAGAGGTGATTTTTGTTATTTACAGGTATAACTTACAGAATTATTTTTTATTCACTGTGGCTCAACGGCTTTGCTATAGCGAAATCATATTTAAGGAAATGGTCAAAAAAAATATATATATTTTGATATATTACGAAAATCATCAGTAGGTCAAATGAAACCTATAGAAAAACAATTACAACAACAAATAAATAACTTTTCTTTTAAAATCCATACTGGAATACAATAGAAACCTGCAAAATACATTCTTATATGGTAAAATGACCACATTTTCAATCATGGAAATCGGGACAAGTGAAATATTGTGTTTTTTTTTGGTTTTTTACCTAAAATTTTTTGAAGAGAAAAGAAGAAAAAGGTCTTCACCTATGATTTTTTTGTTTTTAATCCCCCAAGATCCTCACCTCCACGAAAAAAACCCTCTCTTCCTTTACAAGCCGGAACTTTTTCAAAATTCGGCGAGACGCGGGACAATCCTCGAAAAAGCGGGGCTGTCCCGTTAAAATCGGGACGTGTGGTCAGTTTATTATATGGACAACCCAAAATTAAAACTTATTGCAGCAATTTTTTTATCTTTGAACAAACCACGAAGGCTTAAAGCCTAAATACTAACGTACCGTGGGTGTCTTAAGCGAGGTAAGAGGGAGTTTGTTGGACATGCATACACGCGCGGCACCACGATTTTCTCTGTTGGGAACCGTGAGTGGAGGAACTATACTGGACAATTCTTCAGAGCAGAAGCCATGGAAGTACCTATAAAAAAACGATAAATCCCCACAGCCCGACGATGGGCAAGAGAGGAAGCCTTTCTGTCAGTAAAGGATCATTAATGAGACGAATAGCTCTTCTTTAAATGGAATCAAGAATGCTTAGGGTTGAGGGGGACGCCATGCCCCAGATATGAGAACAAGATTCCAAGGGAGGTCGGATTTGGGACACATATAAAATGTATAGATTAGAAGGGGAAAAATACTTTTTGGCTCGAAAGAGAAATCCAAGCTTTTTTGAAGCTGCGGTGGCTATAGATACAATGTGTTTATGCCAGTTAAGGTTACTTTCAAATGTAACGCCCACAAGATTGAAGGTGTCTTTGCTCTGTAAAACTTGCCGCTCATAAATAGAGGATGAGTATTTGATGAATCTTTTCGCGACAAGCAACATGATTGTGTTTTGGATGCATTAAAATGGACGAGATTTTTGGCGCCCCAATCCAATGTTAAATTAAGATCCTGCGAAAGAGATATCTGCATCGCTCTGTGTTTCTTTTCCAAATCAGGTTTAGTGATGGGTTTAGGAATCTAAAAAATGGAGTGAAGGGTTCTTTCGTAGGCGAAACTATAAATGGAATTAGTCGTGGACGAGAGAAGGTCGTTGATGTGAAGAAGAAACAATGTTGGTGCCAGAACTGAGCTCTGAGCAATGATTTTCCTTATTCCATATCCAAAAGATTATAATGTTTAGATTTAGTCTTTCAAAATTTAATTTAATAAAATATACATCAAGCAAAGTACAAAACAAAAACGAAAACAAAACATCTTCCCTTACTTGTAAAAATTACAAAAAAAAAAAAAAAAACGATTTCTAAATACTAGAAACATAAATAAAATATCTCTATAGTAATACTTTCCAATCGAACCTCTGATTGGTCGAATGAGTCAAAGGCAAAGAAGGAGGTTCGACAATTTCCCAGTTATTTCCGGTACCTTCCACTTGTATTAGGCTACAGTAAGGAATTTTCTGTATGATTTTTGTCATTTCGCTACCAGATCGCGCTTTTTGCCAATGAGTTCTCTGGAGCAGGTGTCTAGGGTAGCGGTATGGCCTACGAGTAATATGTTGCCTGTAGGAAGGGCCGCTAAGGAACCTAAAAAATAAAAAATTAATTAATTTTGTGCCTATCCCCCTACATAAGATATACAGGGGGTCCCGTATCTTAACTGACCAACTACGATAAAAATTACAAAACAAAAATTCATATGAACATAATTCTTAAACGTCTTACTTTTTGAACTATGGGGTGTTAAAAATTAAAAAAATATGTATTGTTTTTTTTTATAATACCTGTTTAACTAATTTAAAAAAATTTTAAAAATTTGAAAAACATGCATCAGAAGACATTTTTAAGCATACGTGAAGAAAATGGTACATCACTGCATTTTTCTAAAATAAAAATACTTTTTTAAATTCCCGTTTAATTTGGAACAAATTTGATCTCGACTTTTTATACAGGGTGATTCAAAAATCGATCACGAAACTTAAGGGGGTTATTCTACTTGACAAAATAAGGGTAGAGCTTCATATAATTTTTTCAAAATGTCATTAGTTTTCGAGTTACAAGCCGTCAAGTTCAATTTTTATTTTGGTTTTTTCGCCATATTGCATTTATTTTTTAACTAATCCAGTTGATATTTGGCACACAAATCGAGTTTGTTTTGTTAATAATAACACAATATTGGGCTAAAAGAAGTTTTAAAAGGTATGAAATAAGAATAAATTTTATTGTTAACCTTAAAAGGCGCCACCTGCGGTATCTTGCACAAATTAAAAACGTAATGACTGTTTTGAGCCACTTTGAATGTAACTTTTTTTAAATATTTTTCATCAACATATTTTACAAAAAAAAAAAAGTATACCTAGTAGTTTCTAAGATATCTGGATTTTAATAAATCACTTTCTGTATGGCGAGGTCGAAGCTTTACAAAGTGTTTCAGAATTAGATGCTAATTCTTTAGAATATGAATCTTTACGTGATTTTAGGAAGAAAAGTTCATATAAACCTATGTCCTAAATGGCTTAACTTTTGAGATACAGATTGGTAACAAAGCTTATTTTTTAAAACTTAACCACCCTTTATCTCAAAAAACAAGTCTTTTAGAATATAAGTTTATTTAAACTTTTTTCTTAAAATTATCTAAGGATTCATACTGTAAAAGATTAGCATCTAATTCTAAAACACTGTATAACTATAACCATACAGGAAGTGATTTTTTAAAATCCAGATATCTCAAAACTCTTGCCTAAAACAACTTGAACCAAGTTTAGCATTATTTTGTAAAACATGTTGAACAATAAGAATTTTTCTTAAAAGTTACATACAGAGTGGTATGATTACCAAAATTATTTATAAAAAACTAAAACTAGAATAAATTTTTAACACCCTGTATCTCCGACATCATCCACTAAGGTAAATTGGGATAGATTGACATGTTTTAGCCTCAGGAATCTGTGATACCTTTTTTCCGCACCTTTTAGAGATACCCTGTATATTAATATTTGTAGCAGTAACAAATATTCAAAGTCCAGAAACAAAATTGAAAAAATAGTTCAATGTTCAAAGCCCGATTACATGGAAACGGCTTACTTGAAGACAATTTACGAAGAGAGCTTTTGGTAGGGAATTTAATTTTCTATCTCTAATGTGTGTTGGTAAAATTTTTAGATCAACAATTTGCGAGTTTTGCATTAAAAACAGATTGTTGCCCAAAAACTGTTTGTAGTTAAAAAAAAGTCGATTTTTTTTGCCTACTTTAATGTGTATAGTGTATACACGTTCAGCTAATTTAATTAGTATACGCCAGTAAAGCAACAAAAACAGCGAGCATAATTAGTCATCCTATCCGAAATGTTTACATGTCGTCATTCTTGTCGAATCTCTACCTGATAGTGTTCTACACGCGTTAAACCGTCTCATTTCCACGTTATACTTTTTTTTAGCTGAGCATGTATAATCTCGTAGATACAGGAAGTAAGAGCCCTAGTGATCTAACTTACTTCTTGTTACAAAGGCACTTCTCAAGTAAAACTGCTCGCAATTCTCCCTGCTCTCTTTTAATTCCTTCTCTGAGATCAACGGAACATGACTTTCGTCTATGTTGAAACCCGCTTTCGTAAGCTCACTGACTGTCATCCATTCAGGAATATTTTCCAAAGGATACCATGCCATCCATTCGAACAGACCTGGTTCCACTTTAATCGGTAGTTCTTCTCTCCTTAAATTAAAAAAATAATAAAAAATTAAGTAGGATTTTTTAGTTGCAGTAAAAATGAAATAAACTTGAGCGTGTTACCTTTGATCATTAATTAGCCAACTTTTTTCACCACAGCGAACATAACTGTTTCTTTATGGAAGCAAATTGGACAGTAATTTTGGGTACTCTAGTTTGCATTTCTAGAAATATTTAACATTTAAAATTAACATACCTATTAAGTCCTCTTAATACTGAATCACATGTCTGTATACATCTATAGGATGGTGAACAGTAAACTTGGTCAATACTGATATTTTTGTCTCTCAGGGCTTCTCCAACTAGCTTCGCTTCGAATAAACCGACGTTGGTAAGTGGTGAGTCTTTTAGGTAAGCAGTAGCACCCCCTGTGAAAATAAGGTAAAATAAAGTTATATAGGGTGAGGTTTTTTCAATGTTTAGTACAGGGATCTCGGAAACAGCTGCAGCTACAGAGACCGTTAAATGGGGAAAGAATTGTAGTTTTTAGACATTAGTTTAAATTACTTTTTGTTTTGTCCAAAAAACCAGGGCTTATTGAACATTTAAAAAAACTTTATTTCCTAAATTTGTTTTTCCTCCATAGCTCAGTTAATATTTAAAATAGAAAAAGTGTAAATAGAAAACTTGTAGATAATTATCTTTTAATAGAAAGGTGTAATCCAAAATTTAATGTATAGTAATAACATTTTAAAAGCGCAAATTCGGTACCCTTTGAAAATAATACAAAAAACATAAAAAAGGCCGCCTGCAATCGGACTATTTTATACAAAGGCGCCGCTATCCTTTACAGCGACACGCCGATATACTATGGGATAGAAATCCATTATTTTGGCCAAAAAGCAACTTTGACATTTTAATGGCTCATGCTGTGTATTTCAAAGTAGATACTTCAAACTACATGTACGCAAAATTATAAAAGGATATGACGACTTTTATTGGGGTAATAAGAAACTTGAAAATGTATTTTAAGTAAACATAAATATACAACATTTAATCTATCTAGTTTATTTTTAGCCTTGTTTACTAAAAAAAGTAAAAGAGTTTAAATAATAAGAGCTATTGTTGTGTTTCCAATGCAGTCTCGCGAAGTCTCGCTACTTTTGTCAAAGATTTTTTTACCTTTTTTTTATCAGTTTTTGTACTTACAATTGCCTTCCTACTTTTTGCTACTTCTGAGTGTAAGGACAGATACAAGATTTTTTATAATTTACAAGGTTTTCCATTTTAAAATTTAATATGTTTTGTCCTACACTGTATATCCTAAAATATAAAAGCATTCTGATGAAAGATATGGATTTCACAGAATCTACCCAACAAAACAGTGTTTTTTATTTATTTTATACGTTAAAAAATAAAAAAAGTTGGGAAGATGTATCTCATTACGCTTCTAAGAATAATTTAAAATTATTTTTCAGATTTAGATGGTCATATTTCCGAAACTAATTGAGATAGACTCATCAAATGTAGTATTTTTTTAAAGCATTTTAAAAGGTTTTTTTGGTGGTAATATAATATTCAGGGTATTTCACTTAAAAAAATCATACCTATTATCGTAACCTGTATATCATATGAGATAATAATCATCGGATTACTGATTAGAATACTACCGAATTAACCAAACAAGCTGACATTTTAGTTTATTTTGTACAATAAAAAATAATAATGTTAAGGGGGTGTAAATTTATAATAACATATAATAAGTTTTAGGTTCCCAAAAAGCATTTGTAATAATTTATAATATTTTTCCAGTAAAAAGCACCTCATTTTAAGTTAGATTGGTAAGTTTCAGAATTTTGACCAAAAAATTAATTTCTATCCCATAGTGCGATGACCAGCTGCATCAACCGGCATATTATAAAAGAAATAAAGCAAAGGCGGCCGCAAAGACAAGCATGCCGATTTATTTGCTTTAAACTTTTTGTGATTTTTTTTTATCAAAAAGCACCGAATTTACATTTTTAAACTGTTCCTTCTATACTCGTTCGTTTTTGTGCTACGACATAAACTTGCATCTTTTAAATGAAAACCATAGTTGGCTATGACATTATTAAAAAGGCCTTTTTATAAAATATAACGTTGTATAACGTTCCTCCTTCTTTATTTAGTTTAATTTAAAGCACTATTCCAATTATTATATGTGGTAGTAAATTTAGTAGTTGAATTGATGCTTACTTGTAAACTGTAAGTTTTTGTTTTTTATTTTAATCAATTTAGTTTGGCTTTTAAAATTTAACACAATTAAAATACCATTTATGTCTCGTAAAACGTTTTAAAAAACCCTAAAAAATAAAAACTGAAATATTTTTTTATTCTGAAAGTAAGGCACGGCCACGATAACAAGCTTAAGCGGCGAGCGGAAAGTATCAAATCTCTTTATGTTGTCGGTGGTAACTACAAATATAATGTGGTAAATAGAGTCTGATTTAAAAAAACAAGTTCTTTTATTTTCGCATTAAGATCAAAGACAGCGCTCTCCCATTCTCCGCTCTACGCTGGCCAATTCCGCTTAGTATCGTGGCCGAGGCCTCAGTGTCCCCAATTCTTGAAAAACTAAAACTTTTAAAATTGTTTTTTTTAATTACCTATTAATTCATTAAAAAATTTACAGTACTGAATGAGATAAAAAAATCATTGTCAATAATACTAGTTCAATTGTATAGGGCTAAATAACATAAAAAGCAAATTTAAAAATAATTATGTCCAAAACAACGCTATTTTTTTATTTAAAGTATATTTTGGTATGCATCTTTAAAAAGCTTATAAAAAGGGCTTTTTAAAAATGTCATAGCCCACTATGGTTTCCATTTAAAAAATACAAGTTTCAGTCGTAGCTCAAAAACAGAGTATAATAGCCGATTCCCACCTAGGGGTTTTAACCCGGGGTTTTCACCCGGGTAAAAAGTCTTTGACTCCTGACGATTCACACCTGCGAGTCATGGGTAAGGGGTTAAAACTCGTGCTTTTTTACCCGCCAAATTAGGACTGGTTCTAATTTTTCCCTATGGGTGACGACTTTTTGACAAAATTCCCTACATAAATTAACGGTTGGTACTACCAAAAGTTGTGATTCGATTCAAATATGAATGGATATGATTATACCCGTGTCCTTGAAAAAACCCCGACAATCAGCTGATGGGTGCCGATTCATGCGTCACGGGTGAACTCCCTAGGTGGGAATCGGCTTTAAGACATGCTAAAAGTGTTGTCAAATTGATTTTGTTTTCTAAGGTATCAGGAAAAGACTGTAAAAGTAAAAATAATTATGGGAATATACTTATGTCAATAGATAACAGTCTTACTATGCTATACGTGCATTTCATGAGATTTTACAGTAACCAAGAATGATAAATTCAATTGCTAATTATCTTTAAATGTTAAAAAATTGGTTAAATTAAAAATATATGTTTGTCGAATTCATAGAGTTTTAGGCCCAGTTGTACAAAGCAGGTTTAAACTCAGTTCTACTAAACTGAGGTCAGACCTTTGAACTTTCCGTTAAATCTCAATATTGCTAACAGTGTCAAGCAATTAAAATAAATTGGGATTTTACGGAATGTTCAAAGGCCAGACCTCAGTTCAGTTGAACTAGGTTTAAACCTGCTTTGTACAACTGGGTCTTAATCGTTCAAAGGTTCAAAGCCCAGCTAATATAATTTTAAAAAACACCATACTATTCATATTTATAGCATCATTTACCTTTTCTTTCAGGCAAACTCTTTGGCATATTTAAATCCTTCCGAATATAATTTCCTAGTTCGTCAAAACAATATGGTACCCAGCTTCCAAAAGTAAAGTCTATTCTTTCACCATGCCTCATAATAAATACACTTCGGGTTGAACTTTCCTCCATAGGAGCCTGCAAATTATAAAATACAAAACATTTAAAACAATTCATTTTGGGTAATAAGTTCTATTTAATTAAATATTAAATTTTTATTATTATTATTGATAAACTAACTATTTTTGTGATGTTGCCAAATTTAACATTCTGAATGTCCCACGAGGAACTGCTGCGATCAGTTTCTCCAAAAGTAACTTTGGAAAATTTTGAAAATTTACATTATAATGTCAGTGGGGAACATACAACTAAAATGTTTTGGGATAGTTCTAGCTAACCGGTTATAGCGGAATTTAATGTCAACCTGATTGCAAATGGAACACCCTATATATTATTAATTTTTTAGATTCTGGGTAAAATTCTAAACATATTTTATGTGTAATGTCCTATACTCAAGTCCCACCGTCTTATTTTAAATTTTATCTCAAAAATTACATTTGCAAGCCATTTCATAACAATCAATTTTTTTCAAAACAAAAGCCTTTAAAAGGAATTGGGAATAGAATCCTTGTACGGAAAGACCTTCTTTATTAGACTGTATTAATATTTTAATAATTAATATCTACAGGGTGATCAAAAATAATCTTTAAAAATTATATTGATAAAGACCTTAAAAGTCAAGTTTTTAAATGGAAACCCCTATCTTTTTACCTTATCCTGTAAAGAAATAAAAATAAGGGTAAGTTTGTGTAAGGATGTCAACTCCGAAAATTTATAATTTTCAGGTACAGAGAAATTTAATAAAAATGTCGAAACAAAACTAATTGTCCGAAAATCAACTCATAATTTTACCTCACCTCTCTACCTTCCCTCTGAATATCAATTAAATTTTCATAGAAGTTTTCACTTTTAGTCACACCGTCCATTTCCACATCGGGTACGTCTGGAACTGGTGGTATTTTGACCTCTTCATTGTTTAATACTGAATGATCATTGCTGGAAGTAGAGGTTGTAGAGGCCACCTGAAACGACTACTGTTAGAAAAACATAGAGGGTGTCCGCTAATTAATGATACATAAAAAAACCACCGATTTCCAATTCTAAAACATTAATATTTAACCAAACATACCTGTGTCCATAAGTTGATAATAAGAAAGATAAGTGAAGTGGAAAAAAAATATTTATTTATTTATTTATTCTCAGTATCTATACCTTTTGCGGAAAATTGATAATTTTTGATACATACCTATTGAATATTTTATTAAATCTCAGTATCTAGGGGTTTTTGAAATAAGCTATTCATTCTAATATTAATTTTTATTCGAACTAACTAGAGGTGCTAGCCAAAATTTTTGTGCTGCTCAGTATTTTCCATCTAGGTAAACCAGGTAAACTTCCTTATGCTTTCTATACAAAGACGGTATACTTTAGTAATTAGTAAGGAGCATTTCTTAAACAAGAAAAGACTCCCAATGACTCCTAACTTCACTACAAAGAAATCTTCCCACCACTCCTCCCCTCTACTTTCCCCACCCACACTCCTCAACATCCTCCCCTCTACTCTCCCCAGCACACCACCCAACACCATCCCCCACCTTCTCGCCACTTCCCTCCTACTACTTAATAGATGACTCCACCTGCTCAATTGGAGTAGGTAGTAGAAGGAAGGTAGTAGTGAGTGCGGTCAGGTTGTCTAGAGTAGGTGGAGTCATATATTAGGTAGTAGGGAGAGGGAAATGGGAGGAAGTTAGTGAAGGATGTTGAGGAGTGTGGGTGGGGATAGTAGAGGGGAGGGTGTTGGGGAGTGTACTACTTACTTTGTAAAGGATGACTGTGACCAACAGATTTTTAAGATATTTGCACTTAGTGCAAATGCATATGGATTATCATTCGTTTATGATGAGGCAGTTGTGGTTAACATGGCTAATACGCTCTTTTTAAAGGAACTTTTCGGTTGCCCTAAACAACTTAAACGTGGATATCTTAAAAATTGTTGCCCACAAGGTAAACCTTTTTTAGTAGAAATTTTAGGGAAGTCTACTGGTTTATTTAGGCGGTACATATAAAGTTTCACAAAAAAATTGCGACGTTTTTGGAAAATTAAAATAGTGTAGCTAGCTAGCATACATAAAAATGAATATTAGCATTGAATAGCTGTTGTCCAAAAACCCCTAGACACCGAGTTTTATTAAAATATTCAAACCGTATCAAAAATTATGGACATAATTTTTTTTTTATTTTGACACTCTCTATCTTGCTTATTATCAACTCTTGGATATGTCCCAGGCTTATTGTAAATTCAGTATTATTATAATATACCTAGACTTTTGCAATACGACTAGGCGTATTGTAAAACGAGACGAATAGCTAAGAATCTCACAATTTACCTACAGGGCCTGACAATATTCCTGCATATATATATATAAAGGGATTGTCAGAATACATAGCTTTACCCTTAAAACATATTTTCAATTTAGCGATCAAAAATAGGCATTTTTCAGAAGCCCTAAAAACTAGTAAGGCCACATCTTGAATACGCATCACAAATATGGATGCCAATGGAGACCACACATGATTATTTTATAGAAAAGGTACAAAAAAGGTTTTTGAGGTATCTCTTGTTAAATATAATAATTATCCATTTAAAGTTTCTTCTAAAAGTATGTTAAGTAGTTTGGGTTACATCTTTGTCCCAAAGAAGAAAAATACAAGTTGTGATATTTTTATATTATATAATACATAACTTAAGATACAAAGATTTTAATTCTATCGATTATGTTAATTTAAATGTACCAAAGATTAACTTAAGAATTTCAGTAAACCGTAAAATATTTAGTGAAGACCCATCTAGTTTGTCTCCTTCTAACCGTATGATGGCTGTGGCAAACGAGTTTCTCAGGGAGGTCCAGACAGATTTCTTTAGTGATAGTTTAAAAAAATTGAAATCTGTACTTTAGTAAAAGTCTTTTTTTTCATTATATGATATGGTTGTTCCGTCCTTGTTTTTAGTATGTAATATTGTTTTTTCTTTGTTCTCTAGTTTTAGAATTTTTACATGTAATTACCTTTTTTTTTTTTCGCCCTTTCGGGGTCATCCCACCCAGGCCCGACGACCGCCCCCTAGGTGGTGCACTGCAGCCTAAAGGCTTATTGTACCTTGACCCCTACTCCTTCCCATTCACACACCATTCATTCCATAAGTTGGAACACCGCGTGCCGTTGCCCAAAACCCACAATGACGGTCACCCATCCAAGTTATGGGCGCGCACTTCACTGCTTAACTCCGGAGATCGACGCTTGCCGATACAACCGGAGCAGACACAAGCGCGCCTTAATGTAATTACCCATTGTACTGGTGTTTGTAAAGAATACAATAAATAATAATCTTAATAATTTAGCCTAAGCGGTGGTTTCTCTATGCTACCATTAATTAGCGGTTTTTTAAAAATTATTAGCATGAATTTTTTTTTCTGTACTTCCTTTTAATTTTTATAAAAGAGAATTTTTGTCTGATCTTAAAATGATTACCAGGTTTCCCTCTAATTATTACCAAAACAAATTGTTGATTTTATTACCTGATTTCATATCGGTATGTTTAGATTCTGGGTTTGGGGTCACACTATTGATTGACACTTTTTTGTGCAAGGTCCATGCGTCTGATTCTGCCGTCCGTTCAGTATAACTAAAAAAACACATAAATTATCCTGAAAATAGTCAAAATAACAGAAATAATATACCCGTTAGTTTTTTCTGTATTACTCATTGTCACTAATTTCAACTAAGATAATTATTATATTAAAAAAAAACCTAAAATTATTTCTAAATTTGTATCTCTTCTTCTGAAGAGCTAAACCGGACTACTCGATTTTTATAATAAAAAAACGTGGATAAAAATATATATAAATTCAGCTATTTAGATAATATCAAGTTTTTATACATTTGCAAACATTACTTTACATAAAAAAAAGGACTTAAATAGGATAATAACAAAAGTTCAAGGTCACGGTAATATCGTACATATCCTAAATAAACGTACAAGTATAGAAGGAACAGTTTAAAAATGTAAATTCGGTGCTCTTTGATAAGAAAAAAATCACAAAAAAGTTTAAAGCAAATAAATCGGCATGCTTGTCTTTGCGGCCGCATTTGCTATATTTCTTTATGATATGCCGGTTAATGCAGGTGGTCATCGCACTATGGGATAAAAATTAATTTTTTTGATAAAAATTCTGCAACTTACCAATCCAACTTAAAATGAGGTGCTTTTTACTGGAAAAATATTGAAAAAAATATTATCAATTATTACAAATGCTTTTTGGAAACCTAAAACTTATTATATGTTATTAAAAATTTACACCCCCTTAACATTATTATTTTTATTGTACAAAATAAACTAAAATATCAGCTTGATTGGTTAATTTGGTAGTATTACAATCAGTAATCCGATGGTTATTATCTCATATAATATACAGGGTACGACAATAGGTATGAATTTTTTAAATGGAATACCCTGAATTTTTTAAAATGCTTTAAAAAATACTACATTTGATGTGTCCATGACATCCACATCTGAAAAATAATTTTAAATTATTCTTAGAAGCGTAATAGAGATACATCTTCCCAACTTTCTTTATTTTTTAACGTATAAAATAAATTAAAAACCCTGTTCTGTTGGGTAGATTCTGTAGAATCCATATCTTTCATCAGAATGCTTTTATCTTTTAGGATATACAGTGCAGGACAAAACATATTAAATTTTAAAATGGAAAACCTTGTAAATTATAAAAAAATCTTGTATCTGTCCTTACACTCAGAAGTAGCAAAAAGTAGGAAGGCAATTGTAAGTACAAAAACTGATAAAGAAAAAGGTAAAAAAATCTTTGACAAAAGTAGCGAGACTGCATCGGAAACACAACAATAGCTCTTATTATTTAAACTCTTACTTTTTTTAGTAAACTTAAGTTTTACTTAAAATACATTTTCAAGTTTCTTATTACCCCAATAAAAGTCGTCATATCCTTTTATAATTTTGCGTCCATGTAGTTTGAAGTATCTACCTTGAAATACACACCATGAGCCATGAAAATTTCAAAGTTGCTTTTTGGCCAAAATAATGGATTTCTATCCCATAGTGTATCGGCGCGTCGCTGTAAAGGATAGCGGCGCCTTTGTATAAAATAGTCCGATTGCAGGCGGCCTTTTTTATGTTTTTTGTATTTGGTGTTTATAAGGTGGAAAGGTGGATACAAATTTTTGTCGATGTTTATAAAATAATAAAATAGTCACGAAACATAAAGATAAAAGAAATTAAAGGTTTTTGGATGTATGAGATGGCAGGCATGTTTTTAAAATGCAGTTTGTTTATGCATTGACTTGAATAGACCTGCAATTTTGTTTGTTATATTTCGGAAAAAAGTTATATTTTATAGAAACTTTTGCTTCATCTGAAATGCTAAAAACTATAATAAATATTGGCTCAAAGGGTACCGAATTTCCGCTTTTAAAATGTTCTTACTATACATTACAGGACTGCAATAATTTTCTAAAAATTCTCCAGTTAAGACTGAAGAAAAAAGAAAAAATACATGCTCAATTACGCCTATGCCTACCTCGCTGGCAACAATCCAGATAATCCAGTCAACCAAGATGTCCCTTCCACCCATCCGTCCGGGGAGTTAGCTAACGCTTCGCTACTTATATACACATAATCACCCGTTCTTAACTCTAATTCATCGCATTCTATTGGAATGTATGGATGTACTACCTGGAATATGATGGTCAGTTAATATCTTTAATATCCTTTATCTAATTCTATCACAATGTCACTCGTCAGGTTTCTAAACCCATTACTAAACCTGACTTGGAAAATAAACGCAGAGCGATGCAGATATCTCTTTCGCAGGATCTTAATTTAATATTGGATTGGGGTGCCAAAAATCTCGTCCATTTTAATGCATCCAAAACACAATCATGTTCCTTGTCGCGAAAAGAGTCATCAAATACTCACCCTCTACTTATGAGCGGCCAAGTTTTACAGAGCAAAGACACCTATAATCTTGTGGGCGTCACATTTGAAAGTAACCTTAACTGGCATAAACACATTGTATCTATAGCCATGGCAGCTTCAAAAAGCTTGGATTTCTCTTTCGAGCCAAAAGTATTTTTCCCCTTCTAATTTATACACTTTATATGTGTACCAAATCCGACCTCCCTTGGAATATTGTTCTCATATCTGGAGCATGGCGTCCCCCACAACTCTAAGCATTCTTGATTCTATTCAAAGAAGAGCTATTCGTCTCATTAATGATAATTAACTTACAGAAAGGCTTCCCTCTCTTGCACATCAAATTCAAATTCAAATTCTTTATTCGTGTAATAAATTACAAAAAAAAATTTCCACACGTCAGTATTCAAATATAAAATAAAGTAATAAAGAACAAATATACAATTTTAAATACAGTTAACAACAATATAAAGACAGAAATGACAGTCATGGTACAATACAGAAATAAATAAAAAAAAAAATGTGTTTTTTTTTTATCTTTTGACATCCCACGAAGGCTATGCCTAAATACCAGAGTACCGTGGGTGTCGGATTATTAGATGTTTAACCCATCGTTCCCTCTGTTCCGTCAACGTTGTCCAAGCACTGAAACATGCAGTTGCATTTCACAGCACCTTTTTAGACAACGCGGTAGTGCCACCACGGTCGTTATTTTTTTAAATAACTACTACCTAAATATGTCTCCCCCGCTGGGAATCGAACCGCCGACCTCTGGCTTCGAAGATCAAAGCTCTGTCCACTAGGCCACGGGAGAGACATGTGTAATAAAATTATTAATATATATGTTAAAAATAAAATAAACTATCGTCGGGCTGTGGGGGATTTATCGCTTTTTTATAGGTACTTCCATGCATTCTTGATTCTATTCAAAGAAGAGCTATTCGTCTCATTAATGATCCTTCACTTACAGAAAGGCTTCCCTCTCTTGCATATCGTCGGGCTGTGGGGGATTTATCGCTTTTTTATAGGTACTTCCATGGCTTCTGCTCTGAAGAATTGTCCAGTATAGTTCCTCCACTTACGGTTCCCAACAGAGAAACTCGTTGTTCCGCGCGTATGCATCCCTATACGGTCCAACTGGACAGGCCCCAAACTTCCCACTTTGTTAGTTCTTTTATCCCTAGAGTTTCTAGGTTGTGGAACCTGCTGCCTGCGGAGGTCTTTCCTTCCCCACAAATCTTCAAGTATTTAAGTCCCGTGTCAACAAACTCCCTCTTACCTCGCTTAAGACATCCACGGTACGTTAGTATTTAGGCTTTTAGCCTTCGTGGTTTGTCCAAAGATAAAAAAACTCGTAAGAAAGTATATATTAAAAAAAAAATCATTAACTTAAACCTAACAGAAATATCAGCATTAGAATTGAATTGGTCATTTTAAAAACGACTATTAATTTAACTAGACGGAAAAATATGTTTTATTGTGTGGATTTTGACAGGGCCGCCGAGAGCCGTGCTGGGCCCCGGTACAAGTAAAAATTACGGTACCCCTTACTTAACAAAAAAAAGTGAGCCAAAAAAAAAGTTGAAGAGCAAAAAAAGGTCCTTACTTCCTCCAACCTTATATTGTTGTTAACATTACTTTTCAAAATTACTCCTAAATAAAAAAGGTTCTCAATCCTTTGATCCATTTACATTTTTCATCCCTCGCGGGTCCCCTAAATCAGTCCGGGCCCCGGTAATTTGTACCGCCTACAACACCCTCTCGGCGGCCCTGTATTTTGATGATTTTTTGCATGCGGGGGCTTTTTGCAGCACTGATATAAATCTGAAAGAATTTTTAGTCGGAATAGTTTTGTTCTCGAGATATTCATAAACTTAAAAAGAAAAACCTTATTTCAACAATATTCCCCGTTTCTTTTTGACGCAATTCTTTACGCACAACATTTTTAAACCCTGTATTTTATTTACTATTTTACACTTTTTTTCCATTATTGTACAACTTAACTTTCAATCACAGTGCTATGGCTACTGCGTTTGAAATGATTAAAGGGTGAAACTTTGCAATTTAATGGAAAAATTGTGTAAAAAAATAATAAAAAAGAAGGTTATTCAAAGGTGTTTATTAGCTATTTATGTATCAAGGGCGTTACTAGGACTATAATGCCTTGAAGGTCGAAATAGCCCGAGGGCCTCTGGCCCGAGGGCTAGATTTCGACCTGATGGGCATTATAGTCCAGTAAAGCCAGTGATGCATACAATGCTTTATGTTTTACCCAAAAAGAGTTTTTCAATGACCAATTACATTATTTATTCGCAATATAAAAAATAAGTTGCACCTGTACGTGTATACTAAGTAGACTAATGACTGGTGTTAAGTTTGACTTTGATGTTTCTATCAGTTAGTCAGTTGGCATTTTTTATTTAACGATTTACTCAAAATGGAAGAAATTCCACAAAATATAAGAGAAAAGGCCATAAAAGCGACCGAAAATCATTTGTCTTGACAACGGTGGCAGATTTGCCACCGAAACGTCGATTTTTAATTATCTTTTACTTGTTTAATTTTTTTTGGTTTTTTAGTACTTTTAATTTTATTTTGGCGTGTACCCAAATAAATACCATCTATTATTTGGAAAGATGCCTACGCAATTCTTCAAATAACCGAAACCGTTTTAATGGCATATTTTCAGGAACTGGTAAGTTATTGATTTTATTTTAATACATATGTTTGTATAAACTTGATATTTATTGCGAGAGAAATAAAATTGGATAAGCAATAAAATTTCCATATTAACGCATTAGGGCATTATAATGCCCTGGGTGTGATAGCAGGTATTATTGCTACCATAACATATTCCGTTTCTAAGGTATTACAGATCAATAATAGATGGGTAAAACATAAAAAAATATTATGTGCCAATTTAGAGCAAAACTCACGAATTGGGTGCAAAAGGAAGGGAGAATATCGTGAAGGTTAGTTTTCTGTTCAAGTTTTATGATATTTATTAAAAACAAAACGTTGTCGACTAAAAATTCGCCTTAAAATTCCCGGTATTTAAAAAAATCATCAAAATCGTTGTGGTGTCTCATAAGACATATACATGAATGAACAAAAAACCTATTACAATTTGTGAATAAAAAGACCAATTGAGACATTCTCCTGAATAAAGGCCCATAGACAAAATGTTGGTTTCAAGCAAAAGCCAAGTGAAATTTTTGTAAACATATCATTTTATATTGAAGGGAGTCAGAGAAACGTCAACAACAACGCACAGCGTTGCCAAATTGTTACAAAAATTTCAAAATTTATAGTTTAAAACATGGCGGTTCATTTTAAATGCTGAATCTCCGAAAAAAAAGGCCTATGGACCAATAGGCCCCTTTTTAGGGGAATGCCTCAATTGTAATTGAAATGTATATTTAAAAAGAAAAAATCCACATTTAAAATTTTTTGACTCACTTCACATTTTGAAATAAATAATTTAATTATAACTCTATATGAAATAATATGCTACCTTATGTATTTGTTTTCCATTAATTCTTGGATCTCTAGAATATAACCTTAATTCCCAATTACTCGATACACTTGGATCCAATTCGTCGACTAACATTTTTAAGTTTTGGTACTGTGAGCTAGGAAACTGATAAGCCAACGTCAAATGGAGCGATTTCACGTGAGGTTCTAGACTTATTGCTAAAAAAACATATTAATTATTGTAGGAGTTACTGATAACTAAAAATTTAAAGAAAAAAACGACACAAGCTTTGAATACAACAAAAAATATTAACAATGCACAATATAAGACATACAAAGAGTTCAAAGAAAAATAAAAAGCGGCATTTAGCTCTAACTTTTTGTAATGGTTTATCAAGTTCCGACTTAGACCTTCATGGGATCTTTTATACTCCCTGGGCCAGTAGTAATGAAATGGACTTCTAGATAAGAACACTTTTAAAATCAAAATGTTTAAAATTTGCATGTAAAACATTGTGGTAAACTTCCGACAAAAAAGGGACACGTTCGCCCAGTCCGACATCCGAAACATTTGACATTGAAAGGCTGGGTTAAAGCGCCGCCTCCATATATGCCGGTATGAATATTCGTGGTAGACTCGTCAAAAGCAACCCCCCTAAAAGGTTTTAAAAGAATTCTTATCATGAAGTTTATATCATTACTCGCCCAGGGACTATTAAGTAGTAGTTATTTAAAATAAGGTATGTGTGGCACTACCACCATGTCTAAAAGGTGCTGTGAACTGCATTATCAGCGGAAATAGAAATAACCAAAACTTAACTATAGGTAAGTCTAATTGACATACGAATATCGCTATTTTAGCGTTGTTTTATTAAGCGCTATTTTGTTGCTGTGCTATTTTGCTCAGTGCCACTTATCAAAGGTCATAAAAACACTTTATTTTGTCCAACAAGATTTGTTACAAGATCCTAAATTTACAAATATAAAACAAATAAGCGTAAAAAGATAAAAAAAGTCATGAACATCAATAAGCAAAGGAAATAGAAAATAATATTAACGATTGATGCAAGCAAGCCACATTTAGTTCCTTACATCTACTCCCTCGTGGGATACACCTTGCCGTGGTTGTGGTACACCAAGGAAAACACGCTGTTAAAGCGTCGAATTGTTCATAGGTATCGCTAATGACTAAAAATAATAATAATAATAATAATAATAAATGAAGACGTCAGTGGATAAAGGAGTTATGTGACATTTTGTTATTCTGATACTTGTACTGCAATAAGTTGATATTTGCCCATTTTAACTTAAAAGATGGCAATATTTTCTTATAAATAAAAATAATAATATTTTGTCTGCCTGTGATGTAAAATCCGTAAAAAAATAAACATTAAAATCAATGTCCAAACATGTTAAATTCTCAATTACTTAAAACAAGTACTTGAGACATAACATCTTCATCCAGTGACGTCTTCAAATTTATTTATTTCAATAAGATGCATTTTCCACTGTTGGAGATTTTAAAATCAATTTTAAGAAGAAAAGTTTGTGATCTTACTCTAAATATATTAATAAAATTAGATACCACAAGTCAAAATCGGTCTATATCGGGTCGCGACATTCGGCCATATTGCTTTGACGTGTTATGACGTCACATCTCCCATTTTTCGGCCATGTTGTTCAGTGCCGGAGATATACACTTTATTGTATTAGTAGAACAACAGTTTACACAACAGTTTTTAATTATTATTAAGTTGTAAATTCTTTTACTTTAAATAAACAACATTTAGAATTACATCTTTCAACAAATATCACTCCCAAAACAATTCAAAAAGAAATGCGCAAATTCTAGACATCACTGGATTGATCATCAGCTTTGATTTTACCCAGTCTTGCCAACTTTTCTCCGTGGAGTGCCCTTCCTTGCGTCCCCGACCTCGAACCGCTTAAAAGTTCAGGATGTGTCGCAACATAGTCGCAACCTTATAAATATAACCTTGACCACAAGTCACTATGCAGTAAGAGGCATTTTCTGATGTACATTTTTTTAATAATTCTTTCCAGTACCATTTAATTGGGTAATGTAAAAGATTTGAAGGGCAGTTCTTCGTGTCATTTAAGACACTTCTTATAAGAAGGTCTTTAAAACACTAAAAGTCTATCTATTACTACATAAAATGTGAAGCCATATAACCATGCAGAAATATGCTTATTTTTTCACGAAAATACCGTGTGTCCGGCGAAAATAAATCAAGAGATCAAATTTGCTCAGGAGTAAAAAAAGTCTAAGACCGATTTTTATTCAGAGAAAACGCAAAGTCGATTGATGAGATAAGGTCACGACATTCGCCATATTGGCCTAGCGCGGCTGTGACGTCAAGTCGGGCCATTTTCGGCCATGTTTGATTTTAGGCAGATCAGTGGCGTAGAATTAAGGAGAAAACAAAAAAAGAACTGTATGTTGTAAACAAAATTTATTGGATTATTTTAATAGGCATAACCTAAAACAAAAACATAAATGTGGTTTAAATATTGAAAATTAAAAATTATCAAAGCGACGACAGGACGATGAGGTACCTGGCAGAGCAAAACATTTTCCATGGTTCCGTAAGTCAAAAACCATTTTAAAAACTTTGTATACAAGGTGTCCGCTAATGAATGGTACACAGAAAAACCACAGATTCCTTATGCCAAAATATTAAGATTTAACCAAACATACCTAATATCCAAAAGTTTATAATAAGGAAGATACGGGGGTGTCATAGTAAAAAGAAAAAGTAAATTTATTTCGATAATTGTTCCCCCTTTTAAATATCTTAATAAAACGGTATCTCGGGGTTTTTAAACATTAGCTTTTCAGATCGAATATTAATTTTTGTGTGTAGACTAGAGGGCGATGGGTACACTATTTAAAATTCTCTAAAACTACCCAATTTTTTGTTACTACTCTGTATGTATGTAAACTAGTAAGCTTCTCTATGCTTTCTGCACAAAAAAGGTATACTTAGTAAGAATCGGTCTTGACAACCGTTTTTAAGGTATTCACGTTTTAGTTGTTCAGTGCACCCGAAAGTATGTACCTTCAATAACATCGTATTAGCTATAATTACAACTGCTCAGATATAAATAGCTGATATCTAAAAACTCCTGGATACCGAGTTTTTATTAAAATGTTTAAAACATATCAGAAATTATCGAAATGCATGAATAAAAAATATTTATATCCCTTTAACACCCCGTATCTTCCTTATCATTAACTTTTGGATATAGGTATGTTTGTTTAAATCCTAAATGGGTATTTTCGCATAAGAAATCTGTGGTTTTTCTGTGTACCATTAATTAGCGGACACTCATCTGTATCATATGTATATAAAAACACGAATGACTGAAAACTATTCGACTAAACACTATCAAAATCTCTAAAATAAAACGAGTCCGAACCAATAATATGTGAAGTCTCTAAACTAACCAAAAACATTAACAACTGGAAATCCTTGCAAAATATACAACCAAAATGAAAATGGCAAATTTCCACAGTTTTTACCAAACAAAGCTTCGACAAGGCACGACTCTGTCATCAGCTGATAATGCTACCAACTTTGAACAGAACTGCCAACCGAAATCGTAATTCTCACACCCTCACGTCCCTGACAAAAGCTATCCCCGGTCTTGCTTATGTCTAAACCCCTTCTCACGGTGGTTGAATTTAGTGACTGGAGCTACAAGTAATGCGCTAGTATTAATGCCAGCAAGACATTTTTATGTTCCTTCCAGTAATGCAAAAACAATTTCCCAGAGCTGGTTAATTAAAGCTAAAATCATCAATCTATCGCTCAGGTTGAAAATATAAAATTTTTTGGGGGTTACATTGGATCAGAAAATGACATGGGAGAGCCATATTAACAATTTAACAACTAAATTAAGTAAATCTTGCTTCTTGATTCGATACTTAAGGGTATCCGTTTCGCTAAATGTGTTAAAATTGGCATACTATGGTTTGGTTCAGTCACATATATCATATGGTTTAATATTTTGGGGAGCTTCAGCATATGTTAATAGAGTTTTTGTTTTGCAGAAAAGGATTGTCAGATGTATGTTAGGTTTACCACCGGGTGCGCATTGCCGACAAGCATTTATAGATTTAGGAATTTTAACTCTCCCGTCTCTCTATATATACCTTCTAATAATTTATGTAAGACAGAATGAGGCTGAATTTGAAAGGAACTCTGATATTCACAATTATAATACAAGAACTAATAACCACCTACATCTTACATATTCTCGCTTAAGTGTCGGCCAGAGTTCTCCGACATTTAAAGGAATTATTTTTATAATAAATTTTTGCAACTTTTTGGTAGTTTTGAAAATAATACGCTTCTGAAGAATACCTTGCAGAATTTCTTAGTGGAACAAGCCTTTTATGATGTAAATGAGTATCTGTCAATGTAGGTGTTCCATTGTTTTTGTGCTTTATTTTTGTAGTCTGTATTTTAATGAAAGTCTGTTATCATTTAAGTGTGTAGCAAATTAGTATTTTAATCTCTTATTGTGCTTATTTTATTTTATTTATATATTTTTAAATCTAGACTTAGTGTATGTTTGTATGACAAGTCCGATAAGCTATTTCTTTTATTTGTAATGGCTTGAGTGATGAATAAAGATTACTTTACTTTATTCTTTAGAGCAGAAACTACACATAATACATAAAAATACATTTAAAATACTTTTTATTACAACAGTGAGAAGTCATAGAAGTTGTATTTTCAGCTGTAAATTTAAATAAATCACTCTTAAGACCATGGCTACATCCAATGTTCAAACTTAAGAAAAAATGCATAACATTCAATGTAGTTGCTTTGTTTATTTAATAATAAAATATTCAATCCAATATTGGAAATTTTACACTTTGAAAATGGCTCCTTCAAATATATTAAAAATGTAGAACTTTCAATGTTCTTTTCTAGTTTTTTTTTTTTTTGACATTGTCTAAACTTTTCTAATATAATTAGGTTTTTAATGTATTTTGTTCCAATAATTAATGATATTTTTACATATTACATAAATAATGGGCCATATGAATAAAAGAAGCAAATGCCAAACAAAGACAAACACGTGTCGCCGTTTGTGGGGCGGGTATTCCATTTTCTTTTGGAGACTCTGTAATTTTTAAACAATCGACCATGGTAGACAGATTCTTACAGGTTATTATTTATTTATTTATTTTTACAGTCATTAATGAGCCACATGCCCAAGAACTTTACCTTTTTATAAGCAAAAGCATTTGCTTTTTTTCATATGGCCCATTGTCTAAAAATATTTTTTAATGTTATGATTTTCAACACAAAACAATGTGGCTCGAAATCTAAAATTACTGATTTCTTAAACTCATTTTGCATGGACATTTTATCTATCCTTTTCACTTCATCAGGATGTCAAAAAAGGGTTTGTTGGTATAAAATTATATTGCAAAACTATTTTTACCATTAGGCAAAAGCCTTTACCTTAAAAAATGAAACCAACGTTATATGTGGTGTAAAATTATGAGCTCCATTCCAACCACACAAACTGAAGGATTTAGACCAGAACGACTGCAGCTGTTCAAAAAAAGGACCAGTGGGACAAGCATACAGAATATATTCCCTAGGTGAATTGTCATCCAGTAAGGGGTCATTAACGTGGGCGAGAAGCCAATCTGAAGCTAATTGGACCCCCTATTTCCTGTAGCTGCCAGAGCTTTTTCACTAAAATAAATTAAATTAGTAAATGTATTTATGCCACATAACACGCTTCTTAATATAAAGTATTTGGTCTAAGTTTAATTTTAATGATCATTTAATTCAAAAATAAGTCCTAAACCACTTGTAAATCAAATTTGTTAAATTATAATTAAATGCATACACTCTATGTTTAGGAAATCCCATCTGTAACAAAATTTGTAAAGGTGTGAGATTCTGTTTTGAGATTTTTGTGGGTGTAGGGTTCCTCCTCGGAGGTAGAGAGGCCATCGTTTTAATTAAAATACACTTGTTTTCTTTAATTAATTATTTACAAAATTTTAAGGTTTGAACTCTGACATTTAAAATGACAACAAGTAAACATATGTTCTAGGGAGTTCTAGGATATTTCATTAGTTCTATGAAATAGTGGTGAGACTTTCGTTGCTAATTGGCTATCGCCATAGAAAGCTGGTCAGAAAAAGTTGAAACAGTTAAAGAGCCCAACTTCTGACAGAAAAAGAAGACTTTCCGCAACTTGTACGCAGGAAGTTCCGTGCCGGAGATTTTTTCGTTCTTCGTGCGTTTTTCTAAGTTTTTCGTTATGGCAGGAGTTTTATTCGAAGATATCTTCAATGTTAAAGATATAGACCCAGAAGGAAAAAAGTTTGATCGTGGTAAGTTGTTTATTTATTGATTTTATTAGTCTTATTTGCGTAGAATATTTGTTTAGGTTATGTTATTTTGTTTTGATTTGGTTAAATTTTTATTGTGTTCTTTATGTGTTTTCCCATTTTTAGGAAATACGCAAATTTAGTCTGTTACCGTTATGGTTGGTTTACATCTGACATTTATTGCATGATAATTTATGTCAGACAGAAATTCTGGCTAATGTAAACGGTCAAAAATTTATTCTATTTTCGATTTTTGGCTTTCACACGTAATGTATTTAGCCATCGTCAAGTGATTGTGGTCAAAAATTTATGTCCGATACAATTTTTTTATTGTTTACATAAGCCAGAATTTCTGTCTGACATAAATATCATACAATAAATGTCAGATGTAAACCCACCATTAGTAGTACTACTTTAATTTCTAAAGTATTGACTTTTAAGAAGATTCTTAAACAAATAATAACAAACTGGCTATATTAATTTGATTTATCTTTTTCATTAGCCTTAATATCTTTTTGTACAATGGGCTAACCAACTCTTGTAATTTGGCAGTAAAAATTAACAGCATTTTAACAGTATATTGTCAAATATTATTTTCTAATAAATTTAATTACCAATATGTTTCTGCGAGGGCATTACAACTCAGAACTCTTAACTTATATTAAAATGGAAAGAATCAGGATTGTTTGTAGTATAAGTTTTAAGAATGGTGGCTGATTCTTGAGATATCCATCATTAGACTTAAAATTTAAACTAATTCTATTTTTACCATATTCCCTGTTTGCACACAATTCTTGATTTAAGGCTAAAGTGGCCCACAATATTTGATTTTTATCTTTTAAAGCCCCATTTTTCTACGAATTTTACATTATTTATTAAATTGCATAGATTTACTTTGAATCATTTCAGTCCCAGTGTGCCATGAAGCCCTATGTGTATGTATGGTTGCGGCATTATCAAAATAAAACTATGTATTAATGCAAAAATAATGTTAAAAACATAGAAAAACAGGGTTTTAAAAGGTGAAAATCAAATGTGTGACACTTAAGCTTTAAATTAACAATTGTGTGCAAAAAGAATAGGAAATATAGTAAAAATAGGATTAGTATCTCAAGAACTAAACGTTTCCGCCAATATTTTTTTCAGATTTGTGATCTGAGCCCCAAATAACCCCCGTATACCAAATTTCATCAAAATCGGAGTTGCCGTAACTTTCTAGTAAATTACCGAATGATTTAATACTAAATATGACAACGATTAGGATTTACTGGTAGTTGCAAACGTTTATTTTATGTATTGCATCATCTGATGAAATATAACCTGGGGACTGATTTTCTCATTAGGGAGTAGAAATTTCTAAAGGAAGGAGCATAACGTTTCTCCGGTAATAGTCTAGAAAGTGCGAGCAACTCCGATTTTTGACTAATTATTTTTTTCGGAAATGTCTCGTTCCTGGAGATATCCATCTTTAAAGTTGAAAATCAAACCAACTTTATTTTCACTCTCTTCTGTTTGCACACGATTCTTGATTTTAAGCTAAAGTGGAACACAATATTTGATTTTCACCTTTAAAAATCCCATTTTTTATGTATTTTACTAGGGCTGGCAACCGAAATCGGTTTTTTGGTTAACCGGTTAACCGGTTTCCTTCGGTTAACCGCGGTTTTGGCCAAAACCGAAAACCGGTTTTGAATAACGCGGTTAACCGGTATTTGAAAACCGGTTTTCGAATAATCGGTTAACCGGTTTTAAAAAGCGGTTTTTAAATATCCGGTTTTTCGGATAATCGGTTTCGAATAGGTACCGGTTTTTTGGATAATCAGCCATAAATCGAAAAGCGGTTCTTCGAATATCAATTAATAGGGTGGCCCACCATATTCGACACGGTCTGTAGCTGGATAACCATGGGGTTTTTAAAAAAGTAAATACTGAAGCATATACAGGTCGGATAAGGCCACAGTATAAAATTATTTTACTTTATACAGGATGTCTCAAAAAAGTGTGACGTATCAAAGTTATATTTTTTTAAATGAAACACCCTATATTTTATGACGGTTTTAGATTCTATATTAAAAAATAATTTAATTTTGTTTACAGTATCAAGTGTCTTTTTTAAATAAACATTTGGACTAAAAATTTGTAAAAACAGATTTTACTAAAAAAGCACAAAAAAGATAGGTATAGGCAACCTATACACCATTTGAAAGAGTATTTTGATTGTCATCATGTGACGTAAAAAATACAGAGGTGTTCCATTTAAAATAAGAGAGATATTGCTATTTGACTTTCTGAAAAATTGAAATTATTTTTTGATCACCCTGTACAATATTTGATCTTGATTTGACCTACGTATGATATGGCAGACTTTTTCTAATCTTGTTACACATTTTAAAGTTTAAAGTGTTAAAAGTGTTAAAAGTAAAATCAATTTAATTTTACCTCTGCATTTTCAAAAAAATCAAATATCACAAAAACGAATAAAATTAGACACTTAGTACTATAAACAAACTTGAGTTATTTTTTAAAGTAGAATCTAAAACCGTCATAAAATATAGAGGTGTTCCATTTAAAAAAATATAACTTTGATACGTCACACTTTTTGAGACACCCTGTATAGACTAAAAATAATTTTATACTGTGGTCTTATCCGACCTGTATATGTTCCAGTATTTACTTTTTAAAAACCCCATGGTTATCCAGCTACAGACCGTGTCCGAATATGGTGGGCCACCCTCTGGACGACTACCTTCCATAACCAACGGTTTTTCAGTGTTAGGAATGCTCGCCTACCACGCGGGCGGCCCGGCTGTTTCGCTCTCGGCCAATGCATATTTTTTTAAATATAAAATAGAGTAAGAACAAAGCAACAAATTAAGTTACCTATTTAGTAGATTTTTTTCGATATTCACTATACTATTAAAACTAATATTATAAAGAGGTAAAGTTTGTAACTTTGTTTGTTTGGTAAGGGCTAATCTTCGAAGAACTGAACCGATTATAAAAATTCTTTCACAATCAGAAAGCCATACTATTTCTGGATGTGCTATAAGGCTATATTTTATTATAGATTGTACAAAAAGTTTAGAAAAAAAATTAACGCCAGCCAAATGAGGTGGGACTGGGTCAGCTAGTATAGTATAAAAACAATATAATTTTAATAATTAATCTTAAACTTCTTCCGCAAAAAAGTCTGAATTTAACACTGAAAAAAACTTTGATATACATAATATGCCATTATTTTTCTCTGAACTTGTTGTTCAAGCATAACAAAATATGGCCTATAGCACTCCTGAATAGTGTAGCTTTCTGACTGAAAACACTTTCATGATCGGTTTAGTACTTCCCACAAACAAAGTTACAAGCTTTCTATTTCTATTTCTATTGTTTTTTTCTTGGTTTTGGTCCCTTCAGGTCCAATCCACCACTCTCCCCCTTCCGGACTATGCTTTCCAGGGCTTCGTCGGCGGAAAATCTGGATAATCGAGCTCGTAGCTCCAGAAATTCTAAAGAAACAAATAATTCAACAATCGATGCAATGCATAAATTGTCGGTTGTCAAACCCGGATCTGCTACTGGTGTTACGTATAACCTTCACTTTCACTACTGACAGTTTCCATGGCACGCCCATCTATTTCCCGCCATTTGAGAAATACCTCGTGTTCACCACCAAACAGGATACCATCAGCTTATAGGAATCTTCGCTCACAGCGCTTAGATCCAGAAGAAAGATGCCGTCAATTAAGCGTGAATCTTTCCTTGATCCCCGAAGGTAAAAACGTTCGTACGACACCTCTAGCCGCCACTCTGGGAAGAACTTTGTAGTCCTCTACGCACGTCCGCACTGTCCGGAGGTCAAACAAAGAGTCTCAAAGTTACAAGCTTTACCTAACTGGCAATAACTTAAACTCTGCTAAATTCAGAGTTCATCCAAAAAATTGTGACGAATTTGATAGCGTTCTCATGTAGGACATTGGGCATATTTGGGATAATAACATTGCCGAGAAGGTATTGGGTGACGTCAAGAAAATGGTCGCAAATATATGGTGGCAACGTCATGCCCACCTTAGTATAAATAATCTCTGACATTGTCAATCTGTTTTAAATGTACATTCCGCAGCCCAGCTACCTCTTACCACCCAGTTTCAAGCTTACCGTCAAGCTGATAGCAACGCGAACCGCTCCTGAGCTGACCTAGACCCGATGACCTTGGCCGCGTGATGGCGACACTGGCGCCGCTTGGCGCGAGCCCAGCTCTATCGATCTGAGGCGCCTTGTGTTGGGGAAAGTTGGGGGAAATTGGGGGTGAGTTGGGGGCGTAACGCGTGAGATTAACGGGTTTTTCCGCTGCAGGCCGATCGGAGTGTGAGGTGAATCATATGTACAGGTCTCAGAAAAGTTTTTGCTGATGGGGTAGGTTTTTTTGTATATTCATCGGGGTTTCTTAAAATTTATGGAATGGCATGAGAATGAATTTGTTTGATTTTAATTTGGGTTTGGAAGGGGTTACATAGGTTTCGGAGTCCAATCAAAATCGTATTTTGTCCTTTATTTATACGGTATAAATGAAATATTCTGTTTATACTTTTAGCATAATAAAACTAAACAATTCGTGAAAACCGAATGTCAATGAATTTATTAATCAAGCTATAACTCCCAAAATATTAGACTTATCAAAATGAGACTTGGTATAAGTAAACGATATGACAAGCGGAAAATTTCCGCATATTTTTACTTTTCAGTCACTTCCGGTACTTTAAATTTTTAAATAAAACAGCCTGTATCTTTTATCATTTTTTTTACATTTGGAAGAAAAGTTGCTAGTGCCCTCCTGGAACTACGCCACTCGACCGAAATTATTTTTTGTCAAAAAGTATTTTAAGTGACACCCTCGAGTTCAGAAAGGATGCCGGCTTCAGTCGCCTTTTAAAATAAACAGGTTAAAAAAACTTTACAACCTCTACGGTCGACCTGCGTGTCTGTGGCGGCAACAAAAGGGTATTTTGATTTTACTTCCGGTCGCCTGAACAGGTTAAAAACTGTACCACAAGGACTCAGGTCTACCTGAATAAAAAACTGTACAGTTCTTTCGATCAGGTAGACCGTGGGTAGACCTGCGCCTCTGTGGGCAGCGTAAGGTAGTTCTACCGATACCACAAGGGTCAAATGAGTGCTTAAGGTAATTTGACTACCGTGGTATTTATATTTGGTAACGCTACGTAAAAACAATAGAAATCATACGCAAAAATCTACTGTAGCAACCAATCTTTAAACAAGTTATAGGTTTTAAATTGTTATGTTTGTTTACTAATAAAATTTCTTCACCAAAAATATATTTCATTGAAAAAGCAAAACAGTCACTGAAAAAATTATAACAAATTTGTAAAACAAGGTCAAGTAGCACATAAATTTAAGGATAAACATGGAAAGTTTCTGTCAACTTACGTAAATATTGGTACATCGGATTATGGTCGTCGGATTGTTTATTTAAAAACACTCGGAAAAAAAAAACATGTTATAATTATTGCGGATATTTATTATCACTCATTGGATCTTGTAACCGAAAAAGGTATTGGACTGGCTTAAATATTGAAAACTTTGATGTCTATTGGTGCCTAAACGGTGAGGTTTATCGTCTTTAATAAAGAGTACCTTATTTTTTAAGTTTTAATTCTCTGTAAAATGGCGCCCCAGCTTTGCTATATCAGTTAAAATAAAAAGTTATGATGTAAATAAATGTTAAATTTTAGGTAAAGTGCCCGCTGGCGGTATTTAAAAAAGTACTATTGTCTTAAAATTTTAGAATCTGCAAAGCTCGATTTGTGTACCAAATATTAACTGGATTGGTTAAAAATAAATGCAATATGGCGAAAAAACCAAAATAAAAATTGAACGTTGACGGCTTGTAACTCGAAAACGAATGACATTTAAAAAAAAAATATATGAAGCCCTACCCTTATTCTGTCAAGTAGAATCACCCCCTTAAGTTTCGTGATCGATTTTTGAATCACCCTGTATATAATTTAAACTTTATTTATTAATATTCGGCCTGTCAATCATTTATTCAGCAGTCAATCACATAAACTATTAGTAACAGTTGTTATTTTATTCCTTGTAATTAAAACGGCACGAAATATAATTAGACCTCGGCTATCAATAGAAAACAGAACCAATGAATTCTAAAATATACACCTTATTTTTTCACCATTTGTAAAAAAACTTAAGGTTTAAAACGATTCTAAACACCTGTATTCGTTAACATAGAACGGAAGCTTTCACGGCCTTGGTCAACTGACGAATCTTGGTACTTGGGTTTGATCGCGTCAAATCAAAGTCGTTTACCGACGTTTCGCCATCGATTGCACGATGACATCTTCAGGGATCTGTACTTCGCAAGAATGGAACACTGAATGAGGTCCAAACCTAAGAACCAAGATTCCTCACCTGTATTCATTTAATGTTTTGGTTTTCTTATTTTTGTATTTTTTATGCTTGTTGGTTGGTTTAGGCGTAGATTCAAGGATACAGTAAATTTAAGAAGGGCTTTATTCAAATTAAAAGCTAGTTTCAAATCATACTTTTTTCAATCAAATCTCCATTTTTACTTTGGAATATAACGATAAGATACATAATGCGCAAAATTTGTTGGACTATCAAAATATATCAGAGGGCTTAATTTAGAGATATTTAACAGTAAGATATTAAAATCGAATTCGTTCGCGAGTTTATTGCAAATTTTCGTAACCACGAAGCTAAAACTAGCGACTAAAATTAGAAGGTGACCCAGTGGAATATATACTAGTTCATAACTTCAATGCGCAAAATTTGTTGACTATCAAAATATATCAGAGGGCTTAATTTAGAGATATTTAACAGTAAGATATTAAAATCGAATCCGTTCGCGAGTTTATTGCAAATTTTCGTAACCACGAAGCTAAAACTAGCGACTAAAATTAGAAGGTGACCCAGTGGAATATATACTAGTTCATAACTTCAATGCGCAAAATTTGTTGACTATCAAAATATATCAGAGGGCTTAATTTAGAGATATTTAACAGTAAGATATTAAAATCGAATCCGTTCGCGAGTTTATTGCAAATTTTCGTAACCACGAAGCTAAAACTAGCGACTAAAATTAGAAGGTGACCCAGTGGAATATATACTAGTTCATAACTTCAATGCGCAAAATTTGTTGACTATCAAAATATATCAGAGGGCTTAATTTAGAGATATTTAACAGTAAGATATTAAAATCGAATCCGTTCGCGAGTTTATTGCAAATTTTCGTAACCACGAAGCTAAAACTAGCGACTAAAATTAGAAGGTGACCCAGTGGAATATATACTAGTTCATAACTTCAATGCGCAAAATTTGTTGACTATCAAAATATATCAGAGGGCTTAATTTAGAGATATTTAACAGTAAGATATTAAAATCGAATCCGTTCGCGAGTTTATTGCAAATTTTCGTAACCACGAAGCTAAAACTAGCGACTAAAATTAGAAGGTGACCCAGTGGAATATATACTAGTTCATAACTTCAATGCGCAAAATTTGTTGACTATCAAAATATATCAGAGGGCTTAATTTAGAGATATTTAACAGTAAGATATTAAAATCGAATCCGTTCGCGAGTTTATTGCAAATTTTCGTAACCACGAAGCTAAAACTAGCGACTAAAATTAGAAGGTGACCCAGTGGAATATATACTAGTTCATAACTTCAATGCGCAAAATTTGTTGACTATCAAAATATATCAGTGGGCTTAATTTAGAGATATTTAACAGTAAGATATTAAAATCGAATCCGTTCGCGAGTTTATTGCAAAATTTTCGTAACCACGAAGCTAAAACTAGCGACTAAAATTAGAAGGTGACCCAGTGGAATATATACTAGTTCATAACTTCAATGCGCAAAATTTGTTGACTATCAAAATATATCAGAGGGCTTAATTTAGAGATATTTAACAGTAAGATATTAAAATCGAATCCGTTCGCGAGTTTATTGCAAAATTTCGTAACCACGAAGCTAAAACTAGCGACTAAAATTAGAAGGTGACCCAGTGGAATATATACTAGTTCATAACTTCAATGCGCAAAATTTGTTGACTATCAAAATATATCAGTGGGCTTAATTTAGAGATATTTAACAGTAAGATATTAAAATCGAATCCGTTCGCGAGTTTATTGCAAAATTTCGTAACCACGAAGCTAAAACTAGCGACTAAAATTAGAAGGTGGCCCAGTGGAATATATACTAGTTCATAACTTCAATGCGCAAAATTTGTTGACTATCAAAATATATCAGTGGGCTTAATTTAGAGATATTTAACAGTAAGATATTAAAATCGAATCCGTTCGCGAGTTTATTAAAAAATTTCGTAACCACGAAGCTAAAACTAGCGACTAAAATTAGAAGGTGGCCCAGTGGAATATATACTAGCTCATAACTTCAATGCGCAAAATTTGTTGACTATCAAAATATATCAGTGGGCTTAATTTAAAGATATTTAACAGTAGGATATTAAAATCGAATCCGTTCGCGAGTTTATTGCAAAATTTCGTAACCACGAAGCTAAAACTAGCGACTAAAATTAGAAGGTGGCCCAGTGGAATATATACTAGTTCATAACTTCAATGCGCAAAATTTGTTGACTATCAAAATATATCAGTGGGCTTAATTTAGAGATATTTAACAGTAAGATATTAAAATCGAATCCGTTCGCGAGTTTATTGCAAAATTTCGTAACCACGAAGCTAAAACTAGCGACTAAAATTAGAAGGTGACCCAGTGGAATATATACTAGTTCATAACTTCAATGCGCAAAATTTGTTGACTATCAAAATATATCAGTGGGCTTAATTTAGAGATATTTAACAGTAAGATATTAAAATCGAATCCGTTCGCGAGTTTATTGCAAATTTTCGTAACCACGAAGCTAAAACTAGCGACTAAAATTAGAAGGTGGCCCAGTGGAATATATACTAGCTCATAACTTCAATGCGCAAAATTTGTTGACTATCAAAATATATCAGTGGGCTTAATTTAAAGATATTTAACGGTAAGATATTAAAATCGAATCCGTTCGCGAGTTTATTAAAAAAATTCGTAACCACGAAGCTAAAACTAGCGACTAAAATTAGAAGGTGGCCCAGTGGAATATATACTAGTTCATAACTTCAATGCGCAAAATTTGTTGACTATCAAAATATATCAGTGGGCTTAATTTAAAGATATTTAACGGTAAGATATTAAAATCGAATCCGTTCGCGAGTTTATTAAAAAAATTCGTAACCACGAAGCTAAAACTAGCGACTAAAATTAGAAGGTGGCCCAGTGGAATATATACTAGCTCATAACTTCAATGCGCAAAATTTGTTGACTATCAAAATATATCAGTGGGCTTAATTTAAAGATATTTAACGGTAAGATATTAAAATCGAATCCGTTCGCGAGTTTATTAAAAAAAAATTCGTAACCACGAAGCTAAAACTAGCGACTAAAATTAGAAGGTGGCCCAGTGGAATATATACTAGTTCATAACTTCAATGCGCAAAATTTGTTGACTATCAAAATATATCAGTGGGCTTAATTTAGAGATATTTAACAGTAAGATATTAAAATCGAATCCGTTCGCGAGTTTATTAAAAAAATTCGTAACCACGAAGCTAAAACTAGCGACTAAAATTAGAAGGTGGCCCAGTGGAATATATACTAGCTCATAACTTCAATGCGCAAAATTTGTTGACTATCAAAATATATCAGTGGGCTTAATTTAAAGATATTTAACGGTAAGATATTAAAATCGAATCCGTTCGCGAGTTTATTAAAAAAATTCGTAACCACGAAGCTAAAACTAGCGACTAAAATTAGAAGGTGGCCCAGTGGAATATATACTAGTTCATAACTTCAATGCGCAAAATTTGTTGACTATCAAAATATATCAGTGGGCTTAATTTAAAGATATTTAACGGTAAGATATTAAAATCGAATCCGTTCGCGAGTTTATTAAAAAAATTCGTAACCACGAAGCTAAAACTAGCGACTAAAATTAGAAGGTGGCCCAGTGGAATATATACTAGTTCATAACTTCAATGCGCAAAATTTGTTGACTATCAAAATATATCAGTGGGCTTAATTTAAAGATATTTAACGGTAAGATATTAAAATCGAATCCGTTCGCGAGTTTATTGAAAAAAATTCGTAACCACGAAGCTAAAACTAGCGACTAAAATTAGAAGGTGGCCCAGTGGAATATATACTAGCTCATAACTTCAATGCGCAAAATTTGTTGACTATCAAAATATATCAGTGGGCTTAATTTAAAGATATTTAACGGTAAGATATTAAAATCGAATCCGTTCGCGAGTTTATTACAAAAATTCGTAACCACGAAGCTAAAACTAGCGACTAAAATTAGAAGGTGGCCCAGTGGAATATATACTAGTTCATAACTTCAATGCGCAAAATTTGTTGACTATCAAAATATATCAGTGGGCTTAATTTAGAGATATTTAACGGTAAGATATTAAAATCGAATCCGTTCGCGAGTTTATTAAAAAAATTTCGTAACCACGAAGCTAAAACTAGCGACTAAAATTAGAAGGTGACCCAGTGGAATATATACTAGTTCATAACTTCAATGCGCAAAATTTGTTGACTATCAAAATATATCAGTGGGCTTAATTTAAAGATATTTAACGGTAAGATATTAAAATCGAATCCGTTCGCGAGTTTATTAAAAAAAAATTCGTAACCACGAAGCTAAAACTAGCGACTAAAATTAGAAGGTGACCCAGTGGAATATATACTAGTTCATAACTTCAATGCGCAAAATTTGTTTGACTATCAAAATATATCAGTGGGCTTAATTTAAAGATATTTAACAGTAAGATATTAAAATCGAATCCGTTCGCGAGTTTATTGCAAATTTTCGTAACCACGAAGCTAAAACTAGCGACTAAAATTAGAAGGTGGCCCAGTGGAATATATACTAGTTCATAACTTCAATGCGCAAAATTTGTTGACTATCAAAATATATCAGTGGGCTTAATTTAGAGATATTTAACGGTAAGATATTAAAATCGAATCCGTTCGCGAGTTTATTAAAAAATTTCGTAACCACGAAGCTAAAACTAGCGACTAAAATTAGAAGGTGGCCCAGTGGAATATATACTAGCTCATAACTTCAATGCGCAAAATTTGTTGACTATCAAAATATATCAGTGGGCTTAATTTAAAGATATTTAACGGTAAGATATTAAAATCGAATCCGTTCGCGAGTTTATTAAAAAAATTCGTAACCACGAAGCTAAAACTAGCGACTAAAATTAGAAGGTGGCCCAGTGGAATATATACTAGTTCATAACTTCAATGCGCAAAATTTGTTGACTATCAAAAATATATCAGTGGGCTTAATTTAAAGATATTTAACGGTAAGATATTAAAATCGAATCCGTTCGCGAGTTTATTAAAAAAATTCGTAACCACGAAGCTAAAACTAGCGACTAAAATTAGAAGGTGACCCAGTGGAATATATACTAGCTCATAACTTCAATGCGCAAAATTTGTTGACTATCAAAATATATCAGTGGGCTTAATTTAAAGATATTTAACGGTAAGATATTAAAAATCGAATCCGTTCGCGAGTTTATT